>OX104141.1:44475375-44810255 GCA_944474815.3 Schistosoma curassoni
CTCATCTCAGAATCTATATACGCTGTATATGTTCACAGATTTCAGTTACTTGCAATGATATCTACTTAAAGCATCCATGTATTTTGTCATTGTCAACTGATACATCTTTTATCTATATCTTTAAACAGTGTGATAGATGAAAGGTCGCATTACATCACAGGGTTGTGTAATGATAGAAATATTAGTGATGATTCCCAAATTCTTTGAAATTTCGTCAGAATGACGTTGATCACATTGTCATATGTTGAAAGTATCGATTGAACACGAATCTTATTTGATTTCGTGAACACGAAATTCAACAACTGTGTTTCATACACATAATTCCCTGTGCAGGTCATCCATGTCATGTGTGATGCTATTGCTCATCTGTAGCAATAGAGCATGGTCGTAAAATGTTGCTGAGGAATCCCATATTTGGACGGAACGGACGTTCACTGCTTCCAGTTTTTCATTGTTCAACTAACATTATTCGATTCATCATCTTAATTAGTTGCAATACCTGCAATATAAGTAGAATTAGTAATGGTGGAAGTAAATGATGATTAGGAATTTTTGAATTATAGTATGAACTAAGATTCTCACAAACAATGCAATTCAAAAAAGAAGTACTCGACAAGCACGAACGAATGTGATGTATTTGGAATACGAATGAAGCAAGCAATCAAGTACAAAAAGAATCCTTAGTTCACACAAACAGCACAAAGGAGTAAAAATAAAGGTAGGATAGCGTATGATTAAAGTGTGTGTGTGTGTTTACTTCTATGAACAGAAGAATATAGTATTGTTAAAGAATTGAAAGTAGAATTCAGACGAATAATAGCGGAAGGAAGAGAAAAGAAGAGAGAAGATAAAACGGTTAGCAACTAAAATAAGAACGGAAATGAAAGGACGATGGTGTTCGTGAAAAACTATTAAAGAAAGTTTGGCAAATTATTTGCATCATGTACTTTTACACATTTCAGTTATGCAGTATGTGTATTGGCATAACTTAGTAAATCTATTTACTATTACCTACTCTCTATATTAATAACAGTTGTAGTATTGTTAGTGGCAGATTGTCCGGTAATTGTTAATGTGATGCAGATAGTATAATGCGTAGTAATATATTATTAGGCATTTCAGAATCTGTAGTAGTGTGAGTGTAGAATTATGGTCTACTATGATACTAGTAGTAGTGCTCTAATAATAGACTTGAACCTAAAATTGTAGATTTGTTATGATGTAACTCACTACTCTTTTACATCTTACGTGGAAGTCATTTTGAAACGTGTTTATTTAAAAGAGATTGCACTTTTCTCATTCTATCTGATGATGGACAAAGAGAGAAATATACCTAACACTTCAGAGTCTTCATTAGAATGATTCAGTATCCATACAACTTTGATACAATTGTGATATGTAGAAATTATTAACTAAATGATAAGAGATTACATTCACTTGGTGTTGTTTTACTTGTATCTTCCCATTCTTAGTTAGGGATTCAATCGATGGGTTCGAGTGCCGGAGTGAATATCAACTCTGAGTTGCTGTTATATCCAACTGAGGAGTCCCAAATAGAACGAAACGCACGTCTTGGATTCCACTGCTAGCCAATATCCATCTTTGCTTCAGAAGAGATTACATTTTGTGTTTATCTTATTACTTAGTGATCCATTTGTTCATTACATGGATTGTCTGATTGAAGGAAACTGTTCTATAGTGTAAAACTCCTGCAAATATAGAATGCGCATAACAATGTCTGGGTAGACAAATAAAGGATTTGTTAACTCAGTTTCCATTAAAAATTACATTGATGTTTTGAAAAATAAAACTATACCAGGATTATTCAACTACTTATAACATTGTAATAAGTAGTCTAAAACATCTTTATAGAATAGTAAGGTATTGCGTAAACAAAATACAAATAAAGAAAATCCATTAATGAAATGACTTCAGAAAGACAGTAGAGAATCGAAACAGCTCATTGTTTACTTAATAACGGTTTAAGCGAAAGTCTACGAACGGTATTTGTTTTTGCACCCAAATTCCCTGGTACGGTCGAGAGTATACAGCCACTGCCAAAGAAAGCCTACTGTTGTTTACAAAATTGAGAAGATGAAAAGCGAATGTCCGATGTTTTAACTAGGTTGCTAGATACGAAAGATCTACTCAAGGGAGTTGGAAAACCCTGAATAGTACTGTCTTCATCTGTATTTCAGTCAGCTAATTTCACATCTCGAGTAGGAAGTCGGTAGTTTTAGTGTGATGTGTGCTACTCAATCTCGACAGTTATAAGTAGTATGTATCACTAATCGAAAGTGGAATGTCTGGTGGCAGAAAATTTGGAAAATCGAAAATAAGAGGACGAGAATGGAACACATACTACTACTTATTCTTTCAGACTATTAACCTCATTCATTGTTACTACCATGAAAACACAATTATTACACAAAATACATCCATCATTTACCTACTGACAAACCATATATTGTGAACTTTAATTACTATCCTATTGATATCTATGACTAGAAAGGTAAGTGTATGATTATTCTCAGGGTTGTATGACGATGTAACTCATATTCATTCCACTTTTAATGGAACCAATAAAATTTCTTGGTTTTTTTTTCAATGGAAGCGTCCAAGTCACCCGATTGAGATACGCACAAAATCGCAGTTTCAAAACAACGATTTGTCTACAATAGCGATTCTTTATTAAATAATACACAAAATTTAATTACAAACCTCAACTTGTGAGGTGTGTGGGGCGTTTAAACGCGTCTTTTAAGTATGAAAATAAAAAATCTTCCTGTAACAGTAACAAAAGACGATTGATAGCTGTGTTTAGATTTGATAACAGTTTATGAACAACCGAAACCCGAATTAAAAGCAAAACATCATGGAAAATGTGGATAACCACTACGGTGATCAAGTTACAGTAATGATAATGATAAATACAATGATAAGTACAATAAGCGTTATAAGTATATGTGAAAATTTCAGAATATTACACTACAATTTGCATTACAACATAAGTGTAAAGATTGTTGGGAATACAACTGCTTACTGAAAGTAAATAAGTAGGATAGAACACAATATACAAAAGAGTGGAAAGGGAGTGAGTAGGAACAATATAAGACAAACATAACTCTCAATAATAAATGTTCTAATAGTGATTCATTCAATCATAGTGATGAGCATTTATTCCGATTCCATAAATATAATAAAGAAATATGAATGTGAAGTAGTTGAAGGTAGTTAGTAGATAACTACGCAATTCCGTTTCATGTTTTTTGACACTCATCACTAAGATATATCTACAATGTTTAGGGTATTGATGTTCCTTTAATGATTCGAATCAGGGTCATCCAGCTTTACAGTCCATGTTGGCACCACCTAGGTATTCACATGTCATGTAGACATAAGAAAGACTACCTCCGATCACATAATATTTCATCTTAGTACTCTTAATATCTAGTTGATTAAGCGTTTGTCGTATTTACTCAACGCTAATGACTGGGTAAACACATCATTGGATACTGCTCAATTATTCTGTATAAATTTGAATTAAGAAAAGACAAACAACGTTTGATTAACTAAGAGAACTTTAGATGAGTTGAAGTGTTACATTTCTAATATTCGCTCCGTATTATTTTGCATAATTTTTACCCGGACAAATCTAACACTTCTCAAATGAGACAAAGTCACGACAATTTATTCTTTTTAACCAGCTAATTACTTATTTAAGCAAAGATGGATAGTGGCTAGTAGTGGAACACAGTTTGACGCGTGTTTCGTCCTATTTGGAACTCGTCACTTGGATGTAACGACATCTCAGAGTTGATGTTCATTATGGAAATCGAATCTAGTATCATTCGTGTTATCCACTTAGCTACTGAATCCTCAAAGCCACATGCTTATGCAATAGGAGTAAGTTTAATTTCACTTGGTATTATTTTACTTCAATCTTTCCATTGTTGTTAAGGACTGCAATTTATCAATCTCTTATTAACATATGTGCATCCTATACGCATTGCCTCAATGTTACCTAATTCACAAGCATTCCAAACAAAGGTAGTAAGTGACTAGTAATGAAATTCAGGATACAGGTTTCGTCCTATTTAAGACTCATCAACTAGATAGATCTATATTCAAGTATTCATCTATCACTTCACGACTCAAATCAATATCATACACCTACCTAACTACTAAATCTCTCATCCATAGAAACATTCAAACAAACAATAACTTCTTGTTTCTCTTTATTAGATATTTCTTGAAATTGACCTTCACTTTCTTTCATTTCTTTGTCTATTCAAAAACCAAAAGAAGGATTTTAAAAGAAAAAAGTCATTGGTCATGTTGATTGATTTTTCTCAACTTTTTTCTTGCTTCTTTCTTTATTTTCACAATCAATCAGAAAATTAATATCTGCACGTTATACGAAGATAATTGATCCAATTTTGTTTCTCTTAGAGATAAGACAAACAATCTGGTGGTGGGCTGATGTTCACATTTGTAACCTTCATATACATTTAGAGTGATCTTCAAGGAAGGTTAAGTATTCGTGCGCAAGAATGAGAGTTCCTCTTTTCGAATCCACGTCATGATGACCCACTGCTGAGTTATTAGGATTTTACAAATACATCCTTCTTCTTCAATATTAATTACAGTTGACATCCTGAACTCATTTTAAATAGTTGCTCAGTAAAAATCAAAAATCATTAGACTACGATTTTGTCTTAGTATGAGACTTGTAAGCTGTGGGTATTCATGATCTAATACAGGATAACTATATGTCACAAACAGTCTCCAGGCTCTAGATTAGTCGGTTACTAAAGTCAGATGGAGGGTTTTGTGAAGATTGTAGTGGTATTCCGTATTTATAATCAAATTTCTTGTGCATTTATATGCCAATACTACTTTAATGAATGTGATTTTCATTAGAGATTTCTCTTCAGACATAACTACGTTCTTTTTGGCATACTGCCAATCAGTGGAATAAGAAACATACATTCATTAATGACTAGAGCTTTCAATCTAATGTACAACTATACTATAGTATGTAACATGATTGAAAGAATGAATAATTGAAGTGAATACGACACGATGAGACTATAATTTCTAGACCAATTTTGAGCGACGTTCAAGTCACCTTCAGTGTGTTCACCTAATAATTAGGACTAAATGAGGGTTATAAACCAGTGTTAAGAACAAAGATTATGATCAACAGTTGATGTTTAAGGCAACGAATTAGATGAAGGCGGTTTTCATCATGACCTGACATGAGCTACAACGCTGAAAATTCTATTTAGCCAAATGGATGAATGAATTTCGCACTGAAATCCACGACCTATTCTGTCATCACTTTGAGATCAGTCAAAATGTCAGAACAGTAGCAGTGTGACAAGAAGAAATCGAGTTTAAAATCCGATGTCAGCTATTGTGATTAGTTTTATACAATACTGATATTTGTTAGTCATAATCAAAGTAGAATTTAATTTATCCCGTGAGGTGATTGAAAGGTAAATTATGGAAACCATGTACCATTTAACGTTACTGAGTTTTATATTTTTTGAAACATTCTTTTGGAAGGTTGAAGAATAAACGAACGAATTCATTCAAAAATAATAATGATGCATGTGATATTAAAACGCAGGTTTAAACAAGAGATAGGTTCCAAATTTACTTGTCAAACGAAATTTGCCATGTAGTTGCCAGTTGAATACCATCTTTTCGGTTCAGGCTGTTCTTGTTCGCCCATATATGCAGCGCTTCTGCAGTCAATCTTTCTTTATGGGTGTTCAAACATAAGACGTTCGTCTGATCGTCAACTAAGCCTTCATTGTTATTCATAACTACTGATTATATCACCGTATTCATTTGCACACCCATATATAACTATTAATTACTGGTACAATCACACTATACAGTTATAAGTTCATAATTTCAATATTTTATAAAGACTAAAAGAAGGAATGACATTTATGAATTTGTCAATGTAATGTGTGTGAACAATGGTGAACGTTTACATCGGTTACGATATAGATATTTACAAATTAAAAAGGTCATTCAATAAAGATCGGGATGATTTGCAGTGAAAACACTTTACTGCATATTAAGTGCTACAGCATTCGAGCGAAATTGAAAATGCAAAACGATTTACGTCAATTAAATGCATAGTACGAGAATGGAGTATTGTCAATGCAGATAATAATAATAATAATGAAATTAAGATTGTTGTGTACAGATCATATGTAATAAGGAGGGTGTTATCACGGTTATTACGATCCATCATTCCGATGGATGTGCAGATTAAGATATAGATAATGAAAAATAATAATCATAAGGAAAATAAATGATCATGACATTTTAAATGTGCATTGATACAGTTGACCTAATTCATATTTACACGTTGAATGTCGATAGATCCTCGTTGAGTCAGTCACACGACGTAGGCTTGTTCATTGACACTTCATGAAACTGATATTTCAAATGATTGTCAAAATTGGTTACATTCGTAATGTCTAGACACAGTTCAGGTTTCATATTACGGCGGTGAACAATATTCACACTGGACTGATTAAACACACACTAGTTTTTATTGTGATAATTTTAAAAGGCAGACCTACAGAGAATGTACAGGTGAAAACAATAAACCGTTTCAATGGATTTTCAAATTCACCACATTTAAATCTAACGTTGTCTAATTCTCATTAAGAATGACCATTTACAAAACAACCATTTACTAAATATTCAGTGTATATTGCCGAAACATTATTACTTCTTTAATATTCCGTCGAAGTCGTTTCATTAACCCATAGTTTACGGTTCGTTCGCCGTAATCCATAAATTATCCGGATGATTTATCTATATGTTGATTTCTTTTTCCCATGAACAGACCATGTGTTCCACAAAAAATTATGCACAAACTTTGGTGATAATTTCATTATTATTTTGATATTCAACATTTGACTATCGACCTTATTCAGGAAGCACTATTATCAAATATTCAAACCGGTTTTCATTTTCTTTTTCCCAAAACTGGCTTTTTATGTGATATATATAAGTATAGGATCGATTTATCTTGTGGTGGTTGGTATTCGATATAATCCTTAACTTCGTATACAGTTTGTCTTGATAACCGTACTATATTATGTACCAACGGTATATTAATGAGAAGGCAAATACGAAGCGTTGATTACGTTTATTACGAGACCACACACATATATCCAAATGTACAGATGCGTTAAACAGGTTGGCATTAAGTGACCGGCCAATATGATTCCCTACTACCCATTTTAAAATAATTGTGGGGTGTTAATAAAAAAATTTAGGTATCGTTGATTGGTGTACTTGTTTTGCAAGTGTGTGCTCAAGTGATAATGAACAAACATTTTGTGTTACCTTTATTCATTTTGTTATTGGTCGTAAGCTGTTCATCTTTGTAATCTGACTAGTCGAATGCGAAATCGCATCTCGAACTGTGATTGGATGTCCGGATTTTCATTTTTCACATTTGAAATTTAATGATAATGAATCAATCTTATTGTGTAATAATAATAATAATAATAATTTATATTCTGAAAAATAATAATAATTACAGAATTCCCACCAGTTTACAGGCATGATCAATTTGATATAAAGTGGAACATTAGATGATGTACAGAACAAATATGTGATAGAAGAGCGTTTTAAGTATACAAGTTCAGTGATTGTTTAGGTAGTAGTACGTGTATTACAGCGATCCAATGCATCGGCCGGGGATTTTTAATATTCATAATAACATTTAATAATAATGTAAGTCTTGTAAGAAATTTAGATCTTTTTCTTTTTAGAAAACCACACGAACTTAAGTGTAATCCTACTGTTAGTGAATGTGTATTGAGATAAATTTTCGATTTCCGATCAAGTGATCTAATGTCACGTGTACTTAGATGTATCTCAGTAAAAGAAAGTTTTGATAAAAAGGAACTAAAACTCGGTTTGAATATTTGATCATAGTGATTACTGAATTCGGTCGGTTGTCTAATGCTGAATACCCAATTAATAAACAAATTATTACCGAAGTGTGTACATAGTTCTTTTTTGTAACACATGGTCTGTTAATCGGTGAAACAAATCAACATATCAATAATTCATCATGATATCTGACCCATAAATGATTTTGTTCCTTACCCCTTGATTAGTACGTAACCTCATTTGATATGTATTCTCGAATTCGTTTTGTAATACAATCCATTCTATCTCTCTATAGACATATATTTTTCCATATCTAACTATATATACGAATGTACAGATTAAGTAAATGATTTCGTCGAAAAGAGAAAGATTTTCTTCACTGAATTCTCTTCTACTTATTTATTGATACTATGGGTTATTTTAATAATCCAAATGTACTTGGTTAACCGAATTGATATCATCAGTGAAATCAATGAAACACGGTGTTTTTTTGGTTGATTCATTGATGAGACGTATAATTTATGGATGATCTATGAGTAACAATGAAGTTAGCTGGATACTGTCCACCAACTAACTGAAGCAGCTAAATGAGGGTTATAAACCTGTGTGAAAATTAAAGATTATGATTTACAATTGGTGGTTCAGGGTTAAGAATCAAATTTAGAGGCGGGGGAAAATTGGATTTTCATCACGAACTGACATGAGCAATCATGTCAAAAAATCTAATTAACCATAATTCAAAACTTGTTATCTTTCCACTGATTGGTTAATTGAGAAATGCATGCATGCATGCATGCATTTATGTACGTATGTAGGTAAGTAGGTAAGTAGGTAGGTGAGGATCTCTATAGGTATGTGATGAATATATAACTTTGTCCTCCTTACTAATATTTGAACTCACTATGATCATCATATTCATTTAACTCTTATTTATTCATTTAATATCCTGATTATTATTACTATGGTATATGAATCAATTCCATTCTGTTATGGCTACAATCATCATCATCATCATCATTATCCCATAATGATTACGTAACTCTTAGTTGATAACAAATATACCTGTACAACGAACAACAAAAACACAGACACACACACACACAAATACATAACAAACATATTTGAAACGTTGATCATATTCTTTTTAAATAATGAATTCATATATTTTCATAGTAAAAATACAACACAGATCTTTATCTGGAACGTAAAATCATTGGATTATTGAACAAGGAAGTAATATCTATGTGTATATTGTTTGAAATGAAATCATAATCGTAACATCGATTAAAAGATTAGTTAAAGTTAAGCATTGACACCGTTAGATGTCGACCAACTCCGTGGTCTATTGGTTATAGGCATTCGAGTGTGAGACCATCATCACTGGATTAACTACTGCTATGAATTCGGTGTTCATCCTGCTGTGCTGATGATGTATGGCAACTTTGACAGATTCATATATATACTTTTGGTCCTACGCTGTATCTGACTGACTGACTGAACTGAACTGACCAGTTCATCACCGTAAGTGATATTTTGAGATATCGAGAGTTTTCTACTCGTTTAACACGGACTGGTAATTGGTTGACTTTAGTTGTTGAGATCCTTCAATGGAAATATGTTTGTCTGTTTTAAAACTTCTTTATACCAACCTATTACTGTATTTAATCAACAAGTTTTGAATCAAATGATACATTTAGTAAATACTTTGTAAGTTTATTATGATACTAAGATAAGACTATAATTTATGGATGAATCAATCAGATTTAAGATAACAGATCTTGGATCTTGGCGCGAAATTCATTCATCCATTTGACTAAATAGCCTTTTACCATTATAGCTTATGTCAGTTCGTAATTAATCTCCTCTTTCCTGAACTCAATTCTCAAACTGTAAATCATAATCTTTGTTTCTTCACACAGGTTTATAATCCTCATTTAACTTTAGTACTTAGGTAGACATTCACAAGGTCATTTTAGGGTCACTCAAAGGTCATCCATAAATTATAGTCTCATTATTAATAGAATATTGCCTATCACCAATTGCCTACTAATCTATCGAAGAAATAAGTAGTATTGTCATGAAATTTGAAATTTCTAAAAGAAATTCATTATTTGCATATTTTTATTGTCTCTTTTAATCTAATGGGAAATATTCTATTCAGATTAGCTTTAGTATTCCAAAACCAACGATTTTCCCCCTCATGTCAATCAAAATACATTCATTTCTTTTGGAATATTCCCATTTTTCTGAGTCTTACAGCTTTAGTTGTATACAGTTGTATACAATTCATATAAATACTTATGTGTTGTATGCTACTGATGTTGACAGATATAAGTAGTATGTATCATCAATCGAAAATGAAATGCCTGATAGCAGAATGCTAAGTGTAGGATCCAAACTACGCTTTGGATGTTGAAGAATAGCCGATAGGGGGTTTTAGACACGCGCCCTTTCCCGTCGAAATCAGAACAAGTAATCGGGTAACTAGCGGTTCTATAATTCATAATAAATTTAATGTAAATCATTACCTAAACAAATATTATCACCCGGCTATTCAACCAATGATTGTTCAATCAATTAAATCTAAATTACAATAAATAAAGAAGTTGATAGAAGATGCAAGAAAATTACCAATCACCACAAATAAATGTTATTCTATCCTGTCTGGATAGATCACGTACAGATTCGTTCAAAAGGTAATAATTGGTCGCTCTATAACACAGAGTGTTTTCAATTCTGGAAGAGTGCTTCAATTCACAACCAAAATGCACAATTCCAGTCAACACAGGTCAAGCAATCAAAAGCAAGGATAAACCAAAATGGCTACCGCCCAGACTTAGTATAAAGTAAAACAACATAAGTGCAGCTCGGGAAGAAACATGGGGAATTGGTGAAGGTGTAGTAAAAACGAAACTATAATAAAATACAAATATTAACAATTCAAATGTAGTCAAAAAGTTAACAATGTACAACTAAAAGAATCAATAGGAACAAAGTGTAAGTATATACATGGAGGGATTTTCACAAACACACGAGGCACTCAAAATGGATCTTACACCGGCCCCCAAAATCCCTCCATGTCACACAAGCTACCTTGACGCCTACGGTCATGGTTCATCATATAACATATCACACCATAGGAACGAGTAGGACTTACAACAGTACGCCTACTCGACCTAACTACATTAATAACAACAAAGACTAATCCAAAGCTTCAAGGAGACCTGCTTCACCTGTTCTCTGGTGATCAACGATAACAGTCGTGATATAGACCTAATCACTCTTCCCCAAACTCCACCAATGCTGTTGGATGAGGTCCTCACTGACAATTCAATGTTTATCTTCTGATTCGACTGCTGCACAAACTTGCTTATCTCAGAAACTGTCACCACAAAGCTTGACGCACTGTCACTGTAAATCTCCGGAGGTTTCCTTCTTCTTCCAATAAAACGTAATAGAGCCATTAAAAATGAATCAGTAATCAAATTACACATCATTTCAATATGTACTGCCCATGTTTGCAAACAAGTAAACACATATCCATACCCTTTTTCTAATGATCTTCCTATGTGTCCTTGTTCTTTAGAACAATGTCTAATTATCATTTCCGTCACTAAGTGTCGACTGGGTAAAATTACTGGATGTTTAAAAGCATTTGGGAAGTCTGAGTATCTTAGTCGACCTCCAACGCAGAGTAACCCATCAAGCATCATCAACGATAAACCTTTCAGATCATCATGGCTTACTACTTTACTACTGTTCTTAAATTCACTAAGTAATTCTCCATACACTTCTCTCTGGACCATCAATAAAATCTTACGCTTGGCAATCTCAAGGTCTTTGACCTTTAAACATCCTAGATGAACGGATCCTTCACAACTCGGTAAACGAAGTACCATCAGGAATTCGATGAACCTTCTAAACCAGGTTACAGCTCTGACTAATTTCAACCACTCGGAATAATAAGAGAGAACAGGTGTCTTGTTGTACTTTATACTACTCAAGTTAACCACAGCAGTTTTTCTAAACTCAATATCGTCAAGAGTAGGTTCTGTACAGTCAGTGATTGTTATATAAAATTCGCCATGCAATAAAATAGGACATTTGAACCAAGATTCAAGATCGGTGATTTTTTGTATACTTCCTCTACATAATAATTCACTTATATGCTTAACGAAACTCTTTGCTTGATCACAAGTGGGAATGGATATCAAGCAATCAACAACATAGAAATTATTCTTGACATCATCTACAACATAACCATCATAACCGTCAGAGAATATTTGGGCCGTCTTATTCAGGGCAAGGTTCGCGCAAAATGGCGAGGATGTGGCATCAAATGGATGGGATGTCATTTGAAACTCGGATGATTCCCTCGACATGTCTCCCTCTTGCCACCACAGAAATCCTGAAGCTCCTCGATCAGACTCAGGGACCTTCACTTGCATGAACATTTCTTCAACATCTACAGGGATTGCAACTGCCTCCTTGCGAAAACTTATTAATATACACCTTAACTCAGCAGTGGTATCGGGTTCTTGATAAATCATATCATTTGAGGGAACCCCTGCAAACTGGGCGGCACAATCAAGGACCACTCTAAGATCTTGTTTTTTCATGTTTAATACTGCATGATGAGGTAAATACCATCGAGGGCGATAATAAGATTGCAGATATATTTCAAAGACCCTCTCCGCATAAGTCTTAGTAAAATCACTTTCAGTACTTTTGATATACTTGATGTGCAGACTGACATCCTTCGACAACATACCCTTCAAACTTTGTAATCTACTGTTTGCTACTTCATAGTTATCCACTTTCATATCTGGATTCTTTTTCCAAGGTATAGAAACTACAAAATGACCGTTGCCGAAGCGCGTGCCACCTTCCACAATCTTTATAGCCATCTTGTCGTCTACTGATAATGATTTATCACTTGAATAAGCATCTGAAAACTCTACGTCATAAGGCTTACGTATTTCGTTCTCTAATGTCTGTATCTTACTGGTATGATTAACAACTCTTTTCCTATATTCCGGGCATGATGGCTTATCATTTACGACGTTGCTTGTCGAGTCAGTGTGCAGCAGAGCGTGATGTCTCCTCTCGCAACTGTCAACCTTACAGAGCCTTGTCATCTTACATTCATTAACCTTATGTCCTTGTCTAAGACAGACGAAACAGATACCCTTGCTTTTAGCGTGAGACCATCGGTCTTGCACTGTAAGCGCTAAGAACTGTGGACATTTATCAATGGCATGGTCGTAGGAACACATACTACATTTAGTTTTCATTGTCGAACTATTCCCTTGCTCTGATTGCACGTGACAGTTCGTCTTTACGTTATGTCCTTTTCTAGAACGGTTTGCTAACCGTCCAAATCTACTACAAGCCACTCTCGCACGCGATGCGATAAACTGAGTGAGCTCGTCGAAGGTCGGTTCTCTGTTATCTTCAGTCAATTTATCCACCCAGTCCGCCCACTGGACTTGCATAGGTTGAGGCAAGAGTCTCACTATTCTTTCCAAGGTAACTAAGGAATTTAGATCAGAAGTATAATTCATTTGTTCCAAGACCATGGCACAGTTTTCCATCTTAATAGCCAAATTTGATAGTTGGTCCCCGTCAATATACTCAAAATTCACAGCACTGAATAAGTCCTCTAGTGTTTCTCGAGCAATTACGTGAGGCTGTCCGAAAAAACGTTTTAAAATCTCCCTTGCTCTTTTATAGCCAGAGGATGCCTCCATCATGGCGCAACCTTCAATAGCTGTTTTAGCCTTGCCCTTACAGTAGTGTATCAAATAGAGTAAGCGCTGGCTATCATCCGTGACTCTTGACGCTACATACGTCTCAAATTGCCTTATAAATTTCCAATAACCTCTTGGCTCTCCATCGAAATAACTCAGTTCAACCTTTGGTAGCTCTGGGCCAACAACATGGACTATAGGCGACATGCTCTTTCCTAGTAATTCAGGCCTTTGCTCCTCCCTTAAACTAAGGTTTTTTACATCAACTGACATCGAATTAAGGCTAGAATCACTGCCATGATAATTAACCCTATTTAAGTCTGAACCATGACCCTTAAGGACGTCAAAAGGCACTTGCTTGACAATAGGGGATTCTTCGTTAACATCGACGAACTTTGAGCCTGATCTCCTTCGACGATTAACTGGCATTATAAGCGACACGACCAATTATTTCCAGAAAATCCGTGAACGATTACCAAAGGATTTCGACCAAGTAATACTTGTTTAGAACTGTAGGATCCAAACTACGCTTTGGATGTTGAAGAATAGCCGATAGGGGGTTTTAGACACGCGCCCTTTCCCGTCGAAATCAGAACAAGTAATCGGGTAACTAGCGGTTCTATAATTCATAATAAATTTAATGTAAATCATTACCTAAACAAATATTATCACCCGGCTATTCAACCAATGATTGTTCAATCAATTAAATCTAAATTACAATAAATAAAGAAGTTGATAGAAGATGCAAGAAAATTACCAATCACCACAAATAAATGTTATTCTATCCTGTCTGGATAGATCACGTACAGATTCGTTCAAAAGGTAATAATTGGTCGCTCTATAACACAGAGTGTTTTCAATTCTGGAAGAGTGCTTCAATTCACAACCAAAATGCACAATTCCAGTCAACACAGGTCAAGCAATCAAAAGCAAGGATAAACCAAAATGGCTACCGCCCAGACTTAGTATAAAGTAAAACAACATAAGTGCAGCTCGGGAAGAAACATGGGGAATTGGTGAAGGTGTAGTAAAAACGAAACTATAATAAAATACAAATATTAACAATTCAAATGTAGTCAAAAAGTTAACAATGTACAACTAAAAGAATCAATAGGAACAAAGTGTAAGTATATACATGGAGGGATTTTCACAAACACACGAGGCACTCAAAATGGATCTTACACTAAGAATGTTCAAAGAGAAGTGAAGTAGGACAGAGAATGCATGGTGTGATGATAATGATGGTGAGCCATTGGAAGATGATGATGATGATGCGCACTGCTGAGGAGTCCCACTATGAGACGAAACGGCCGTCCAATACTTCAAGATTTTGCGTGGTGTTCTAGCTTCAATTGGCTCATAATCTCAACCATTGAAAATACTATATTATGTACAAAAACCCTTCTGATAGATGTAATAGACTATCTATAGTTTGATAAATGAATTGTTATAAATACAGTTTAGTAGGATTTTGTTGACTCCACATGTCACAGCAGTTTCTTCGGTTCTGATGGCTATTTGGATAGATATATATATGTGACTAATCCTCGTATACAATCATCGATTTAAATCACGTTGGTGAATAACTGCATTCAAGATTGGTCAATTACGAGAATGGATTTTGAATACGTATATATTGTACACTGATTGATCTGGATGGACAATCAAGGGAACGAAGCGAAACAATGTGTGAGGGATATGGCGTGTGATTCAAATCAATCTAATCAAGCATTAATTGATATTTATAGGCAGATCAATAATAAGTTACAGTAATGTGATGAATTGGGATAAACAGGTGCAAACACGCACGCTCACATGAAAACGGTGAAGGTTGATGAACGAATGCTGAACAGGATCAAAACGTGACTCGACAAGAATAAATGAATTGCCTTGCATGGAACCTATAATGAACAATATGGGTCTAACCCAGCAACCAACACTATACTTTCGATTCGTTGTTGTTTATGATTAGATTACTTATTTGAACTCGTTCGTTTATTCTTCAACCTTCCAAAAGAATGTTTCAAAAAATATAAAACTCAGTAACGTTAAATGGTAGATGGTTACCATAATTTACGCATCAATCAACTGAGGGGATAAATTAAATTCTACTTTGATTATGACTAATAAATCTCAGTATGGTATAAAACTAATCACAACAGCTGACATAGGAATTTAAACTCGGTTTATTCGTGTCACACTGCTACTGTTCTGACATTTTGACTGATCTCAAAGTGATGAGAGAATAGGTCCAATATTTCAGCACGAAATTCATTCATCCATATGGTTAAATAGCGTTTTTGGCATTTTAGCTCATGTCAGTTCGTGATGAAAACTCCCTTCACATTTACTTCCTAACCTTAATCATCAACTGTAAATCATAATGTTTGTTCTTCACACTGGTTTATAACCCTCACTTAGTCTTAATTATTAGATGAACACTCTGAAAGTGGCATTAACGTCGCTGATGATAATCTACTTCTTCAGAGAAAATCTATTAAACAAAAGTAAAAGAAAAATATAGAGAGAAAAAAGAGGTAAATTACGCCGAATTCTTTGAAGACCATTCTAAGTGTATATTAAGGTTACAAATGTGAGCAACAGACCACCACCTTGTTAAGCTTATCTCTAACAGAAAGAAAATTGGATCAATTATCTTCTTATAACGTGCAGATAGTAATTTTCTTATTGATGCTCAAAATAAAGAAAAAAAATAAGAAAAAAATAGAAAAAAATCAATCAAGATGATCAATGACGTTTTTCTTTTAAAATTCTTCTTTCAATTTGTGAATAGACAGAGAAATGAAAGAAAGTGGCGGTCATTTTAAAGAAACATCTAATAAAGAGAAACAAGAAGGTATTGTTTGTTTGAATGTATCTATGGTTGAGAGATTTAGTAGTTGGGTAGGTGAATTATATTGGTTTGACTTGTGAATTGATATATGAATACTGGAATATAGATCAATCTAGTTGATGAGTCGTAAATAGGACGAAACCTATGTCTTGGACTTCATTACTAGTCACTTACTATCTTCCTTCACAATGATTGTGAATTAAGGTAATATCGAGGCAATCCGTATAGGATGCACATATGTTAATAAGAGATTGATAAATTGCAGTCCTTAACAACAATGGGAAGATTGAAGTAAAATAATACCAAGTGAAATTAAACTTACTCCCATCGCACAAGCATGTGGCTTTGAGGACACAGTAGCTAAGTGAATAACGCAATAGTTAAATTGATGAGTCAATGTAAGCTAGACGATTGTTGAAAACCTGGAAGCATTAGATGGCCGTTTCCTTCTGTTATCGGACTACTCATTAGTGCACGTCTACGACCTCTCATACAGGACTCAAACTCAACTCTTTCATTTTCGCCCAGAAATGCTTAGCCATTTACAACACTGAATATGAATATGTTTATCTCAGTGAAATTCTCTTCAACTGTTTAGAGCCTTTTAATTTTAGTATTCGTTAATTTAGAACATTCTCCTCATTTAATATTCGATTGTCAAGAAACGTTTTCATTGATGTAACAAAAGTCACAAATATGGAACAGTTGACATATATTTTCATACTGATACGCCTTTAATGGATCTCAAAGATCGAGACTACTTAAGCACGTCCTAGCCTACAAAGATCATTTAGTCTGGCACTTCAAAGGGACTAACAAAAGATGGTAGTTACAAGCAAAGGAAACTTTAAGTTTTATGACTTCGACATAGGATCATATTATAGCATTTGATGTTCACTGTAACACTCCAACCCAGTACCGTTCGCAGGCATATTCAGCCGTTGAGTCCCTAATAGGATGAAGCACGTGTCTCGGACTTTACTGCTAGCCACCATTCATCTTTGCTTATTCATCTTGTTTGTTCTCACTGACTGGCTTAATATTATCGAAGAAGGTTCTCCGTCTGACCTATTACATAAAGAGATTGCATGCTCTTGAGATTACTCGTCATTTACTCGTACAATTTGTCAATTCTTGTATACTACCTATTATTCTTTACTGTTCTCCATTATTGTTTCCCGGGCTTTTGTTTTTCAGATATTTTTTTTGTTAAACTTTTTTTGTCTTTGTTACTATTTTTGTTTGCATAAGTAACTTGTTGAAATACCCTGTGCTGAGAATTCTATATTGTACCAAAATATAATATTGAATAAAGCCATTAATAATAATAATAATAATAATAATAATAAAACATCGTTTCAGGCGTCCTGATGGGACAGTAAGCATAGGTAATTTGTAAAGCCAGTCTTGCATTACGAACAAGGGAACATGTATATTTTGATCAAGTAGTCACCTTATATGAGTATAAATGTACTGTGAAAATTGTTTGTCGACAATTGATAATGAAGTATTAGTATTGTTTTTTCGTTCTTTGAATAACTGAGTGGAACATGGAGCATAACTGAATCAGACGGTTGGATTCAATTACACTTTTGAACTGAAACAAATTATCAACAAGTTATCAACGAATAACATTCCAGTTTGTTTGAAGAGAATTTTTATAGATTCGACTAACTGACCGATTGTATTCATGAATGATTAATTCCACATCAGGATAGATACTATTAAAGACTAGAAAGCGTTAGATGAACGTAGCAATATAATATAGGGTTGTTTAACAATAGGTGATTGTATTCCCTCCATGATACCTTAACATTCTATGTGTTTGACGAATAAAAATTTATCAATATAGGGTTGTGGAAATTATTAAGTTTTGATTGAGATCCTGAATCGACTGATGTTCGACAAACAATGCTAGCCGTTTCGTCATATGGTGAAAATCTTCACTATTGCTCAGGGATTGATCCCAAGATCTACGGTGTCTTTCGTATTTGTCATTCCTACTAATTTCATTAGTTTGTTCTGTATCTAACTTGTTGCCATAACAACAACAACAACATTCTTACATTACTTTCTAACTAAAGTCAATTCATTATTCTCTCTTTTAAATTTAGTTTACATGCTAGTAATATTGATTCTATTCCCATCCTCACCCTCATTCTCACCCCATTCTTTCTTTTTTATTTCATACCATGTTCATCTATACCTGTTTGAGAACATTGTTGCTTAGTGACTGAATATGAATAAGTTTTAGATATAAAAAAATGTTCAAGTATTGACATCTTGACAATTTCTCAATCTTTAGAAATCAGGTTCTCTTGAACTTTGTACTGAAAAACAATAAGTGAGTAGTATGGAAGTAGTTTCTTTTGGAACATAAGTTCATATTTATACATAAATATATATAGAATGAATGGGATAACAAGTAAATGTGATGTCTAAACTAATCTACAGAATATCTGAGAACCATACAGTGAATGCTTCATCAATCGACTCAGATTTTATTGTTCATTCGTTTCCACAGCAATCATTCTCTGTTCTTGTTCTATTCTCCATGATCTTCAAAACCTTGTGTCACCACGTACTTTACTTTCGATTGATGATACATACTACTCACATCTGTCAACATCAGTAGCACACATAACATAGTACTGCTCCAACTGTTTTTCTATTCATATTAATAATTTCAAACATTTGTGGTGATACCATATCGCGTAAAGATGTAAATTTATACCAGTAATAATATTTTTTTATCAACTCATTGGCTCACTGGTACAATAAACAAGATGAAAATAGTTTCCATGACAAATCAAGGGATGAATCGGAAACCAACAACACAGTTAACTGCTGTTTCATCACATGTCAGTATTATGTGTCAACGAATCCATATTCAAACCTAATTCATGGATCAGTTTATGTGAAAATAATGACAACTTAAGAGGTAATGTCAGTCAGTCAGTCACTCATTCACTCAGTTAGCTAAAATGTAGGACCAGACACATATATGCATGGGTCCAAGTTGCCATATCTCGGTAGCACAGCAAGATGAACACTGGATACATAGAAGTAGTTAATTCAGTGGTAGTAATATATAAACGAAATATAGCATAAAAGGTAATGTCAGAATCTAGGGATCTATATATCAGCATTCAATTATCTTCGTAGACGACACCATTTGTGTAATGAACAAGAACACAAATGGGTCAAACAAACTTTATTGACCCCGAAATGTGGAATCTTTTGATAAAATCTGAGGACCATACAGTGAATATTTCATGTACAAAGTGTCAATCAATTGTCTCATATTTCATTGTTTCTTCGTTTCCATATTAATCACTTTCTATTCTCGTACTCTTCTCTCTGAACTTTTTCAATCTTCTACCTTCAGACATTCCACTTTCGAGTGATGATACATACTACTTATATCTATCGATATCAATATCACACACCATAGTATTATCAGAGTAGAGGAATTCCGTCGAATATGAAGGAGTAGTAAAATCAGTTTGTTAGACGTATCAATATATTCTTTATTAGCTTTAAATCATTTGAAAACTATACACAAAAATCAATCATTAGTGAAAGATCTTTATAGTTAGACCATCACTGAAAATCTGAGATTCATCAACAATGCTCATCGACGATCCCGTACGTGGGATTGGAAACCACAATCTTCGATTTCGTGTGCGTACACTTATGAATGACTGAGCTGGTCAGAATCCAAAAGTGTTATTGTGTAACTCACATCAATCCATGAAATTGCGCTACCGCTCCACCGTCTATAGAAAATTAATTTCACCGAGTGTAAAAAATTCGTCAATGATAAAAATCATCTACTTAGTCTTATTATTGATCTTAATTGTGAACGTTTCACTACTTACAAGTTGTTAGTAGTTTATTTATAGTAATCAAAGATGAGTATTGATTCATGTAAATTCAAGCATCTGAATACATTTCAATATGAAGTGAGTTTGATTCAACTTCAAGCTAGGAATAATCCAATGAATTCAACATCAACTTTCATCTGATACCAAGTTATTTCAATAATATTTGTCATCAATTATCAAGTAACACAGTTGAAGTAGAACTGAAATCATTGATCTCACTAGTGAAATCTATTCGTTAACAGTTGAATTTGCAGAATGGTGTTTTCCATGGTGGTCTTGCTTCAATTGATACATGGAATCAACTATGAAAAATTGCTAAAGTATCGCCGAAAGCCCATCTGAACAATAATCATCATGTGTTCACTTGTGACTGACTTCGTGAGGTATTTCCTGTAGTTTTAGGCAGATTCCGTGGTCAGTGTAGTTCAACCGTGTATGTCGTTGAGGCAGTAACTCAGTGAAAACAATGGTGGATTGTTCACTATAATTTATTTGTAGGTGTTTCGTAGCACTAAATGTTTGTTTCGCATCTAAATTCTTTGGAAAATAGTTAAGCATATATATGACCCACTCAAATCTATATTTATGGTATTCTAATTGTCGTATGAACTAGGAATTCCAGGATTAACGCAACTGAATTAAGAAGACACAGGCACAAACGAATGTATTGTATTTAGAATTCAAAATCGAGCATTCAACAAGTACAAAGATATCATTAGTCCATTCAAACACCACAATATTGTTTGTTCAGCTTTCAAAATATGAAGGAGTTGTTTATCCTCCATCTAGTAATTCAATTTTTCCGCAATCTTCAATTATCCACATGGATTGATTTCAGAGAAACTATGTCGTGGACTTTCACCTCTATAAATTGTGGCCTGAACGGTTTGTTTATTTTGTATAATGAAATTTTCCTATCAGTCACATCTATTTATTTGGTATATGATGGTTGCTTTGCCTCCAGTTGTTCTTGTGTTCTTTAGATTGTACGGTATAGATTGTAAAGATTTCATTGGATTTGTGCGCTAACACTTATTCATGGAGGACTCAAGTAATTCATTTTTCTGATTTCGAAGGTGTTGTTCACGAGGGATAGGATAAAGAATCCATTTAGCATATTCTATGTTAATGTAGTGTTTGCTGATCAGTTTGATGAGCATCTTCTGATGAAGAGTTAGAGCGTGTCCCGGTTTTCAATGTCCTGGGTATTTTGCTTGCGTTTTTGAAGAAAATGACGATGACGCAACATGACATCATAATTTCAAGTAGCATGGAACGAATATAATACTGTCACGTGACAAAACCATGAATCAAAATCCCGACATTATTCACCTCAATCTAGCCTACGCACGATTCATTTATGTGTATTCGATCGCAAACGCCCGGGTATCAAGATAGTTTAAGTTGAATTACTCTTCTGCTAAAGATAAAACATTATGCGGCTTTGATCTCATCTCAGAGTCTATATACGCTATATATCTTCACAGGTTTCAGTTACTTGCAATGATATCTACCTAAAGCATCCATGTATTTTGTCATTGTCAACTGATACGTCTTTTATCTATATCTTTAAACAGTGTGATAGATGAATGGTCGCATTACATCACAGGGTTGTGTAATGATAGAAATGTTAGTGATGATTCCCTAATTCTTTGGAATTTCGTCAGAATGACGTTGATCACATTGTCATATGTTGAAAGTATCGATTGAACACGAATCTTATTTGATGTTGGTGACACGAAATTCAACAACTGTGTTTCATACACATAATTCCCTGTGCAGGTCATCCATGTCATGTGTGATGCTATCGCTCATCGGAAACAATAGAGCATGGTCGTAAAATGTTGTTGAGGAATCCCATATTTGGACGGAACGGACGTTCACTGCTTCCAGCTTTTCATTGTTCAACTAACATTATTCGATTCATCACCTCAAGTAGTCATAATACCTGCAATATAAGTAGAATTAGTAATGGTGGAAGTAATTGATGATTAGGAATCTTTGAATTGTAGTATGAACTAAGATTCTCACAAACAACGTAATTCAACAAAGAAGTACTTGACAAGCACGAACGAATGTAATGCTTTTGAAATTCAAATCAAGCAAGCAATCACGTACAAAAAGAATCCTTAGTTCATACTAACACCACAAATAAATAAAATAAAGGTAGGACAGCGTATGATTAAAGTGTGTGTGTTTTAATGGTATGGACCGAAGAATATAGTATCGTTGAAGAATATAAAGTAGTATTCAGACGGATAATAGCGGAAAGAAGAGAAAAGAGGAGAGATGATAAAACGGATAGCAACTAAAATAAGAACTGAAATGAAAGGACGACGGGTTCCGTGAAAAACAATTAAAGGAAGTTAGGAAAATTATTTACATCCTGTACTTTTTACACATTTCAGTTATGCAGTATGTGTATTCGCATGACTTAATAAATCTATTTACCATTACCTACTCTCTATATTAATAACAGATGTAGTATTGGTAGTGGTAGATTGTCCGGTAGTTGTTAATGTGATGCAGATAGTATAATGCGTAGTAATATATTATTAGGCATTTCAGAATCTGTAGTAGTGTGAGTGTAGAATTATGGTCTACTATGATATTAGTACTGCTCTAATAATAGACTTCACCCTGAAATTGTAGATTTGTTATGATGTAACTGCCTACTCTTTAACATCTTACGTGGAAGTCACATTATTATCTATACAAACACGTCGTATCGTAACGCATTACAATTCATGATGAAGGACACACTTAAATTAGAGATAGATGGGCATGACATTCAACTAGTTTCGAAAAGTTTCATCTTCTCTGTGTTTTTACGTCCAGAAACCCTTCCCCTAGTATATGAGTGGTACCTATTTCAACCTCACGTCCCAATGCTTACTATTCAAAATAATAATAATAATAAAACAACAACAGGATTTTTCAGCTACCTATAATATTGTAATAACTAGTCTAAAAACATCTTTATAGAATAGTAGGCTATTTCGTTAAGAAAATACAAATAAAGAAAATCCATTAATGGAATGACTTCAGAAAGACAGTAGAGATTTGAAACAGATCATTGTTTTCCTAATAACGGTTTAGCCAAAAATCTTCTAACGGTATTTGTTCTTGCTCACAAATGCCCTTGTACGGTCGAGAGTGGGGAGAGTCCGCTCTCCCACTCGAAATACTCTCACATGAACATGTGCATACAACCACTGACAGTGAAGTCTTACTCATTACCTTCTCGTAGCATTACTGTTATTTACTAAATTGTGAAGGCGAAAAGCAAACTCGAGTATGGGAAACGTTATCTCTCGCTCTACAAAGGCTCTCACATAGTCATGCGTAGACAGACACTATCAGAGAAATCCTACTGTCCGTTTTCTCGTAGCATTACTGTTGTTTACAAAATTGACAAAAGTAGTATGTATCACTAATCGAAAGTGGAATGTCTGGTGACGGAAAATTGAGAAAATTGAAAATAAGAGGACGAGAATGGAATATACTACTAATCCCTCATTCAGACTATTAACCTCATTCATTGTTACTACCATAAAAGCACAATTAATACATATTGTACATCAATCAGTTACCTAATGACAAACCCTATAATGTGAACTTAAATTACTATCCTTTTGATATCTATGATTAGAAAAGTTGGTGTTGTTTCACTTGTAGTGGCATTGGACAATAGCCACACAATCCACAAAGCTGTGAACACGAGACTACTCAGAAAATAGATATTCAATATTTAACTCGGGGAAATACCTAACAATGGAGTAGGCGCGGAGAAGGAATTGAATGGACTGGGTTTGATCGGATGGCATGGCTCGTCCATTCAGGCGTGGTCCATCTCAATGTTACTTTATATCTTCTATTCATATTAAATATATTGTTCTTTCTCTAGCCTTACCTTCTTCTACATCATATATTGATAATTGATACGATACAGTGAGTTGGTGTAGTCGATGGTGTGACTTCCACGTAAGACCTTATAGATTAGGCAGTTATATCATGACAAATCTACAAACTCAGGATTAGTTCTATTATAAGAGCAGTGCTAATATCATAGTAGACCAATGCCACTACACACTATGTAACTCATAAACATTCCACGTTTAATGGAACGAATCAAACTTCCTCAATGTTAGATCTTTCGAAGCGTCCAAATCACCTAATTGAGATACGCGCAAAACCGAAGTTTCCAAAACAATGATTTGTCTACAATAGCGATTCTTGATTGAATAATACACAAAATTAAGTTGCAAACCTCAAATTGTGAGGTTTCTGGGGCGTTTAAACGCGTCCTTCAAGTATGATAATAAAAAAGCTTCCTGTGACAGTAACATAAAGCATAATTACAATATACGATAGTACAGAAGACGGTTGATACCTGTGTTTGATAACAGTTTATGAACAATGGAAACCCGGACCAAGAGCAAAACTTTATGGAAACTGTTAATAATAATAATAATAATATATTTCTGCATGTGCAGGTACACGCCGTTTTTACAGGCATGATCCATAAATTACAACATTTGTTGGTTCGCCAAATGCTTCCCTACTTATTAAGTTTATAGTTGTTATAAAGTGAAATCGTAGAGCGCTTGCTGTAAACTATGACCTTGAGAGAGCGCGTAAGTCAAGTTTGCTCCAAACGTCAGAAGTTTCATAGTTGTGCTCTAAAAGCAAGATTCTGAAGAAGAAAATAAGAGAAACAGAAGAGCAGCAAGGCACTTGGATTTGAACGCCAAACGTTGTTTAACATTGTGTAGTAGAACGGACAGAGGTATAATAAATTAGAATAAATTCATATTGTCTTGTTAGAGTGAAATGAAGTCAGAGGCTGCATATTAGAGAATGTACTAATAAAGAACAATGAGTTGTGATGTTTAACAAGTTGGAGTAAGCTCACATGATGAAGGGAAGTCAAGGTTGGTACAGGGGAAGCGGTTTATTAGAAGGGTGTGTATATAGAGGGTGAAGTGTTAAGAATACTAATGACTATATCTTTTGTTATCTATTTTTTTTGTTCTATCCGATGCCGGCCACACAATCCTAGTGTAAAAGTCCGAGTTAGCATGTTATATGTTGTCTTAGTAGAATAGCTAATCCAGCATAATATTGGAAACATGAGTCTGAGTGGTGAGCGTAGGAAGATAATCTATATCACAGATTGGTTGACTTATTGTCAATCATGAGGAACCTGATGCATACAAAATGTTCTGTCTTCACAAACACGGTGGATTGAAGTTATCGTCCTCACCATCAATGCTTGCTGGTCAGTAACTCCACACTCCCTCCTTTTGTGATGTTAGGCTCATTTAGGCTTATTTTTGTATATACGTTATACCTCACACAATCCTCTGTTTCACAACCTGTTGGAAAGCACTATTTCTATAAGTACCATTTACAAGCTTATCAGACAGTTACAAGCTATGGACTGTGGGTAAAGCATCGATGCAGTGCCTCTGTTGACTATAGTATAAAGTATAGTTTGCCAATCAGAGTATAAGCGTTAAGAAGGGTATATTGTAGGATAGTTGTTTATTTAAGCAGGCGGAAAAAGTATGAGTTGTGGATAAGGGAACGAGTGGAGAAATAATATTAATTGCTAGTCAACATAGTGTACAGAAGAGTAAAAAGTTAATACAGGATAAACAGGAAGGAACTCACAGTAACTTGGTGCTGATGTTATTTTCTGTTGTCTTAACCAGTTGATTGGTAACAGGCTCCATAGATGCAAGACCACTGGTAGTAGGCAGCCGATTGTGCGGTCCTCTTGACTTTTTAGGGTGGTAGTGAGTGTCCCTTATCGACCGAGTTTAGTTTAACAGTAATGATTGGTCCAGTGAGTTACCTGTCTACTTCAAGTGAAGAAATAGGATGGAAAAAGTAATTAATACAACTGCAAAGTAGGAAAAATAAGGCAAACTGAACTTGAAGTCCATTTTGGTCTAGACATGGAGAGAGCCTATGATGTCTGAGTGGGACACAGACGTGTTCGTCTGTGCTAGATCAGTCCAAGTGAGGGCTTGACCAAGCAGTCTTACAAACGTATGTAGTTCATCTGCCATGCGAGTTTCGGAGGGAAGACTGTTCCATATTATTGCATGCTTGATGAGGAAGACGTTTTCCCGAGTTCTTGATCTGTATTCTTCAACTTTGACGGTAGATACTTTGTTTCGAGTTCGTGTTCATGTGAATCTCGTGCAAGAACTATCTTACACGATGAATAAGTAAAGCTTTTGAGTAGTTTGAAGTAAGGAATCAAATTAAGCCTAAGCCCTCTCTCCCGAACGGGTGCTATTCCTAAGATTTGACATCGGGAACTGTAGTCAATGACTAATCAGTCTTAAGTACTTTGCGGGTGAAGTCTCGTTGTATTCCTTCCACCTTTAGTATATCAGGTAGGCGTAGGTTGTAAAATAAGAACGAGCAGTATTCAACAATAGGTCTTACACAAACTTTGTAAAGAAGGATTCTAGATTCATTTTGATAGAAATTACGGAGAATGAAGCCAAGCAATTTCTGCATCTTGGATGCTTTGGCTGAGATGTGTTCAGAGAAATTAAGACTGTGTGAGTAATGTACCCCTAGGTCAGTTACTGATGCCAGTCTGGGCAGTGTGTGATTGCTAAGTGTTAGTTTCATTTTAAGAGACTTGTCTCCTATACATAACCAGCCGCATTTCTCTATGTTGAGCTCTAACCTCCAGCGTTTGCACCAGTCATCTACCATGTTGAGTTCATGTTGGATTGTTTGCATAGTACTGCGTAAATCGCAAATGCCAGTTTAATAGATGACTTTTAAGTCATCAGCATAGAGGTAGGTCTTACCTGTGCCAAAACACTTGCATATATTGTTGATGTAGATTATAAAGAGCAATGGACCCAAGACACTACCCTCCACAACACCACTGGTTATTGGTCGAGGTGTAGATGTATTAGAGTTCATCTTGGTTATTTGATATCTGTTCGTAAGAAAAGACTTGATCCATTGCAAAAGGGGATTTATAATTCCAACTGACTTCAGTCTGTTGATTAGAAGATTATGAGGTACTTTATCAAAGGCTTTCTTAATATCGAAGTATAGTATAATAACTAGTTTCTTCTGGTCACGTATACGAGTAACCTCGTTAAAGAAGTCTATCAGGCATGTACTGCACGACCTTGTTCTAATGAAGCCGTGTTGTGACGGGTCTATTAGATCTTCCTTGAGTAGATGATCAGATAGTTGATTTTGTATCACTTTTTCCATTATGCGTGATATGACTGGAGTGATATTTATAGGTCTGTAGTTTTCAACCAGGTTTCTTGGTCCGGATTTGTGTTTGGGAAGAACATACGTTACCTTCCAGGTTTCTGGATATGTACCTGTCTGTAAAGATAATGTGTATATTTTGAGTAGTAGCGTCTGTATGTCCGGCCCTGCCATTTTATAAACGATTGAAGGGATGTCATCGGCACCAGAACTCGCATTTGGCTTAAGGGTTTTAATGGCAGTATGTATACTCCTAATGTCGAAGTTTATGGTACTAAGATAGTTTTTGCCGGTGCACTTTATGTCGATATCTGGAGCATCAGATGTATTCCCATTGTGAGAAAACCATTCACTTATTAGTTCACATATGACGGTCTGGTCATTATACGTTACTCCATCGTGCAGTAAGGAGTGAATGTTGTGGTCTGTGTTCTTTCTTATGCGTTTCGTGAGGGGACGACATAGGGCTTGGGCTTTAGATGCAGCAGCAAGTGCAGTACGTTCCTCTACCTGTTTATGCTTGTTGTGTTGACTTTGTACTCCGTCAAGTACAGAGTATATCTGGTGCAGGGCACTGAAGTCTTTTGATATATAGTACATCCTTTTCAGTTTTCGCAGTTTAGACCTAGTCTTTTGGTTTATATAGGGAGCAACTGTTTTAAAACCAATTTTAGAGAGTATAGTAGTGTCTAGTGCAGATTTGGTGGTGATATTGAATATTTCTAATGTTTCTAAGAGGTTATTACTGGTAAAGAAACTGCCCCAGTCAGAGTGCTTTATTAGAAATCGAAAGTTTTCCCAGTCAGCGTTTGCATAGTCTCTATATTGGAATCGCGTGTTTAATGTCTTTAATTTGTTGCATATGGCAAGAATCGGAAGGGTGCAGAGGACTATTTTATGATCGCTGTTGTGAAACTTTTCGCCAACCACCATTGATGTTGGTGTGACATTATGACAGAATATCAAGTCAAGAATGTTGTGATTTCGTGTAGGCAGGTGTACATGTTGTTGCCAGCCGTGTATGTCTAAGGACCTAAGTATGCTTTCAAAGCACAATGGGCCAGAATGTGTTTTCCAGTTGATGGTGGGAAGGTTGAAGTCACCACATACAATTTTGTAAGTGAAGTCAAGCGAGGCAGCCTGAGCAAATGACTCACTTATAATAGTGTCAGTTGAACTAGGAGTGTTAGGAGCTCGATATATGGATCCGATTAGTATTTTACACTCATGAGTGTGCACAGTAAGCCATATCGATTCAGGAAGTTTGTTGAGGTCGTGGTCGCTATAGATTTCCGCTCTCAAATTTTTTGATACATAAATGAGACAACCACCACCCTTCTTGAAGACTCGATCACAGCGGAAGAGCTCATAGGTGTCTATTTGTAGATATGTGTCTGTGGTATCGGAGGACAGCCAACTTTCTGTTATCAAAACAAGTGAGGAGTTGTTTAGAAGTAACAGGGTGCGTAGGTAAGTCATCTTAATTTGTACAGATCGAGCGTTAATTAACATCAGTGTCAGGTACGGTGACTGTTTGTCTAGTAGAAGGGTATGATGTAAACCCAGTGGTTTGTCTGTTTTGCCATGAGAAAAGGAAGAATTGGGAGCGTTGACTCCATATTTATGAGCGTTTAGTTTATTACCAGTAGGGTTAATGCAAGAAGGGTAGTCGGGTGTGGTTTTGGTGAAAGAAGTATGTCTAAGAGTGGAAGGTAGAGTCGAATGGTTAGGTAATGTGTCCGGGGAATGATGAGGGGAGTTTTCAAGACTAGAGACAGTTATCGAAGTTGAGTAGGATGTGCCACTCGCCATTAAATCGTGACAAGAGCTGTAGCTGCCGCGGCTACGCAAACTGGGTTGATTAGTTTGTGTTCCATTGCAGATTCGACTCTGGATAGCGGTCCTGTCATGAACGATCCTAATCTTTTTAAATGTTGGAATACGCCTCAGTAATGACTGACTATTGAGGAGGTGATTAGCTTCAGTGGTACTACCAAACTGAAATAGAATGGGACAGGAGGCTTTAGTGTGTGCTTTACGTAATCTTCTTGTTACACACCAAGATTGCGACAATCCACATTCTTGTAGTAGAGTATTTTTAGCAATCTTTATGTTCGTACTATCAGGTATATTATACGCAATGACATTCTGCATACACTGAAGTCTTTTCAACATTTCAGTTGATAATATGGTCAATTACTTTTTCAGTGTTTTTTATAATTCCCAGATCGGGATTTTCTGGAACACTGATTAAATATTTGTACGGTAATAGGTGTTGAATAGTTTGGGTGAGGCTGAGTTTTGTTTGGCTGCTTTTAGGTCTACCAGTGGTGAGATTATTGGAGTTTATATCAAAGTTTTTAAGGTTGATATGGTTACATACAGGCCTGTTGCAGGTGTCTAGCGGATGGTCACTTTGTGCACACTTAGTTGGGGAATGGGGTATATGTCTGGGTGAGTAGTCAAGATCTACATCATCGGGCTGGCTATTGTAGGCAGGCTTACATGTACTCCGTGGGCCGCTACTCAGGATGACCGATTGTAAGATTGCTGGGTGTTTGGGGTCAACAGCACTGTCTAAATACTGCTCACAACATGTGATGCTTTTGTTTGGACTGACAAATGATGTCGACTCTAACGGTATGTGACTGCTCTTATTTATATTGACAAGCAAGATACAAGGTAGTGATATGTCTTGTCCAAGTAAACGGTGCACGTATAGTGCGACTGAGGGAAGATCAAAGTAGAATGCAGACTGATCAGTGTGTTTATAAAGTTTCACATTATTCGCTTTAGTGACTGATTTAGATCTTTTGCAGGTGCTATAGGCATCAGGAGAGATTATATATTTTTTAGATGGCCTGGACATTATCGGAAGTAATGTAAATACAAAGTTTATTTAGGTGGACGGCGATAGTTGTAATTTAACTTAGTGAACGTGTAAAGTTTTATGGTAGGATCAGACCCAGTATTAGTTAAGAGTAAATATATTAACGTTAATTGGTGATAGAGATAGCGTGAAAATTAGCAAGATTAATTTATGACGTTGAGTTCCTAAATACGGTGTCAAGTTGATAGAACCCTAGCAGTGACGAATTATTTATCGCTATGAAGTGTTAAATTAAAGAGAAAAACTAATAGGAAAATAAAATAATACCACGTGAAAAAAAGTGACAACCTTCAAAAGCTCGGGTGTTTAAACAAATGCATAAGACTGTGGATAACCACTACAGTGATTAAGCCACAGTAATGATAATGGTAAATACAATGATAGGTACAATAAACGTTATAAGTATATAAGTGAACATTTCAGAATATTACACTACAACTTGCGTTACAACATAAGTGTGAACTTTGTTGGAAATACAAGTGCTTACTGAATGTAAATAAGTAGTATAGAACACAAGATACAAAGCAGTGGAAAGGGAGTGAGTAGGAACAATATAAGACAAACTTAACACTCAATAATAAATGTTCTAATATTGATTCATTCAATCACGATGATGAGCATTTATTCCGATTCCATAAATCAAATAAAGAAATATGAATGTGAAGTAATTGAAGGTAGTTAGTAGATAACTACGCAATTACGTTTCATGTTATTTACCAGTCAACAGTAAGATATATCTATCATCTTCAGGGTATTGATGTTCCTTTGAGGATTCAAACCAAGTCATTCAGCTTTATAATCCATTACGTAACTATCTAGCTATTAAGACTTCATGTAGACTTAAGATAGACTACCTTCAACCACATAATATTCCATCTTAGTCCTCTTAATATCTAGTTGCTTAAACGTTAGTCAAATACGGTGAACGCTAAAGACTGGGTTAACACTGAAATGGATACTGCTCAATAATTCTGCATAACTAGGAATTAAGAAAAGACAAACATTGTTTGATTAACTAAGAGAACTTCAGATGAGTTGAAGTGTTACATTTCTTTTATTCGCTTCGTATTATTTTACTTTCTATTAAACCGAAAATTTCTAACGCTTCTCAAATGAGACAAAGTCACGACAATTCATTATTCTCAACGAGCTAATTACTTATTTAAGCAAAGATGGATAGTGGCTGGTAGTGGAACACACTTTGACGCGTGTTTCGTCCTATTTGGGACTCGTCAGTCAGATGTTACAGTATCTCAGAATTGATGTTCATTATGGAAATCGAATCTAGTATCGTTCGCGTTATCCACTTAGCTACTGAGTGCTGAAAGCCACATGCTTGTGCAATGGTAGTAAGTTTCAATTCACTTGATATTATTTTACATCAACCTTCCCATTGTTTTTGAAGGACTGTAATTTATCAATCTCTTATTTACATATGTGCATCCTATACGGATTGTCTCGATATTACCTTAGTACATAAGCATTCTAAACAAAGACATTAAGTGACTAGTAATGAAATCCAAGACACAGGTTTCGTCCTATTTAAAACTCATCAACTAGATAGATCTACATTCCAGTGTTCATCTATCACTTCACAACTCAAACCAATACCATACACCTACCCAACTACTAAATCTCTCATCCATAGAAACATTCAAACAAACAATACCTTCTTCTTTCTCTTTATTAGATGTTTCTTTAAAATGACCTTCACTTTCTTTCATTTCTTTGTCTATTCTAAAACCAAAAGAAGAATTTTAAAAGAAAAACGTCATTGATCATATTGATTGATTTTTTTCTACTTTTTTCTTATTTTTTTCTTTATTTTCACAATCAATAAGAAAATTACTATCTGCACGTTATACGAAGATAATTGATCCAATTTTGTTTCTCTTAGAGATAAGCTAAACAATGTAGTGGGCTGATGTTCACATTTGTAACCTTCATATACATTTACAGTGATTTTTAAGGAAGGTTAAGTATTCGTGCGCAAGAATGAGAGTTCCTGGGTTCGAATCCAGGTCGTGATGATGCATTGCTGAGTTATTAGGATTTTACAAATACATCCTTCTTCTTCAATATTAATTACAGTTGACATCCTGAACTCATTTTAAATAGTTGCTCATTAAGAATCAAAAATCATTAGACTACGATTTTGTTTTAGTATGAGACTTGTAAGCAGTGAGTATTCATGATCTAATACAGGATAACTATATGTCACAAAGAGTCTTCAATATACTTGTCCAGGCTCTAGTTTAATTAGCTAATATAATCAGAAGGAGGGTTTTGTGAAGATTGTAGTGGTATTCCGTATTTATAATCAAATTTCTTGTGCATTTATATGTCAATACTACTTAAATGAAAGTGATTCATTGCAAATTTCTGCTTAGGCATAACTATGTTCTTTTTGGCATACTGCCAATCAGTGGAATAAGAAACATACATTCAGTAATGACTAGAGCTTTCAATCTAATTTACAACGAGAACTATACTTTAGTATGTAACATGACTGAAAGAATGACTACTGGTAGTGAATACGACACGATGAGACTATAATTTCTAGACCACTTTTCAGTGACGTTCAAGTCACCTTCAGAGTGTTCACCTAATAATTAGGACTAAATGAGGGTTATAAACCAGTGTGAAGAACAAAGATTATGATCAACAGTTGATAATTAAGGTTAGGAATTAGTTGAAGGGGGTTCTCATCACGAACTGACATGAGCTACAACGCCAAAAACGCTATTAGGCAAATGGATGACTGAATTTCGCGATAAAATCCAGGACCTATTCTCTCATCACTTTGAGATCAGTCAAAACGTCGAAACAGTAGAACTGTGACACGAATAAACCGAGTTTAAATTCCTATGTCAGCTGTTGTGATTAGTTTTATACCATACTGACATTTGTTAGTCATAATCAAAGTAGAAATTGATTGATCCCGTGAGGTGATTGAAAGGTAAATTATGGAAACCATCTACCATTTAATGTTACTGAGTTTTATATTTTATTGAAATATTCTTTTGGAAGGTTGAAGAATAAACGAACGAATTCAAATAAGTAATCTAATGATAAACAACAATGAATGGAAAGTATAGTGTCGGTTGCTGGGTTAGACCCATATTGTTTATTATAGGTTCTATGCAAGGCAATTTATTCATCCTTGTCGAGTCACGTTTTGATCCTGTTCATCATTTGTTTATCAACCTACATTGTTTTCATGTGAGCGTGTGTGTTTGCATCTGTTTATCCCAATTCATCACATTTCCTTAACTTATTATTGATCTGACTATAAATATCAATATGTGCTTGATTAGATTGATATGGCTCACATGCCATATCCCTCACACATTGTTTCGCTTCGTTCCCTTGATTGTCCATCCAGATCAATCAGTGTACAATATATACGTATTCAAAATCCATTCTCGTAATTGACCAATCTTGAATGCAGTTATTCACCAACATGATTTAAATCGATGATTGTATACGAGGATTAGTCACATATATATATCTATCCAAATAGCCATCAGAACCGAAGAAACTGCTGTGACATGTGGAGTCAACAAAATCCTACTAAACTGTATTTATAACAATTCATTTATCAAACTATAGATAGTCTATTACATCTATCAGAAGGGTTTTTGTACATAATATAGTATTTTCAATGGTTGAGATTATGAGCCAATTGAAGCTAGAACACCACGCAAAATCTTGAAGTATTGGACGGCCGTTTCGTCTCATAGTGGGACTCCTCAGCAGTGCGCATCATCATCATTATCATTACACCATGCATTCTCTGTCCTAGTACTCTTCTCTTCGAACATTCTTAGCCTTCTGCCACTAGGCATTTCACTTTCTATTGATGATACATACTACTTATATCTGTCAAAATCAGTAGCACTCCTCATTTAAGTAATTATATGATTAGTGGTACAACTAAATCTGTAAGATTCAGAAAAACGAGAATACTCCAAAAGGGACTGATATACATTATCACAGAGAGGACGAGGAATTCAGATATATCTAGAAAACACTTTTGTTTTGAATAGCAAACCTAATCTGAATGGAATATTTACCATAAGATTAAAAGGGACAATAAAACGATACAGATAATGATTTTCTTTAAGGAATTTCAAATTACATGACAATACTACTTATTTCTTCGATAGATTAGTAGGCAATAGGCAATATTCTATTATTAATGAGACTATAATTTATGTATGACCTTTAGGTTACCCAAAAATGACCTTGAGAATGTCCACCTAGGTACAAAGGTCAAATGAGAATTAATAACCTGTGTGAAGAATAAAAAGATTACGATTCACAGTTGATGGTTGAGGGTTAAGAATTAAATTCAGGAAGGTGGGGGGGGGTTCATTACGAACTGACATAAGCTATAGTGGTAAAACGCTATTCAGTCAAATGGATGAATGAAATTCGCTCCGAAATCCAAGACCTGTTATCTTATACGTGATTGGCTCGTTCATAAATGATAGTCTAACTAATGAATCATTTTATTCAGAATTTGTTGATTTAATACAGTATTAGGTTGATGTAAAGCAATTTCAAGAAAGACGAACATATTTTCATTGAAGGATCTCAACAACTAAAGTCAACCAATTACTAGTCCGTGGTAAACCAGTAAAAAACTCTAGATTTTTGAAAATATCAGTTACGGTGATGAATTGATCAGTTCCGTCAGTCAGTCAGTCAGTCAGTCAGTCAGTCAGTCAGTCAGTCAGTCAGTCAGTCAGTCAGTCAGTCAGTCAGTCAGTCAGTCAGTCAGTCAGTCAGTCAGTCAGTCAGTCAGTCAGTCAGTCAGTCAGTCAGTCAGTCAGTCAGTCAGTCAGTCAGTCAGTCAGTCAGTCAGTCAGTCAGTCAGTCAGTCAGTCAGTCAGTCAGTCAGTCAGTCAGTCAGTCAGTCAGTCAGTCAGTCAGTCAGTCTGATACAACGTAGGACCAAGAGTATATACATGCATCGTTCCAAGTTGTCAAACATCATTAGTATATCAAGATGAACACCGAATTCATAGAAGTAGTTAATACAATGATGGTGGACCCACAGTCGAATGCCAATGACTTATAGACCACATATATATATTACTTCGTTATTTAGTAATTCAATGATTATACGTTCCAGATAAAGATCCTCGGTGTTGAAACATGTGAATGATAGAAACTTTAATATTTTTACTATGAAAATATATGAATTCATTATTAAGAAAGTATATAGTCAACATTGAAACACTTTTCAAATATGTTTGTTATGTGTTTGTGTGTGTGTGTCTGTGTTTTTGTTGTTCGTTGTACAGGTATATTTATTATCAACTAAGAGTTTCGTAATCATTATGGGATAATGATGATGATGATTGTAGCCATAACAGAATGGAATTGATTCATATACCATGGTAACAAACAGGATATTGAATGAACAAATAAGAGTTAAATGAATATGATGATAATAGTGAGTTCAAATATTCGTAAACAGGACAAAGTTATGTATTCATCACATACCTACATACCTACATAGATACACACACACATACAAACATACATTCATACATACAGGCAAGATTAGTCATAAGTAATCGTATGATTACCAAATGAACAACAGGTTTGTAGATTTTAGTGGAGGCCCGTAGTTTTGTCGTCGTTTAGATCGAACGATGTTGGCGGAAGGGCTCACCATTTTAGTGGCCCGTGGATCTGACTCCAAAATCGTACGAATGATTCTTATAGCCTATAATCGTTTATAATCGTCAACTTAAATCGCGTTAGTCAATAACGGAATTAGATAAGTCGAATAACGAGAATTGATTTGTGAATACATATATCTTGTATATGAAGCGAATGAAACAGAGCAAAGCGAAATGACACGCAGAGAAGATGGCTGTGAAGCCAACTCTCATTTTGATGAAACGAGACTCAATATTTATAGTCAGACAAAAGAGCACACACATATACGCTCATATAAAAAATCAGTCTAGATTGATAAGCGAATAAATAACAAGGTCAAAGTATGGCTCAAGTAGAATGAATAGAATGGGATGTCCGAAAGCTAGAATAAGGTATATGGGCTTAACATTATAACTGACACTACATAGCCCCCTTGTAGAAAATAGCACATTTAAAAAATGTCTGTTTTCGAAAATAACACTGAAGTGATATGATGTTAACGAAAGCTAGAATAAGGTAGCCAAAAAACATTGTACAACACTCGATAAAGTACAGTGTCACATGAGGGGTTAGTGTATTATATGAAAAGAATACATGAATATCGCAAAGACGCGGACAAAATGGAAACGTTCACGTGCGAATATGAGCAATTTAATGGGGGTACAAAAAATTAACATGCTATGACTGTCTAAACAATAAAATAACAGAATTGTATGAGAGATTCAAAATATCGTGAAAATAATAATAAATTGTTTGTGGGTATGACAGCGAAACAAATCATGAAGATAAGTAGAGCAGAATACGACAGAAGTTGGTCTGTGATGCCGACAGGATAGTGAAATATGTTAAATATATGTTCTGATGAGCCGCGGTAGAATAAATAGCATCGACTAGCGATGAGTGAATTCGGATTTAAATACGTTGAGTTCCCGTTCGTAGGATAATTATAGTCAAGTGGTGAAATGATGACTGTATCGACGGGTGATATTCGTTGCTGTACCGCAATTGATAATAATCATGAAGTGTGAAGTCAGTGAACGTTGTCGTCTGCGTTATGACAGGTGCATTGAGTTGTCGTTAAATATGTATTAGTACAATTATCATAGGAACAGAATAGTGACTTAGTAGACAAGGTACGTCGAGTCGTATTTGTTTTTGGTCATGAAGGCTAGAGTAGTTTGTGCGGTTTGAGGGAGATGCGCTCGACTTCGTTTGTTACAGAACCGTACCAAGGCATGACAGAAATACCAATACATATGATTAGCGATGGTGACGTATGAGACTGACTTGGATGTGACGAACAAGAGTGTATCTTTGAGAGACCAGCTCTAAACTCTATGTTCTGAAGTACCGTGCGATGGGAGTAGAATAGTAGTTGCAGTACTCGAATAATGTTTTTTGGGTAACTAATGATGCGGCATGTGGTTATACATTTGGACGAAGAGATCAGATGAACGTAATGGTTTCTAATCAGCTAGTTAGAGGCATCCACAGACATAATGGTAGGCGATTTCGAACTGAAAAGTGTATGTTATGATAACATAAAATAATGACCTCGACTAAGTGAATGAATGTAATATTAGGTCAAAATGACATGGAAAAAATTGGAACGAACTCACTTAAAGCAGGAAAATTTCACGTTTTGAATAGTAAAATATATCCCAATGAGTTCTGGATGTCATTACGTGGAGTGGAGTTTCCATAAAATGATAATTTGTTCGGTGGGTGATATGATTGCGAAAATGTCACAATTTAATGACAGCACGAACAAGATTAATAATTCCACATTCGGTCATGATATAGGCAATAATGTAATAATAAGCATATGATGATAATTTGAATCGTAATGGTTTATTCTCTTGTATCGATTGCTTTAATATTTCTGTTTTGTTAAAAGATTTCAAAAATAAATAAACTATGATCGGAGAGAAGTTTTGTGGATTCATTTGAAGTTAGACCACCTGGCGGCACTGGACTGCCGTTTCATCCTATCATGGGACTCCTCAGCAGTGCGCATACATCACACCACCCCACGTGATTTGAACTAAGGACCGATTGCTGATCACCGGCTTCCATGGAACTGCATCTCATCACCTTACTTTACGGCCTTATGGATTGGTCCTTTAAGTCACAGGCTTTGGGTGAACAACACACTAAGAATACCACCCACTTCATTCTGTTTACCCGGGTAGTGTTCCAGCTCACACACAAATCGATCAGTTTATGTGGTACACATGTTGAGTTATTTACTCACTCGCTCACTCGTTTACTCACTCGCACACTCAAGTACTCACTCACTCACGCAATTACTAGCACTCCCAATTACTCACTCATTCACTCACTTCACTCAATCACTTCAATGTGTGATATTCTATGTATTCGTTACCTAATAAGATCATTTTATGAAATAACAATCAACGAATGTCACAATACATGACATGTATTAATTCATTAAGTTCTCCTATTAAATGTTCAATGTGATCTGTTTAGTTTGTTTAAAAACCGAATAGTATGTTGGGGTACTAGAATGGACTTCAACACTGAGATGTAATTATATCCAGCTGACTGGTCTCAAATAGGACAAAACGCTTGTCGTGTTTTCCACTGCTTCACTCTACTCATCTTTGTTTGTAAAGCCTGTGACTCAAGGCAATTACGAAGCAGTCCGCACAAGAGGATCAATTATAGTTCTATATAACATCGAGAACAGATCTTGAATATGCACTAATGAGGGATCCGATACTACAACGAATCAACCGTCTAGTGCTTCTAGGTTTTCACTGGTGGTCCAGCTTACATTGACTCATGAATTGAACAATTGAAATTAATACAATCTCCACAAGTCTTTATTCTTATTATTCTTTTATGATTATGAATCTTATTTCATTCAGATGAATTAACCTTGTTTAAAGTAAATGTTAAATAATCTAACACCATCCATAGATCAGTAACTTGACGCTATTTCTTCGCGACCTATAGAATATTTGGATTCACTGGATGGTCATTTCGTCTCAGTATAGGACTCCTCAGCAATGTGAATCCACGATCTCACTCTTGAGTATCAAGTCAAAGACCTATAGGTTTCATGCGTGAGTGCTCTACCTCTAAACTAATGAACCGGCTGTCATACAACTGTATTACCGTGTAATCTGTTGTTCATTTTGTGTTATTCTTATAAACTGAATCAGATTACTTGAGTGCTACAAAGATATAATTGTGATGTTTGATTCGAGTTTATTTTATGTCACAACAACTGGAATTTGTCTGAAACTATGTTGAAAACGAAAAATTCACAAAGGAAATTCGCATTTTTACACTAAATTTGTGATTCGTTTTATTTAAACCCTTAATGAATCATGTTGCAGTGTGTGCTACTGATGTCTTCAGATATAAGTAGTATGTTTCATCAATCGAAAGTAACAATGTCTTGCTGACTGTACTGATTTAGTAGTTAAATTCCAAAGCCAACTAATGTCAGACCACCTTTAAACTCGTGGAAGCAGTTGACGGCCGTTTCATCACAGTATAAGACTCGTAAGTATCATGAAACTACGATCCCGCACGCAGGATTGTTTGGAATTGGGAAGATTAATGAAGAATTCGATGTTAGTATGTGAATGTGTTTCATTATATTTGTTAATAATAAATGATTAGATCAAATTACTTGTTTACTTACTTGCGTCTGTTACTCATCGTGTAGGAGCATAGGCTTCACATCAGCATTTTCCATCCTACCCTGCTCTGGGGGAACCTTTCCAGCTCTATCCAGTTATCATTCGTCCGTTTCATATCGGCTTCTGCTTCCAGACGTTTGATGTTCTTTGACATTGTTGGATGTTGGTCGGCTCACAGGTCTAGTGGTTAAACGCTCGCACATGAGACTGGTATATCCTGGGTGAAACTTGAATTGTGTTTATGGAAGGTTGTCGGTGAGATAATGATACACAGAACGTGATTTGTTGTTTAAAACAACAATGCTGACGATGAAGATTGATCACAATCTGACATCCGATAACCGTGAGGAGTATCAACCAGTCGCATGTTAATGTATCTAGATAAGTGATGACAGTTCCACAGATACACAAACTCGAGAATTCTGTAAGATTACAATCACTAAGACTATATGAAATAAGATGGTAAACATTTTTTGTGATTATTGATGGCTGGTGCCAAATATTCTCTGAGAGGATGATAAACTATTTTTTGTCAACTCATTACCTCATTAGACACCAATCTGTAATTGCAAAATGAGAATCTTATTCATTTTTATGCTGTGTGTTTATCGTTGATTGTCAGTCATATGAGTGCATCATTAGAAAGCGACATTCCTTTCTATACTCAAAGTAAATATCACGCTAATTACACAATAGAAAACATCAGATAACCTAATTATTTAGATGAAATATGATGATAAACAACAAAAGTTTTCATCATTGACATTTCTACAAACAACAAATGAGGTCAACAGACTTATGTCGGCATATCACACGTTCACATAATGTACACTATTATTTACACTAGTGTTAAATTTGGAAAAATAATTCTTTTACAGAAACGCTGAGTAGATTAGAAGAACTGAAATAGATTTGCTGATTTTGAGTAATATTCAAACACATAATCGACATTGAATCGCCAAAGTACAGTCCTCAGTGTGAACGGTTTCACGAGTGCGAGAGTAGCACGTGTTGTGTTCACTTCAAACAAATACTGTTCATCGACGATCATATGTTACTGATGAACAATCATATCATCACGAATCTCCGATCAAATACACTTTTTGTTGTCAATCACACTATGGTCTTGAGTAATTTATGGATGTAAAAGATGGGTGTCCCTGTTGACCAAAATGGAGAAGACGGAATTCAAACAAGTGAAACAACGAACAATTAGTGATATTCATTATGGAAGTGAAATCATGCATCAATATCTCTCTGATTACCAATAATTAGACATGTCAATTGACATAGGTTTGCAGAAATTCTCCAGGAATAATTATCGGGTTATATCAAGCTCATCATCATTTGTGCATTTTGTGCATATTGATCTTTCTCTTCAGGGAAGTGAACATAATAAATTACTCTGCATACTCAAAGCAATTGAACCTGCAATATCCTTGTTAGCTTACTCCATTTCATTTCAAATGAGGTCCACTTCAATAAGCTTGATTGTATTTGACAATTTTGTAAGCCTATCTATTTTATCACAGACTACTACTATACTACTGCTCTACTTCTGTTTAGATTTCAACAGAAATTCAGCAAATTAATGTTGTCAATAGTTCGATGTGTTCTGTCAAATTCTTATTGCTTTCTGTTTGTTCCCGGTTATCTACATGTCATCACAGAACCTTCTTGCATTCTATCACAATGATCTAACATAACTTTCTCTAGTCGTCATTATTCAAATTAAATTGTTCGGAATGTCAATGGTGAGTTGAATACAAGTTAACGTGATAAAATCCGAATTCTTTTCTTAAACACTCATTACGAGTGTAACTGTCTCTCAAATTTGTATCGTCAATTTCATGTGTACACTTCTTGTAGCAAAATCTCAGTATGAAATGTGATGAGGAATTAACATGTCGCATTTAATAGCTCACCTGCATTTAAACTTGTTCACGTTTAATTTTATCAACGAAATCTACTATTGCATTCATCATGAACATGTTCAATTATTTTAAGTTATTGCATTCACAAGATTCACAATATACGTTGAATGGTTATCATTAGCAACAGCGTACTGTGAGAGAGAACAAACCAGCTTCCGTCTGAGAATCAGACATATATCACAAAAATCCTCAATCTGCATCGTTATGCAAGCGCTGAATTGGAATGCTGAAGGGCAACAGAAAAGTGGAAGGCCAAATAACACACAGTGTGTCGTGAATCAGAAGCAGATATCAAGGGGATTAATAGCAACTGGAAACAACTAGAATATTTTGTCTAGGTCAGAGTTAGATGAGGGATGTATGCGAAGGACCTATGCTATGACGAGGTGCAACAGTTGTACTTTGATCGAATTTATCAGTTGATAATACAATGAACATTATACAGAGAATTCATTAGTCTCCGTTGAAGATATACTGCAGAAGGGACAAGTCATTTGACAAAGAATAGTCTCTGTCTGGATTGATAAAATACACTGATTCACGCCACACGTGACGAATTAGTTGTTTCAAAGACCTTTTGTGAAAAGTGCATGGCTCTCAGTAGACAATCATGAATCCGCGAACGGTAATGTATAGCATTTGAAAGTCGACAATCGTCTCTCCTGTCATCATCAAACTACATTGAAAGATAAAGACAATGATTTGCAATTGTCATGATGAGTATCAGCTTTATTCATTGCTATGTGTTTGTTGAAACATAAAAATCTCAGCATCGGGTATTCCACATTTCTTTTTAGAAAAAGAGAAAAATTTGAAAAGAGTATATAATTCGAGTAAATAAATTACATGGAATTGAATGGGTTGTCTTTTGGAGAAAATTAAGAATCCGTACAATCTTCTCAATTAGAACTATATGTCAGAATACAAATTATTAACTACGTCAGCTCGGACAACCTGTTCATCACAAAATATATTTTCTACATTAGGTTGTTAAAACGCTCGGTATCACGTCGTCTATACGTATGGGACTTTAATTTATCTTAGACGAATATCTACGCTAGACTCCCTCCCAGTGTCTATTGCACAGAACTTCAAAACAGTTCAGATCAATAATACGTGATTAACCTGACTAGACTGTAGACATATTTTCATATCAAAAAGCTGACACAATCCAAAAACGATGATCAATCAGTAACATGTAATAATAAGGACAGAGGAAATAATAACTTATCTCATACCTGTCAGACTCGCCCACACATCAAAAGCATAGTGAAGCTTTTATTCTTTTGCTTGCATGCATGTATTCCAATGTACTGACGTCTCGTCCTACCAAGAGATATACACGGACAAAGACATGAATGAAGGATATGGTGAGTATCCGATTAGATAACATCTACCAGGTTTCAGGAAGACATTGGATGTCTATACACAATGATATTTTTAATGACCTCAAAATATTAACTGTAAGATCCGTTTTGAATGTTTTGTGTGTGTGTAAAAATCACTCCATGTATATGCTTGCACTTTGTTCCCATTGATCCTCTTAATTGTACATTGTTGGTCTTTTGATTACATTTGAATTGTTAATATTTGTATTTTATTGTAGTTTTCATTTTTATTACGCCGTCACTAAGTCTCCTTGTTTCTTCTTGAACTGCGCTTATGCTGTTTTACTTTATACTTAGTCTCGGTGGCAGCCATATGGGTTTGTCCCTCCGTTTGATTGTCTTGCCTGTGTTGACTGGAATTGTGCATTTTCGGTTGTGAATTGAGGCACCCTTCCAGAATCGGAAACACTCGGTGTTATAAGGCAACCAAATATTATTTTTCGAACGAATCTGTGTGTGGTCTATCCAGACAGGATGGAATAACATTTATTTGTTATGATTGGTAATGTTCTTGCATCCTTTATCAACTTCCTTATTTATTGTAATTTATATTTGATCCATTGAACCATTATTGGTTGGATAGCTGAGTGGTCATATTTGTTTGGGTAACAATGTACATTTAAATTTATGATGAATTATAGAACCGTCATCTTACCCAATTAAGTCGTTTTGGTTTCAAACGGGCAAGGGCGCGTATCTAACCCACATAGACAGCTATCCTTCAGTCCAAACCTTAGTTTGGATCTAACATTGACCAATCATCTTGCTTACTGCCTTCAGCACATTTCACAAGCCCGTGAACGGAAAATGTAGAACAGTAAAGAATAATAGGTTTCATGCAAAAATCATCACATTTTACAGCCAAATTGAGTACTTACGACATATTTACTTGTAACGAAATGTAAAATACCTATCCTGAACAGACTCTCTTTCTTCTCATAATTAGGTACTGATCAACGGCATAGCGTGCACAATGTATCATTGAAATTAATTTTGATGTTCATTCATTCATGAAATTGCACAACAGTGTTTTGTTATATAACACTGTGATGCTCGCAAATACAACATTTTGATTACTGTCAAACCCCTTCTAAAGTAGAACAATACATCTCTAATGTACCAAGAGAACATCTATTTGCAAGCTCAAATGATATGTGGAAATAATTCATTGAAACACTAAAATGGAGATCAGCCTTTCCCTGTGTAAACAAATTTATTAGTAATCAGATACAATAATCACTGTTGTAACTACACATCTGTGCCTGGTTCAATAAGTCGTTCTCAATCTTCAAAAACTCACTTCTAACAGAATGCCTTGTCTCTCTATGATTACAATCTGTGACGTACTCAATCCACGTAATTGGACACAGTCAGTCCTACTTCTACATGAAGGATACTTCATTTATTATCTTTTCTTAATCCAAATACCTTTTAACGGACAGTGGTATAATATCGTGATCGAACAGAATGGATATGACTGCATTAAGAAGTTACATGTTCATATTAAACGATGATGAAATCGCCTTACAGAATTTTTATTAAAATAAAGTTTCAGTATAAAAGTGCAATTTGTTTAAATCTTCAGTTCATTTCGAAATCATTTATCCATTCCATGTGAAATTATCAATCAAATTGCATGTTTTCATTAACAAAAATAAAGATGATTTACATATATTTCAAAACAACAAGAGAATTGGAGAAATCTCGAGTGGTCTACCAAATTTATTGTCACCTCGTCTCTTGAATGACAGTGAGTTTCTTGAATTATTCAGTTGTAGTTTGTTTGGTTTACTGTTCACAAATACATTTTGCATATATGGAATCTCACCGATCCGAGATTTCCCAGTAATTTAAGTGAATCAAACCAAACAAATATGTATAGCGACTCACGTGCTAATGGGTTTATTTCCATTTAACCCAGTTAAGCCCTTTTTGTTAACTTATTTAGCGGACAAAGCCATCCGCGCTATAACAATTTATTGTATCCTTATTATTATTTTGCGCTTGTATGAAATACGTATGCTTGAATATTGATTACTGCCTACGCATTTATTCACTCTGCTAATCTTACCACTAACCGCTTATTCGATTCGATTACTCATTTATTTTCACATGGTATATATATGTCCATGTTATTCATATTGAACACACAATCGCTCACTCGCTCGCACGGTCTCGTCACGCTCTTGCTCTGGCTCTCGTTCGCTTGCTTGCCTTTCGGCACAACTCTCCTATGCTTGTTTAACACATCTGTACATTTGGATATATGTGTGGGGTTTCGCAATAAACGTAATCGACACTTCGTATTTGCCTTCTGATTAATATACAGTTGGTACGTTATATAGAACGGTTATCGCGACGAACTGTATACGAAGTTTAAGGATTATATCAAATACCGACCACCACATAATTGGCGATCCCGACGCGCGAACACGAAACAATCTTGAACAACGTAATCCAATTCCTAAAATCCAACGTATTCGATTACAATTGTAACTATCATTTGGATTATAATTATAACTGTGGATTTATTATCTCATTATTTTAATTATACGTACATTATCTCACAAACATTATAGAACATAACGATAATATTCATAGTAAACAGCGATATTTTTACAAACAATTGATACTTTGGTGCAATTTAGTAAGTCCGTTCTTTGTTATAAAATGTACCATTTGTTTTTATCATTGTTTTTATCGACTCACTTTTCTCTGTGACATTCATTATATTCGTGTACTTTTTGATCTTTATAAATATGTCTTTAAGTAACGATACATTAGAACTTTCCCAAACGCCGTCCGTGAGGTCCATTAATGTAACTATTCCTCCTTTTAAGGTCACAGATCCTCAACTTTGGTTTACCAGACTTGAACATTACTTTGTAGCTAATCGTGTTCATACACAGCGAGATAAATTTGGCCACGCGAGCTCGCTACTTCCAGATGAAGTAGCAGATAATGTACGAGAGATTTTAATCAAGCCAGACATAGAAAAGCCATACGACGCATTAAAACAGGCAGTGATTAAAGCCGTCTCATTAAGCGACCGGCAAGCCATCGAACAGCTTCTCAGTCAAGTGCGGATAGGAGATAGGACTCCATCGCAGTTAAAAAACTAAATCAGAGACAGAAAAGTAGATAAAAACATATTTTATCAGTTGTGGTTACGACGACTCCCAGCGAACGTGCAGCAGATCCTTGCGGTTGAGGACAACGATGTCGATATAGACAACATTGCTAAAATAGCCGATAGGATTTATGAGAGAATGAAACAAGCGAGTCCGCAAAGGCATAGTACTACAATAGATGGACGAATCGATGCATTACAAAAGGAGATTAATGTTTTATGCCACAAGCTGACGAAACTAAATCAGAGCGATACGCAAAGAGGATGGTCACGAAGTAGATCAAGGGAAAGAAGTCGATCACGTTCTAGGAGACGCTCAGCTTCTACAATATGTTGGTACCATCAAACTTTCGGCGATAAAGCTCGAAACTGTAGGTCACCATGTAAATTCAAACGAACACACCGATTGTCGATAAACGCCGCAACAACTACAACAGCTCCTAGAAACAGTCGTTTATTTTACGTTCAGGATAGAGTAACAGGCGCTCAATTCTTAGTGGATACGGGAGCAGAAGTAAGCGTCGTGCCTCCAGTAAGAAACGAAACACGAAATATCGATACAGCGCTAACGCTTAAGGCAGCAAATAAATCCGGTATAAAAACATATGGCAAGCGAAAAGTAACCTTGAATTTCGGTCGTACTACCTCATTCCGCTGGGAATTCATTATCGCAGATGTATCCGTACCTATAATCTGTATTGATTTCTTAAAGAATTTTGACTTACTAGTGGATACCCGACGAAACCAGCTCGTGAACGGCGACCATTCAGTAGTGATAAGAGGAGTGACGACTGATCACGCATCCATGAATTTAGTAGTGTCAAAAGACAAAAACGAGCCATATAGATCGCTTCTAAACGAGTATGCCGATCTGACGAAGATATCATACGATAACATAGATCTTAAACATACGGTATAGCACCATATTATAACGAAAGGTCCACCGACTAAATCAAGACCACGAAGGCTAGACCTGAAAAGGTTGAATGTCGCGAAACGAGAGTTCGAAAAGTTGACGAAGCTTGGTATCATAAGACCTTCTAATAGTCCCTGGGCGTCCCCATTGCATATGGTTTCGAAGAAGAATGGGGAAATCAGGCCATGTGGAGACTATAGAGCCCTTAACAAGCAAACGATAGCAGACAGATATCCGATACCACATATCCACGACATTACTACCAATATGGAAGGTGCCACGATATTTTCGAAAATCGATCTCGTTCGAGCTTATTACCATATTCCCGTAGCGGCAGAAGATATATCTAAAACGGCTATAACTACTCCATTTGGGTTATTTGAGTTTTTGCGAATGCCCTTCGGATTAACTAGTGCAGCCCAAACCTTCCAAAGATTCATCGATCAGGTCGTCAGGGGTTTGACAGGAGTTCACCCACATATCGATGATATACTAGTAGCTAGCTCTACCAGGGAAGAACATCTACAACATCTACGACAGTTGTTTACGAGACTTCAAGAACATGGCGTCACTATTAACGTGGAAAAGTGTGAATTTGGAAAGGAATCATTGCAATTCCTAGGTCATATGATAAATCCACATGGTATCATGCCAGTTCCGACAGAAGTTGCTGCTATTCGTAATTATCCGTTGCCCGATTCACAAAGAAAATTACGAAGATTCTTGGGGCTAATAAACTATTATAGACGATTTATCCCAAACTGCGCAGCAATATTACAGCCATTGACGGACGCCTTGCGAGGACATACTCGAACATTCCGTCTTTCAGCGGATGCTATACAGGCTTTCGAGAACGCTAAGCGAGCGCTAAATGAGAAGATGATGTTGGTACGACGAAAGAGCGAAGCACCATTAGCAGTAATGACAGACGCATCGAACTTAGCAGTAGGAGCCGTTTTGCAGCAGTTAGTAAACGGTGTATGGGAGCCACTTTCAGTTTTCTCAAAAAGATTAAATCCTACCCAAACGAGATATAGTACGTTTGGACGAGAATTATTAGCAATCTACTTAGCAATAAAACACTTCCGTCATATGGTCGAAGGCATAAGTTTTACCGTCTATACAGACCACAAACCGCTAACGAAAGCATTAAGCGCAAAGCAAGACAATTATTCCCCGAGAGAGATCCGACAACTAGAGTTCATTTCACAGTTCACGTCCGACATACAGTACGTTAAAGGACAAGAAAACGATGTGGCCGACGCATTGTCACGAGCAACGATAAGCACACTTATGGCAAGTGGAATTGATTATAACGGTCTAGCAAAGTTGCAGGAGAGAGACATCGAGCTAAATAAACTCAGATCCGGTGGTTCAACATCATTAGTACTCGAAGAGATGCAGTTTGGTAACACGAAAGTAATTTGCGATACATCAACAGGCCGACCGCGACCATTTATCCCGAAAACGTTGCGACACAAAATATTCGAAAGCATGCACAACATGTCCCACCCAGGAATAAAAGCCACGATAAAGCTGATTAGTGAACGATTCGTATGGACAAACATGAATCACGATGTACGTAATTGGACACAAGCATGCATGAAGTGCCAAAACGTTAAGGTACATCGTCATACTAGCTCTGCAGTAGGTCCGTTTTCGCACCCAGACACTAGATTTGAACATATACACATCGATATCGTAGGACCACTGCCCGTTTCCAATGGATACAACTATATCTTTACATGCATCGATAGGTTTACACGATGGCCGGTAGCAGTGCCGATAAAAGACACCTCAGCTGAAACGGTAGCTAAAACCCTAGTTGAAAATTGGATTTCTTACTACGGTGTACCAACGATTATCACAACGGATAGAGGAGCACAATTTGACAGTCGACTCTTTCAGCAGCTTACAGAACTCCTCGGTATTAAACGAATCCGAACGACGTCGTACCATCCAATGGCAAACGGAATGGTCGAACGCCTACATAGGCAATTAAAAGCGTCCCTTACAGCCGTCATCGTTAACAACGATTGGTCTAATAAACTTCCCCTAGTAATGTTAGCTCTAAAAGCAACAATTAAACAAGACATGGGATGTTGTCCAGCCGAGTTAGTTTACGGAACTACTCTACGATTACCCGGAGAATTTTTCACTTCAAGTAAAAATGTCCCGACTGATGTAACCGGCTATGTGCAACGCCTGAGAAAGCACATGAGCGATTTAAAAATAACACCTCCCAGACCACAACAACGACGGGTATTCATACCACAGGAACTGCATAACAGCTCTCACGTATTCATCAGAAGAGATAAAATACAACCACCTCTTGAACCGAGTTACGACGGCCCATTTAAAGTGATAGAGAGGACAAATAAAACGGTTACCATAGAAAAAGCTGGGAAGACAGATGTAATTAGCATCGATAGAGTAAAGCCAGCTTTCATCGATAGCGATAATCAATCAACAAGTACAGACTCATCTAAGATGGTCATACCAGCGAAACACGAGTCCCAAAAATCAACAACGTTAACTCAACAAAAAGACAAGACTCCGATAACAACAAGATCCGGCCGCAGAGTAAGATGGCCCCAACATTATGTCGCTACAATTTTCTATTAATAATAATCTACTATTTGGAATATTAATTGTAACTTCTACCTCATCGTATACACATGTATTATTAAGCTCATGTTATACGTTATAAAACTCAACGTATCTTATGTACCCTTACACTTATGCGTATAATTTTTGTTTAAAATGTAAAGACAATACCACATTCCCTCTATTTCTTGCTATTATTTTATGTAACCTCACGCACGGGCGCAAACCAAATGTACAGCACACACCAACTTCATACTAATTTTGTATAAGCCATTTTTCTACCCTATTCAGTCTACTATTTTTTTTTATGCAAACACAGACATTTTCCATATAACTTTGTTTGCAGGGGGGAGCTATTATAGCGACTCACGTGCTAATGAGTTTATTTCCATTTAACCCAGTTAAGCCCTTTTTGTTAACTTATTTAGCGGACAAAGCCATCCGCGCTATAACAATTTATTGTATCCTTATTATTATTTTGCGCTTGTATGAAATACGTATGCTTGAATATTGATTACTGCCTACGCATTTATTCACTCTGCTAATCTTACCACTAACCGCTTATTCGATTCGATTACTCATTTATTTTCACATGGTATATATATGTCCATGTTATTCATATTGAACACACAATCGCTCACTCGCTCGCACGGTCTCGTCACGCTCTTGCTCTGGCTCTCGTTCGCTTGCTTGCCTTTCGGCACAACTCTCCTATGCTTGTTTAACACATCTGTACATTTGGATATATGTGTGGGGTTTCGCAATAAACGTAATCGACACTTCGTATTTGCCTTCTGATTAATATACAGTTGGTACGTTATATAGAACGGTTATCGCGACGAACTGTATACGAAGTTTAAGGATTATATCAAATACCGACCACCACATATCCAGTAATAAGCGATGTTCTGAGTTAAATCAGGTTGTACTTTCGATGCCGGCAATCTCGAAACTCTTATTTGGTGCCCTAAAATACATTTCTAGCACTTACTGGAGTCGCTGTCCGTCGACCATCGTATACTCAACTATATCCCTATAGACATTTTCATATAATTATGATGTTCGAATCGAAACACTTTCTGACACAGCGCAATAATGAACGAACGTGAATAGTCGGCTTGTGAAAGATTCTTTACTCAAGCTAGAACACCCAAAACATCAAATTTACATCCGTATATCTCGGTCAGCTATACGAATTGATGATCAGCAAAATCTAGCGTCCAATAAATATCAAAAGACAATTACTCGGTCAAAAACGTTCGAGAAAAATTAACAGAAAAGTAACATTCTTCTAACTTAGATTGAAGCGTTCATCATATCGTTGAAGTGACAATAATCCTTGAAGCTTCCTTGTAAGCGATGGTCGAGCATTTCATCACAGAGTTTTATGTAAATGTTGTAATGAAATTGATAACTTGTATGCAGAGGTAGTCCATGTTAAAACGTACATTTATTAAAACAGATGGATTTTCATTTAGCACATATTTCATTATTAATTTTTATTTTCAATAATTCGGAGGAATAATACGATTTCAAATGATCACTTGACGGAGAAGATAATGGTAAACGTAATTCATTACAAGTGAAATCTGCACACTTGCTTCTTCACTCCTTGTGGTCACTCACTGTTTGTGCGAATCACTTATCACAAAATGGATATGTAAAACTTTGTTACTTTTCTAGAAAATGAGGGTTGAACCGAATGTGAAATCCACTCACAGATTGATAACATTGATTGAAACTTGAACGTCAGTTGACATGAGCTGATAATGATTAGATCAGACAAGTAAAAAAATTGATGTTCATTGCCTGCTTGAAAACCTGTGCAGAGATTCACTTTTGTTTTAATGCTTCGATGAAACTTGACGATAAACCATTGCTTCAAACAAAATGAATCGTGTCATATGTTCGTCACAAAGCCATTCCTGTGCACATCATATTCATCTACACTTTCATTCGTCACATAGTCATTCCTATATATTATCCTTTCACATTGAGAAGTCGTTGAGATTATATATTCAAATCTATTCGTCTCTCATCCAAAACTAACAAACACTGTAGTCAGAGTTAGTTGATCGATTTAATATCCATATGTTAGATAAACAATGAGATTCTCAAGTTGAGTTTGTAAATAAACGCACCACTACTTATGTCATACACACTTGGAGTCGATGGTTACAAGAAACGTTATATAGAATATTGCTTACGTGCGAATATCTTTGCAGTACTAGACCTTCATTGATTCAATGGTAATACAGATTCAGAAACTGGGCATTTCACACTAGTTTGGAAGGATGCATGCTCGTTTCATTCACATCAAGTTGACTTCAATGTTTTGAATGCGAATCCGACTGAAGAAAGCATTTGACACAACTCAGTAATTATACACTAAATGTGATCACTTTGTGAGTGAGCATATGCTGTGTTACACCTATCTTTCTAGTAACTACTCTGATATATCCGAATGGGAAGATATTTATCTATTATGAGAACGTAAGTTACAAAATTCAATGTACATATAGTTTTGTTTCGACTACTTGAGTTCAATCTACTATTTCATGTGTATGAATACTGTCGAATGTATTAAGCTACGCTGAACACGATAGAAAACGATCAACATCTGATGTGTCAACAAACTATTTGACTATATATTTACTCCTTTAATGACACAACTCAATCTAGCACTTGTTAAAGAGTGAGTAATTAGAAATGAAGTGATATCAGTTGTAACAATGATGTGTTCACGCCAAATAGTACCAACCAGTGTACGTCAGAATAGTATATGTAATGTGTCGTATTCTGTCAGACTGTACTTCATCTTCAAATGGTCGGCTTTTCGGAACATTCAATAATGTATCATCTGAGCACAGCTTCCTTGAAGCAGTTAACAATCACATTTCATTACAGCTGACGTAGATTTTCATCTCACAGTGTGTCAACATATTTCATGATAGACTGTTAAGTCGTCAAAATTGACTGAATTCGACAACTGACGTGATTCAGGATATTTATGTACACCAGATGGAACATACTCCCAAAGAAAATGAGAATATCAATATACGTAATGTAAGTGTGGTTAAGATAATCTGAACGAAGACCCATTTCTATAATGATCAATTTGTTTTGATATAAGAGGTTGTATGCTGACTAATCCTCGTTCCATGGTTCTTTCAGATTTTTTCGAAAATGAGCGAAAGAAAGGTATTCGGAATCCGAGGGATCATTCGATGTGACACAGGTAAGAAACTTTGCGAAGAATGATGTTAACAGTTTGATGTACAAAATCAATCATTTGTTTGCTGAGGCTCGTATAACCGGCTATCTGGAGTAAAGTAACTAAGGAGTATGAATGTTTTTTTATCGCAAACGTTTGTGTGGTTAATTAGAGAGGTTTTATACTTATGGAGAGCGATCAACTAAACAAGTCAGGGATATATGAACGACGAAATTAGGCAGACAAAATATCGACTTGTTTTTCACGCGATTACTCACAATACGACAGTCACACTTGCCCTTTTCATTCATATCACCACACAATGCATGACGAAGTGTGTTCTATATATGAAAGTGATGAATAAGAGGCATCTGAAGCTAATCGTTTCTTCACACAGTGCTCAACCGTATGTGTTGTTGAACGATGAAGCTCAGTTTTTAAGCTGAGTGAACGAGTGCATTCACTCAACGTATCAAGGTAATACACTTGAACCGACGTCTTTAAAGTACTCTATGCCATATCCAGTAGTAATGCAAGAGCTGACTTCTCAAAATTACTATTTTAAAATGAGAAACATGTGATATTCATGTCACTTTGTCTTTGTCTCTATTCCCAATTAACAGTTACAAATCATGTAACCAGTCCAGTAGTTAACATGCATGGAAAATTATACTGTCTGTTTCTATTTATCATGAATCATTGATTATTAGCTACGTACATGTGGATATAGGGCTTTAGTTTGAAAAACAACTGTATTACAAATAACGTCGTGTGAGTAATCGAAGTTTCCAGCAAACAGTTAATTGTAATAACTTACTGACTAACACAAGTTCCCACTCATGGAGGAGAATACCCCGCGCAACATCATTCACCACCGGGCACTGCGCTGGACAAATCTTTCAAGTTGTTTTCAGTAGCTAATCATCCTTATGATGTTTACTTTCTATTCACGATGCAGTGTGTTATTTGACCATTATCTTCTCCGCTTCCCTTAAATACTCGAAGTTAACAGTTGCTTTGAGGTGCTGTTCGATGATTTCAGCGATATATGTTTTATTCATCTTCGGCGACGTTTCCCAATTTTCTCTTCTGGAAGTTGTTTTGCTCTCTCCCACAGTAGGCTGTTGCTAATAGTTAAAAGTACTTATTTACTTTTGATTATGGTTATAGCAGTTCTCCTAGTTTTATCTTTATGCAGTGGAACTGTCCTGACGTTCGTATTGAGGCTCGTGACATTAATATTGGTTGACAGTTCCATTAGGTTCTGTTTGTTCAAATCTTTCAATTGATTCCGAGCTGTCTCTTTTATTCCATATTTTATCTCAGATATGAAGCTATTCATTAACCTGTGAAACACCAGAAGTTAACGAACGTGCGAGCGTAAGCAGTTGTTTATCTGTTTCAATCGGACTCAATTTTTATTTCAATAGGACTCAGCTATCTGAGCATAGAGGATGAGTTTTGCTTAGCGAAACCAATATGATTAACACGCTTTCGCCGTTGCATATCCTTTCGTTTGGTTTCCACCAGTCAATTTCTTCGGTTGCCTGTCTGGATCAATGAGTGTGTGAAACATACACGTTCAAGATACATTCTCGTATTTGTCTCATTTTATTCCGTCATTGTCGAAAAAAACTGAGTTGATAAAAACACACGTGCATTTTCTGCATGTATATTTCTACGACAATCAGCATACGATCTACCTTAAGTTAGATAAACGACCACTAATACAGATATCAGTGTGCCCACTATTTCATGATCAATTAGTGTTCAAACGCATATTTCACTACCTCCATTGTGTTCATATTTTTCAGCATGTCATGTTCTATGAGACTCTCATCAACAGACTCGCACTATGCATACAGCTGGAAAGAAATGTATCACCCAATTAAAGTTTCTGTTGCACATAATTTATTTTGAAACGCTTCATCGTTTTTCGAAATTTGAGGTTGTATCATCCGTCTGTCTTTTGTATTTAAAGTAAGTTTATCTTTCAGCCGTGATGTTAGTTCTCTTCTGTGTTAAGATTGCACACTAATGATCAATATTGTGAATGATATAATTTTTCGGGGTGAGATACTTACTAACCAGTTTCATTTGGTGAGAAAGTGCTCACTCGTTCATCATTTTTTTATACATGACTGTTCAAGGAGTCAACTGAAATCTGCTGTCTGAGCACTTTACTTCAACTCATTACTGTTTCAAAGTAGCAGCCAAGAAGGTAAGGTGAAAGACGTGAGAAATGTTCTCACTCAACCGGACGTGATTGCTTTATATATGAAGCTTTGTTCATCTCTACCGATTAGAGCTGTGTGAAGTATATATATATATATATATATATATATATATATATCATCCTCAATATACAAGTCGAAAAACTGTAGTTTTATGTCTTATCTATTTCAGACTGTGTTTCGGTACCTTTTATGAGTTATTCCAGGTATTTCGGTACTTCGTTGTGATTTTCAATAATATAATATTTATTTTTGACTATTATTGATGATTTAAATTAATGTTAAGTATTTTGCAATTGACTGATCACTGTGTGGTCACAAATGTCTTGTGTGTCAAGTCCTCATTAGCGTATATCGCGTGCTATCGACCATGATGCAATGTCGTCACCAGTCTAGGTGACTCAACACTGCGTGCACTATTGTGAGATTAGATGGTGATTGTAGGTGGTCGACAAGAAATCCTGGACCCGGGTTTCGTGCTGTAGCAAACCTGAAGGAAGTCATCGACCTAATGATTTGTCGATCAGTTGATGAAATAGATCTTTAGAAGTGACCACTCACATATATGACTTTGGAACCGACTTTATTTCAGTTATTATCTGCTTATTATCTACTTTCAGATGTTTCAACAGTCATTAATCATAATTTAGCGGACATCTGTATTGCTTGATGCTCCATCTCGTTGGTTGAGTGAACGAAATTTGATTTTTCACTTTAGAGTCACTATTACCATTTAAAACACAGTTGACATGATAACAAAAATCGGACACAAATAAGTTACAATATTGAAGAAAATTTGGCGGAGTGTAAATGTGTGAGCGATTAAGGAAACTGTTAGTTTATAATTGGAGCTGGTCACTGTATAACCAATTTACAATCATGACGTTCAACAAAATGTACAAAACTTTCGAAATGAAGTACACAAAATGAACCCCAAACTCGATTTACAACATATTTTATCCCACTCAGATGGCGTCAGGCAGCAGTCAGTATCTAGTATAACGATATTATATGCTGAACACAAGACTGAAATCTATTTGGCAAACCTCAACACCTGTAAGTTCACTGACAGCGCTCTACGTCAGTCATGAAATATGTTTGCGTAAAACTTAAACAAAATTTTAGGATGTTTTGTTTCAATAGACGAAAAAAGTTGACAATCGTTGTCTGTGTTGACAAAGTTCATGTTCTAGAATCCATAGATTATAATGTTTTATATAAGCCTCACAGCACAATTCAGAACAATGAAGCTGAGCATCATCAGTGACAACCGTGAAGTATGAGTGCTCCGAAAAACTGCAATCCATTGTGCAACGCTGGATACTTATTCTTCAATAGCACTCAAGACACCTAACTATCATCTCAGCATCGGTATCCTTTGTGAAGCTGAGAAAGACGACTCCATTTTAGCTTCTACTGAAGAAAAAGCTTTGAGTGAAACTAACGGACGCATATTGATTCTTTCAACAATAAAAATTTGGAAAGAATCACAATCAGTCTAGATAACCCCGAGTTAATCATAGTTTGTCACTCAGCATTTGCTGAACAATGAATAATGAAGTAACGAAAGATGAAAGAGATTAATTATGTTTTGATGATGTGTGTTTCGACAGGTCAATTTGCAATAATGACCGTCGCATATTCCAAATGATATTTATCAGTAGTCCGATGTGATATTGACGAGAATTCCAAAACGTGCACATTGATGATTAATAAACACAACACCACCAGTTCAAGAACAAGATGCTGTCAAACTCTCGAAACACAAGTCAGATTTTAATGATGACAAAAACGCAAATATTAAAAACCGTGTCCAGTATTTTATTAACAAGTGTACATCGGTTATTACGTAAGCAAGGACAATATACACATAGTTCCGTGAAGAAATTTACCGAACCATTGAAATGAATAATTAAGTCCGAAGTTTTTAGATGGAATACGAAATAAAAAAGCACTTGGTCATAATATTCGAGAATCATTCATTATATCTTCGTTTTTTATACAGCCATCTGCAAACAGCAAAGAAGAAGATGACCGAAGGAATCACAATATACAGGTACCAAAGCGATTTGTTCTGTCCACTTTCTTGAGTTATTTCAGTGGTCGCATTCTATATAAAAACAAAACAGTAGCATATATTACTAACTATCAAACACCTACCGAGTATTGATCATTTCCATTGGTAGTTTCATTGACGTTTCCCTCAACCTGAACCTCAGGGATCCCCAATGTTGTTTCCTCGTGATTGATGGGTGTCGATAAACTCACATCGCTAACATCCGGGCTCTGTTGAATAAACAAAACAGTAGCATATATTACTAACTATCAAACACCTACCGAGTATTGATCATTTCCATTGGTAGTTTCATTGACGTTTCACCCAACCTGAACCTCAGGGATCCCCAATGTTGTTTCTTCGTGATTGATGGGTGTCGATGAACTCACATCGCTAACCTCCGGGCTCTTTTGAATACACAAAACAGTAGCATTCATTACAAAACATGAAGTAATTTTTGATTAATTCATTACGTATTGCTGTCAATATGGATGATAAAATGCAATTCAACAAACAATAACAAAATGTGCATTTGTACGATCATTCAGAACATTTACCACTGATCTGACAATCAGTTAAACAAGCACATACCTTAAAATGGCAACCATTCACTTTAAAGAAATGATGATCCTGATGATTACTGTCAATGCACGTGTTCCATTTCTCACACCAAATACATGTTATATTCGGCGTTGTTGCTTTTTGACATGCTTCACTTGAATTGTGTATTGGACAAATTGCTGTAAAAGTAATTAGGTGATACTATAATTCGAATTTTTAAACAGAAGTAAGAGGGAATTACAATACATGCAACTATCACTCAATGGCATGGTAGTAATTTAAGTGTTAAGTGACTATTTCATTCACTGGAGGGTTGTTATCACAATGCGTGATGCAATAATCAGTATACATTCAATTTCAATAATGTTTCACAACGGAATGTTTGGAGTGAATGAAACAAGTTAGAATATCAATTATGAACGATGAATTCCAACTGACAAACTTGACAGATTTCAATGACTGTTTACATTCAGAGATGTAAGCACAATGCTGTCACTGGGTTCAGCAAAGCCCACTGCATATTATATTTCAACAACGCAGAGTTTCTTTTCATGAAAGCAGTGCTGGAATTTCAGTTGTTCTAAGACTACAAATTCAATTCAATCATGGTGATTCAGTTGAACATTAAATGATGATAGACACTGTCATTCTAATAATCATTGCCATTTTTCCCTGAAAAGATTTTAGTTGTTCTAATGTGATAAAACATATCGAAGTATGTGGCTGCATTCTGGTATGTGTGCTGTCAGTTAATGCAACAGACTAGTTGGATGATAGAAAGATCATCGATGATAAAGATAATATTGTATCCGATGATTATGAAGGCGATTTGGGTATTGGATAATGAAATGACTTTCACAGTAGTGGAAATCTTATTTCGATAGCCTAAAACATGGTGAACTGAAATCTGTTTTCACTTTCTGAGTGTTCATATTCAATTTCGTATTGTTAAATACATCAATAATTCCGAGACTGTCTATGATGAATATAAGTTTGGTGACGTCACATTTCATCTTCATCTTATCGAATATATATGACAAAGCAGAAATTTCAGAAAGTAGACAATCGTTTTTCGTTTAATCGCAATGACATGGAGTGTTCTTGTGATTTCAATGCCCCAGAAAAGTTCAATATCACATGTACCAAAAAGAAAAACAGAAGCTGCCTGGTCAATACACAATCAGATAACTATCACTTAATCTTTATCGAGATTACTATCAAGTCATACATCGTTTTGTGAGTTTGTGCACAAGTGTTCAATAATCGTTCAAAATGGATACCTCATCATTCCTGATATTTAAAAGTGAATCGACGTGTAGTTACTAATGGTAAGGTGAAAAGTATTTTAGGTCGGATGTCTGGATGTCATTTAGCAGATGACTGCAGTTACAAATGAAATTTTCAGCGTACTGAAATAAGAAGAACGGATTCAAGTGTGAAAATAGAAAATGGTGATAAATAAGGTTTAACATACTGCCGATGACTTCGTACTCCACTAACGTGCCATTTTTGATCCATTCTACAGGAACAACAATCTTATGTTCTGTCCTACCTTGTGATACAAATGGAAATGAAAAAAACCTATTATTTGGATTACCTTTATGAGCAACAACAGAAAAATTCAAGTTCAACGCTTTAAACACTTTTTCACACTTCAGCTTACAAATAAACAACATGGGAGCATCAAACGAAAAACGAATGATGACTAGCGTTCCTCCTTATTTAAAACGTCGCAGCTCGATATTCCTACATCTTGGCGTTGATGTTTACTCGTGGACAAGAGCTCAGGACCATTCAATTCCAACGCCATACGGATATTCACTTAACAATTCAGTCCAAAACTCCGCCTGTAGCTCTTATAGGGTTACTGGAGGTCCCAAGCCCGGGTAAAGGAGGAGAGTTGGGCATGAGGTTAGCGTCCTCATCCCGTAGAAAACTAACTCGCTAAAAAATCGCTTACCAGAAAATATAATCCAAACTAGAATTTGATTGATCCCGTTAGGTGATTGAAAGGTAAATTATAGAAACCATCTACCATTTAAGTTTACTGAATTTTATATCATTTTGAAACATTCTTTTGGAAGTTTGAAGAATAAACGAACAAATTCAAATAAGTAATCTAGTCATAAACAACAATGAATTGAAAGTATAGTGTTGGTTGCTGGGTTAAACCGATATTGTTTATTATAGGTTCCATGCAAGGCAATTCAGTTCTACGAGCGGCTGCAGTCAATCATTGAGAAATGCCCAAGAAAGGACCTAACTATTCTGATGGGAGATCTAAATGCCAAAGTCGTAATAGACAACACTGGATATGAAGATATTATGGGACGACATGGACTGGGAGAAAGAAACGAAAATGAAGAAAGATTTGCAAATCTATGTGCATTCAACAAATTGATCATAGGAGGCACAATATTTACACACAACCATATACACAAGGCTACATGGATCTCACCAGACCACACTACAAAGAACCAGATAGATCATATTTGCATCAACAAAAAATTCCGAAGGACAATGGAAGATGTGGGAACCAGGAGAGGTGCTAACGTAGCTTCAGATCACCACCTAGTTGTAGCCAATTTAAAACTGAAGCTAAAAAAGAACTGGACAAGTGGACAAACAGCAATACAAAGGTTCAATACAGCCTTCCTTCGAGATACTGACAAACTCAATGAATTCAAGATAGCTCTCAACAACAGGTTCCAAGCCTTACAAGATCTACTGAAAGAAGAAAAAACTACTATGGAGGACAACTGGAAAGGCATCAAGGAAGCATTAACTTTAAGGTGTCAAGAGTTTCTGGGTCTAAAGAAATACCATCATAAGGAATGGATCTCTACAAAAACACTGGACAAGATCAAAGAAAGGAAGAACAAGAAGGTAGCAATAAACAACAGCCGAACACGAGCAGAGAAATTCCAAGCACAAACTGAATACATAGGAGCAAACAAGCAAGTGAAGAAGAGAATTAAAGCCGACAAGAAGAAAAACGTGAAAGAACTAGCAACGACGGCAGAAAAAGCTGCTAGAGAAGGAAATATGAAACGGCTTTACGATACAACGAAGAAACTATCAGGGAAATACAGTAAACCAGAGAGGCCGGTCAAAGACAAAGAAGGCAAGCCAATCACCGAAATTCAACAACAGCGTAACAGATGGGTAGAATACTTTGAGGAACTCCTGAATAGGCCGTCTCCAATGAATCCGCTGGACATCGAATCAGCACACATAGATCTTCCTATAGATGTCAATCCACCAACGACGAAAGAAATTAGAATGACCGTCAGGCAAATCAAGAACGGGAAAGCAGCAGGACCCGACAACATACCAGCTGAAGCACTGAAATCAGACATCGAAACAACCACAAGCATGCTTTATCTTCTGTTCAAAAAGATTTGGGAGGAGGAACAAGTGCCGATGGACTGGAAAGAAGGATACCTCGTCAAGATTCCAAAGAAAGGAGATCGGAGCAAATGTGAAAACTACAGAGGCATAACACTGCTGTCAATACCAGGGAAAGTCTTCAACAGATTGTTGCTGAACCGGATGAAGGATGCAGTAGACGCTCAACTTCGAGATCAACAAGCTGGATTCCGGAAGGATCGGTCGTGCACAGACCAAATTGCAACACTACGGATCATCGTCGAACAATCAGTTGAGTGGAACTCATCACTATACATCAACTTCATTGATTATGAAAAGGCATTCGACAGTGTAGATAGGAGGACATTATGGAAACTTCTTCGACACTACGTAGTTCCTGAGAAGATTGTCAATATTATCCGGAACTCATACGACGGACTACAGTGCAAAGTAGTGCATGGTGGACAGCTGACAGATGCATTCCAAGTAAGGACCGGAGTCAGACAAGGCTGTTTACTCTCTCCCTTCCTCTTTCTTCTGGTGGTCGAGTGGATTATGAAGACCTCAACATCTGAAGGAAAACACGGAATACAATGGACAGCTCAGAATCAATTAGACGATTTGGACTTCGCAGATGACCTAGCCCTCCTATCACGTACACACGAACAGATGCAGATGAAGACAGCTAGTGTAGCAGCAGTCTCTGCATCAGTAGGCCTCAGCATACACAAAGGGAAAACTAAGGTCCTCAAATTCAAAGCGGAGAACAGCAATCCAATCACACTTGATGGCGAAACTCTGGAAGATGTAGAGTCCTTCACATACCTGGGAAGCATCATCGATGAACAAGGAGGATCCGATGCAGTACAAGTATTAATAAATAACTGTCTACGCAAGATACTCAACATCCACTGGCCGGATACCATCAGCAATAGCCTTCTGTGGGAGAGAACAAACCAACTTCCAGCTGAAGAAGAAATTAGGAGAAGACGATGGAAATGGATAGAACATACATTACGCAAATCGTCAAACTGCATCACGAGGCAAGCCCTAACTTGGAATCCTGAAGGAAAGCGAAAAAGAGGAAGGCCAAAGAACACATTGCGTCGGATAATAGGAGCAGATATGAAAACGATGAATTACAACTGGACGGAGCTAGAAAGGATTGCCCAGGACAGGGTTGGATGGAGAACGCTGGTGAGCGGCCTATGCTCCTTCTCGACGAGTAACAGGCGTAACCTACTTACTTACTTACGCCTGTTACTCCTCGTGAAGGAGCATAGGCCGCTCACCAGCGTTCTCCATCCAACCCTGTCCTAGGCAATCCTTTCTAGCTCCGTCCAGTTGTAATTCATCGTTTTCATATCTGCTCCTATTATCCGACGCAATGTGTTCTTTGGCCTTCCTCTTTTTCGCTTTCCTTCAGGATTCCAAGTTAGGGCTTGCCTCGTGATGCAGTTTGACGATTTGCGTAATGTATGTTCTATCCATTTCCATCGTCTTCTCCTAATTTCTTCTTCAGCTGGAAGTTGGTTTGTTCTCTCCCACAGAAGGCTATTGCTGATGGTATCCGGCCAGTGGATGTTGAGTATCTTGCGTAGACAGTTATTTATAAATACTTGTACTTTCTTGATTGTGGTTGTTGTAGTTCTCCAAGTTTCAGCTCCATACAGTAGAACTGCAACAGGCGTAAGTAAGTAAGTATTCAGTCCAAACACTCAGTTGCTTGAACAGAGCTTGAAAGGTTACTTCATTCCTGCTTTATTGATTGAATCTTCTCATTTTTATTATTGAGGGCAATCGATTCGACTGCTAACCACCATCCATGTTTGTTTACAATGCAGTCATCACAGAAAGCGCATGAATCAACAAGAGACAGGTGAGAGAATTCAAACAAGCAATATGGAAATGACAAATTTCATCATATTTTACCGACTAAGTAATGCACTTCAACCGAGCAATACGTATCACTTGACCAAGTATTTGGTGTATTTTCTCACATGTGACCATGAAACACTGTATTCCACTCATTCAGTCAGCTTAAAAACTGAGCTTCATCGTTCAACAACACATACGGTTGAGCATTGTGTGAAGAAACGATTAGCTTCAGATGCCTCTTATTCATCACTTTCATATATAGAACACACTTCGTCATGCATTGTGTGGTGATATGAATGAAAAGGGCAAGTGTGACTGTCGTATTGTGAGTAATCGCGTGAAAAACAAGTCGATATTTTGTCTGCCTAATTTCGTCGTTCATATATCCCTGACTTGTTTAGTTGATCGCTCTCCATAAGTATAAAACCTCTCTAATTAACCACACAAACGTTTGCGATAAAAAAACATTCATACTCCTTAGTTACTTTACTCCAGATAGCCGGTTATACGAGCCTCAGCAAACAAATGATTGATTTTGTACATCAAACTGTTAACATCATTCTTCGCAAAGTTTCTTACCTGTGTCACATCGAATGATCCCTCGGATTCCGAATACCTTTCTTTCGCTCATTTTCGAAAAAATCTGAAAGAACCATGGAACGAGGATTAGTCAGCATACAACCTCTTATATCAAAACAAATTGATCATTATAGAAATGGGTCTTCGTTCAGATTATCTTAACCACACTTACATTACGTATATTGATATTCTCATTTTCTTTGGGAGTATGTTCCATCTGGTGTACATAAATATCCTGAATCACGTCAGTTGTCGAATTCAGTCAATTTTGACGACTTAACAGTCTATCATGAAATATGTTGACACACTGTGAGATGAAAATCTACGTCAGCTGTAATGAAATGTGATTGTTAACTGCTTCAAGGAAGCTGTGCTCAGATGATACATTATTGAATGTTCCGAAAAGCCGACCATTTGAAGATGAAGTACAGTCTGACAGAATACGACACATTACACATACTATTCTGACGTACACTGGTTGGTACTATTTGGCGTGAACACATCATTGTTACAACTGATATCACTTCATTTCTAATTACTCACTCTTTAACAAGTGCTAGATTGAGTTGTGTCATTAAAGGAGTAAATATATAGTCAAATAGTTTGTTGACACATCAGATGTTGATCGTTTTCTATCGTGTTCAGCGTAGCTTAATACATTCGACAGTATTCATACACATGAAATAGTAGATTGAACTCAAGTAGTCGAAACAAAACTATATGTACATTGAATTTTGTAACTTACGTTCTCATAATAGATAAATATCTTCCCATTCGGATATATCAGAGTAGTTACTAGAAAGATAGGTGTAACACAGCATATGCTCACTCACAAAGTGATCACATTTAGTGTATAATTACCGAGTTGTGTCAAATGCTTTCTTCAGTCGGATTCGCATTCAAAACATTGAAGTCAACTTGATGTGAATGAAACGAGCATGCATCCTTCCAAACTAGTGTGAAATGCCCAGTTTCTGAATCTGTATTACCATTGAATCAATGAAGGTCTAGTACTGCAAAGATATTCGCACGTAAGCAATATTCTATATAACGTTTCTTGTAACCATCGACTCCAAGTGTGTATGACATAAGTAGTGGTGCGTTTATTTACAAACTCAACTTGAGAATCTCATTGTTTATCTAACATATGGATATTAAATCGATCAACTAACTCTGACTACAGTGTTTGTTAGTTTTGGATGAGAGACGAATAGATTTGAATATATAATCTCAACGACTTCTCAATGTGAAAGGTTAATATATAGGAATGACTATGTGACGAATGAAAGTGTAGATGAATATGATGTGCACAGGAATGGCTTTGTGACGAACATATGACACGATTCATTTTGTTTGAAGCAATGGTTTGTCGTCAAGTTTCATCGAAGCATTAAAACAAAAGTGTATCTCTGCACAGGTTTTCAAGCAGGCAATGAACATCAATTTTTTACACATCATATTTAATTTTTCTCAGTCGGTGTCAACTGAGTTTCAAGTCTCAATTAATGTCATCAAACGGTGAAAGGATCTTACGTTTGTTTGAAACCCCATTTTCTAGAAAAGTAACAAAGTTTTACTTATCCATTTTCTGAGAACTCAATCTCACCAGCATTGTGTGATCACAATCCGTGAAAATGTAGGTGTGCAGGTTTCATATTGGTTGACTTACCTGTACTTTTAAATTCTGTATTAGCAAACCATTTGAAAGCGTATAATCCCTCTGATTTATTGAAAATAAAAATAGATAATGAAATATGTGTAAAATGAAAATCCATCTGTTTTAATAAATGTACGTTTCAACATGGAATACCTCTGCATACAAGTTATCAATTTCATTACAACATTTACATGAAGTAGTGTGGTGAAATGCCCGATCATCGCCTATGAGGAATCTTCAAGGATTATTGTCACTTCAACGGTATGATGAACGTTTTAATCCCTCTTTAGGTGAGAAGAATGTTACACTTCAGTAAAATTTTCTCAAAAGGTTTTGACTGAGTAATTGTCTTTTAATATTTGTTGGACGTTAGATTTTGTTAATCATCTGTTTGTATAACTGACTGAGATAAACGGATGCAAACTTGATGTTCTAGGTGTTCTAGCTTGAGTAAAGAATCTTTCACAAGCCGACTATTCACGTTCGTTCATTATTGCGCTGTGTCAGAAAGTGTTTCGATTCGAACATCATAATTATATGAAAATGTCTATAGGGATATAGTTGAGTATACGATGGTCGACGGACAGCGACTCCAGTAAGTGCTAGAAATGTATTTTAGGGCACCAAATAAGAGTTTCGAGATTGTCGGCTTCGAAAGTACAACCTGATTTAACTCAGAACATCGCTTATTACCGTACATTTGTGTACTTTGATTCACTTACATTACTGGGAAATCTCGGATCGGTGGGGTTCCATATTTGCAAAATGTATTTGTGAACAGTAAAGAAAATAAACTACAACTGAATTAATAAAGAAACTCACTCTCAATCAATAGATATTTTGACATATAAGTATCTAAATCATTTATGATTGTTCCAATTAGCTCTTCGTTTTCAAATATATTTAAATAACCTTTATTTTTGTTAATGAACACATACAATTTGATTGATAATTTCACATTGAATGAATAAAATATAAATTGCATAAGTTCGACATGTAACACGGAGCATGTAAGTGATTCACTGAAGAAATTGAATCAAATTTGATTCGTGCGTTTTAATTTGTGGTCAAGAAAATTCAATAACAATTTTAGTTCAAAGAAAATAATGGACTTACCATTAATAAACAAACGAAATTCACCAACTTGAGTTTCGAAATATTTCAACGGGAATCGTGGTTTAATCTCATTAAAAGTGTAAATAAGTGGATAGTGCCTCAACTATAAAATGTAATCAACTCACTTCGGACTCTTCGAATTTAACAAAACTGCCATTCACATCCGGACGAGGCTGATTGAGACTAATTGTTTGTGAGTAATGATAATGATGGGACTGTATATGACTATGAGCATCTGACTGATTACTTACATATCGATATGACGCATTCTTTAAAATTACTTTTGTAAAGTCCTTCCACTCCGGCTGTTTACAGATTTCCTTGCAGTTACAGAACCCGGAAAACAGGTTCAAGATCATAGAAATTCGTATGAACAGATCATATGTAGAATTGAATCTAAAATGGTTCAGGTGAATAAAACAACGTTATCTCATGGAATCGAATTTCAATGTGTGCGATACACTCATTTACCTCGTGTGTTCAGCTAACACTCACCTCATCATCTTGTTCAAAGCAGTTAATGAAACTTTACTAGAAATTGTCTGGTATATATAGATTTTTTGAGTGTTTGGTTGTTTCATTCTGATTCGATGATTCAAAGTGACCATGAAGGTCAAATTTCGTTCATTACGTTCATTATTGACCAATCATGGTGGTGGAATAACTGATCGTTATTCAATATTCATCTATCTATTGAGAACCTGAGCTGGAGTTTATCCATCGTTGTTTAATATTCCTGACCCCTATTGATGAAACTGCTCTTGAATGTGATTGAAAATGCTTCATAATACACGGTTGATTAACTTGCTATTCAAAATAATGCTCATGTGTTTACGAACAAGCAGTTTGTTGCCTGCAAATACCTCTTTATAGACTGCCAATGTTGCATTGTTTCTATTTGATTGATTCAAATCAAAATGACACAAACTGTTTAGATGGCAATTCAACATTTACACTTTTACACTTAAATTTCATTTCAATAAAAATTCTGTTAGACGATTTCATCATAGTTCAATGAGAAAATATAACTTCTAAACGAAGTTTTATTCAATCTGTCTGACCAACATAATCATGACGATTAAAGAAAGTTATGTCAGATCATTGTGATAGAAGGCAAGAATTTTCTGTATTGACATGTAGATAACTGGGTACATACAAAGGTTATAAGAAATTAACAAATCTGTGTGGATGTAGATTACATCATATCAAACTATCGAAAACATTACTTTGCTCAATTTTTGTTGAATTCTAAACGGAAGCAGAGCTGTAGTAGTAGTCTGTGATAAAATAGAGCGGTTTACAAAAGTGCTAAATGCATTCAAACATATTGAGATGGAGTTCATTGGAAATGAAGTGGATTGGGCTAACGTGGACATTAAAGATTTAAATTCTGTGAGTATGCAGAGTAATTTATTCCATTGACTCCCCTGAAGAGCCAGGTGAGCATGCGTTGAAGACACAACTGATAATGAATATAACCTAATAATTATTCCTGGAGACCTTCTCCAAACCTACATCAAGTGACACAGCTAATTGATGATAATCAGAGAGATATATTTATGCGTGATTTCAATTCCATATTGAATATTACTCACTTTTTGTTGTTTCACTTGTTGTATTTTGCCTTCCCCACTTTCCTTAGGTGGACACTCATCTTTCAAGTCCCTAATATACTCGGGGCCATTATGTGATTAACAACAAAAAAGTGTATTTGAACGGATGCAGAAGATAAAATTATCCATCAGGAACATACTATCGTTGATGAACTGTATTTGTTTGACGTGAACACAACACGTGCTATTTTCGTACTCGTGAAGCTGTTCACACTGTGTGCTGTACCTTGTCAATTCAGTCACGATTATGTGTTTGAATATTCCACATAATCCGCCCATCTACTTTAGTTCTTCCAATCTACTTTACGTTTTTGTATAGAAAATATTCTTCTCAAGTTAACACTAGTGAAAATCATAGTGTACATTAACTGAACGCGTGATATGCAGATATCTGTCTGTTGACCGCATTTGTTGTTTGTAGAAATGTCAATGATCAAAGATTCTGTTGTTTTTCACCATATTTGATCTTAATTATCACGTTATCTGATGTTTTCTATTTACTTTGAGTATAGAAAGGAATGTCGCTTTCTAATGATTCATTCATATGACTGACAAACACACAGCAGAAAAATGAATGAAATTCTCTATCATTTTTGAGCAGATTTGGCATCAGCTATGAATAAACTCTGTGTACATTTACCATCTAATTCTAAATTAATGATCATTACTTTACTGAATTCTCGAGATTTCACTTCCGTAGTTTGTATGTCGGTGGGACTCATAATTATAGTTATCTAGAAACGTTTAGACTCGACTAGTTGATACTTCTCATGTCTATTGAATGTGAAAATATGAACGATCAGCATTTTCATGAAAAACTCCACATGACATTCCGTGTTTCGTTTTATTTCAATCACTCTGGCAGAGAAGTTTATCGCAACACGATATTCTAAATAGACGCACTTGACTGTTTACCAGATGGGTGTTTGTGTTGAATGTTGATTGAAGTTGGATACGGTAGTTGGGTGGAGGCGATCAGATCTGTCACGAGATCGAATACATTTTGAAATATCATCTGGTGTTGAAATTCGTGTTAGTTTTGCCATAGAAATCAGATGAATTCCTCCGTGAATGAACACTCTAAGATGAATTGGTAAATAGCCTGCCAGCTACGTCGGTCTGAACAACCTCATATGCATGTTTTGAATTGATGTTATTTAGGAGGTTTTTTGATTGAGTTAGACGATGTTCGGTGTTTATAGTCTGTTTTAAAACGTACAAGTTTAGTTAGCCTAACGAATTACACACACCAGCCTAATATCGTAATAAACTAAGACGCCAACAGAAATGGCAATCAAATCAAAGACAGGCGCAGTTCAAATGCTGATCACATATGTAAACTACTGGCATGAAATCTGAAATAATTACCTTCAGAATGTAATTACATTAAATACAAAGTGAATTTTGAAGCTCAGGGGATATAATTTATTCCGATTACTTGATTGCAACCAACATTTAAAGTTAAGTTGACTAGATATATATGAAAATGAAGCTTCGCTGTCACACAAGGTTACACAGGGATATTCGATTCACCACTGATGCTTGGTCATAAATTGAAAACGTATATGACGAAGCATGAGATACAGTGGACATCTAGGATGCAGCTGGATGATCTAGACTTCTCCAATGATCTGACTTAAACCTGCTTTTCTATCTCACCCGCAACAACAAATGCAGGAGAGGACGATCAGATTAGCATAGCCTCAACGGCAGTAAGTCTCAATATACACAACTGGAAAGGTCAGATTCTCCGATACAACCCAAAATGCACCAATGCAATCACAATTGATGGAGATTCGGAAAAAGTAAAAACTTTCACATATATGGACAGCTTCATTGATGAACATGGTGGATCTGATTCAAATATGAACGCAGTTCTACTGTATGAGGAGGGGGGAAACCAGGAGAACTACGAAATTCATCTTCCAGAAGATACAAGTGTTTATTAACAGATGTTTATGTAAAATACTTCGAACCCGTTGGCCAGATATTATCAGCAACAGCCTACTAAGGGAGAGAACAAAACAGATTCTAGCTGACGAATGAATCAAATAAGAGAAGCTTGGGAAGTGGATAGAACACACATTGAGGAAACACGCAACTGTGTCACAAGGCAAGCTCTCACATGGAATCCTGAAGGTCGAAGGAGGAGAGGTAGACCAAATAACACATTAGGCCGAGAAATTGAGACAGACATGAGAATGAACATCAATTGGACAGACCTCAAAGGGAAGGCCCAGGTTAGAATAAATGGGTTGGAGAATGCTGTTTGGCGGCCAATGCTCCATTAGGAGTAACAGGCGTAAGTAAGTTATCCGTCGTTAAGAATCAATCAATTTGGTCAATTTACAAAAAGATGCAGAACAATAAATTACTTGTGAATAAATGTAGTGACTAGTATTGACGATTAACTCAATACAGAGCAATGACGAATATCATACCTATCTTGTCATTCATACATATCTTCATATCTCGTAGATCGAACTGTAATATGACCCACATTCAAACATTTGTACCATGTTCTGATGTTGGATGGTTGGAGTCAGTTAAAAGTAATACTTGGACATAGGTTTCGTGCTAGTTTGCCTACATCATCAAGACAGAATTTCTCGCTTTGCTATTTCAACACAAACGTTGGTGAAGAGAGCTGGAATATAATAGGAGCATTCTTCAAACCAAACCCAACAATCTGACATTCTCGTGTATGGACTTTGTATTTCCTCAAAGTAAGCAGTAAGAACAAGTACACATAGACTCAGGGTAATGTCAAGAAATTACTCCAAAGCTCCAGTTGACTTTTTTGAAAAAATGTCGGTGTCTTGAACTAAACTCACCTTTTCACCATTCATTTCTGGAGAAGTCCATCCACGCCATTCATCAATTACATTACATAAATCTACAGTACATAATGACACTTTGATTTCTACACCATCGAATGTATAAGTCGTGACCAAATTGACTCTCAGAATAAAACACATATACTGATATGCATTGTCATCAGTACAACGATAGTTCGGAGAAGACTTCCTCGGGTACTACACTAGATGATATGAGTTCGAATATATGAAGATGATATTGTGGTGTGTGCTACTTATTTCTACATAAGAGGTAGATAACATTAATGAAGAATAAGAATGTCTGACAGCAGGAGGCCATGAATTTCGAGAAGGAAACAACGAGAACAGAAAGCGATGCAGGAGCAATGAATTCTGAGATGACTGACTGATTTTTGCAAAAGGTACTGTCATGATCGCGACGATCGATTGGCATTTTGCAAAATAGGCATTCACTATAAGGTTTTCAGAGTTAACAACGATGTTCTGTGTATGTGTGTATAGATTGCACGACAGTATGCAGTCTCAGGGTTTGCTAAACTTACCTAGATCAATCATTCTGATCAATATTTCAATTCTTATGTAAATTGAATTTTCAATCTGTATTCAATTGAAATGACTTGGTTTGTCTTACTTACCTTAGAAAAAAACGTTTTATTCAAGTTAAGATTTATAATTTTTGCTATGTACTTTCTTTTATCAGACGTTATCTCTTTTATCCAGTAAATAATGTAAAATTTACATAAACGTGAGAAGTTCAACAAATAGACTTCGCTGGTAAATCATTAGCACGAATTACACCAACTGTCAACCCAGCGATGAAAAATACAATAGACTGTAATGACTAATAGTAAGATGTTAACTTGGATTGTAAAAACACTGTATACAAGAATGAACGTATCACTAACTATGTTCAGCTTGATAATTTCAAATACATTGGGTATCCGGTGGATGGTTATACATTAAAACGTCCCAATGATTAGAATGATCTGATTATCTGACGCTTCATGACTAAGTGTAAGCCAATTCTTCAGTGAATAAATTACAAATCAGTCACTAGGATTCGAAACCAGAGGAACATATGTGTATAGTACCTCGAGGAACTCTTGAAAAGACCAGCTCCGTTAAATCCATCGGACATCAAAGCACCACCTACAGACCATCTAACATGAACTACCCAAAAGTTGTTCTGAATGAGTGGACTGTAATTAATAGACTGGGTATAGCTTAAGAACCATAAATCATATAATAATTAGAACAACACAAATAAGCGAACAATATTGTTTTCAATTAGGTCATCATCAGGCCTTTACTCTAATATACATGAATATTCATACGAAAATGTAAACCAATCAAGGCAATATGGGTCAATAATCACAATGAAATAGAATAAGTCTCTACACATAAAATAGGTAAAACGACAAGTTGATAGTAGGACGACAGGTGAACTGATAGTAGTAAGAATAATAAACTACAATAAAAAAAGTCTTATCAATAGTTAAACGTTGAAAACAGATGGTCAAACAAACGTGGGTGAATAGACTAGGAATAGTCAACACCAAAACTTTAAAATCATTACGTAATAAGATGTGTGTAAATAATTAGATAGTGAAGAATACAAAGAGGCGAAAAATTACAAACAAATAATGAATGTGGAAATAAGGTTAACGATAACACAAGGAGAATAAAACAAATAATGATAATAATAAAAAAAGAAGAAAAAATGGTTAGTTAAGTTATAACTGGCCATGAAAGAGATAGAAGGGTCACGTATTTCTTCTGTACACATAAATTGGGGTTATATGTACGAATTTCAATGGCTTCAGCTATATGTAGGAGGCGGGAACTCACTCCGTCGGGAAATGATGGAGGTATACGATAGATAACTCGAAATGATTTCGATTTATCTGCAGCATGACCGCTATCAATGAGATGTGCCAAGATAGAACTGCTAATAGATTCTATCTGGCCCTTTATGTACCAAGTTGATAGATGTTCACTCATTCGTTGATTAAGTTGCCTGGTAGTACGCCCTATATAGCTATCTCCACAGGAGCAGCTAAATTTGTAAATGTACATAGAAGAGGCCAACTCAGGTAACTTAACCTTAGTTTGAGTAGACGTCGCTGGTCGACAAGAGAAGTTCAACGCAAGATTGGCTGCGTAGAATGTCCTGGTCAAAGGAAAGCTTGTAATGAGGGAAGTATAGACAGCATCAATTTCCACATATACACCGATGAAAGTCATAATACAAAGTAACAATGATAGTTTATGTAAATAGATTGAATTAGTTCAGGACTTACTTATTTCGAATTGTTTTTTTTCTGGTTAGCGTTTTTTCTTAGGAAGTTAGTTTCCTACAGGATGGGATCGCTAACCCCATGCCCCACTCTCCTCCTTCACCCAGGCTTGGAACCGGTAGTAACTGTGGAAGAGATACAGGCGAAGTTTAGTTCAGGACATATGAAATTATTTTTCTTCCCCCTATAGTTCTTTTTTTTCAAATAATTGAATGATAATATTGTTCAGAACGATCACGAAATCTTCGCTTACAAATCATTTAATTCATATAAACTAAATACACATTGAAATAGTCAAGCGAATTACAATTCTCCTCCTTAATAGTTGAATTCATGAGTCAATTGAAGCAAGACCATCATGGATGAGCTGCATGCACTGGACGGGTGTTTCATCGTACTACGTGACTTCCCAACAGTGCACATCCATGATCCCGAAACGAGATTGGAATCCAGGACCTTTTGTCTCACGGGCAAACGCTTAGCATCTAGAGCAATGAGTCGGTTGATACGCAACGGTGTTATTGTCCAAGTCCAAACAATCCACGATAATGCCCCACTGTCCACCACATACAGAAAATTATTATCACACAATTTTAGAAATAGGTCTATAACAAACGTTATCAGAGCTTTATACTCCTAGTCGGAGACGCATTCATTAAAATGTACAATTGTATAATATAAGAAACAATTGTGGTGTGTGCTACATATATTGACATAAGTAGTATATGATGTTAGTCGTAAACAGAAAGTCTGGCAGCAGTGAGACATAGGGATCAAACAGTAAAGAATGAAAACAGGATGCAATTTGTATGAGAATGCGAGAACAATGAAGTCTGAGTCATTTTGAGACAATTGGTGGACGTTTTGCAAATTACGTATTTCCTTTATGACTGTTAGATTTTATTAACAAGTCCTGTAATTTTGTGTCAAATACATTCGATTGTTCCCACTGGTGTTCTTGTGCGCTACAGATCAATGTACCACTCTTTCATATCTGATTCATAAGAAACACACTTCGCTTTGCAAGGAATGTGATATTATTGATGACTGCAAGTGTGAGTCTCTTACTGAAAGTTAATGAGAAAAAATGGTTGGATATATAGTCTGACTAATTTCGTCATTCATATATTCCTGTCTGGATCAGCCGATCGGTAACCGTAAGTGTGAGACGTCTACAAATAGCCATCTACAATTTTGCGTTAGAAAACATTGATGCACATTAGATATTTTACTCGAGATAGCCGGCTTTATGAGCCTCAGCAAACAGATGATTGACTGTGCACATCACCATGCATCAAAATGTCAACAACATTTGTTCTAAAGCTTCTTACCTGTTTCACATTGAAAATCTCTTCTGATTCCAAACCCCAGCTCATTTACGTTAATTTCTGTAGTAATCTGAAAATACGATTTTGAAGTCCGTGTGAAGATCTATCAACACATAACCTCATATGTCAAAACCAATTATTCATCGAAGAAATATGTCTCCATTCAGGCTATTTTATTCAAAGACAACTAATCACACTTACATTAAGAAAACTGATAATCTCAGGTTCGTTTGAAGCATGTTCCAAAATTATTTTTCTATTCAATTTTGTAATTAACGTTCTCATAATAGACAGATATCTTCCCATTTGAATGTATCACATTAGTGATCTTATTTGTAAAACGCACAATTAAAACACTTACGATTCTTAGAATTCGAGAGATAAATAATTAAAAAGTTTAATACCGTACACCATTGTCTTCAGTGAGTTCCTATCTCACAACAGACCTGGTTGAACTCCACTGGTAACGACTTCTCACTAGAACTCCAGGAGTGTCTCCTGAAGTCAGTCACTAGTGAGCAGGTGATTATTATTATCAGAATGGGTTTCATGGAGATTTTTGGAAATTTCAGAAGTTGAAATCATGAGCCAATTGAAACTAGACCACAATGGAGAACCTGGAAACACTGAACGGCCGTTTCGTCCTAGTATGGGACTCCTCTGCAGTGCGCAACTTCGTGGATTGGTTAGACATTACCACCGATGGATGCCGGCTCAGTGGTCTAATGATTAAGTGCTTGCGCGCGAAGCCAGTAGGTCCTGGGTTCGAATCCCGCGGGGGGAAGGGCGGGTTCGTGGATGCGCACTGCTGAGGAGTCCCATACTAGGACGAAACGGCCGTCCAGTGCTTCCAGGTTTTCCATTGTGGTCTAGCTTCAATTGACTTATGATTTCAACTTGTAAAAGGTTTATGTTAGATGTAATACTGTGTGTGTATACTCACAAAGTGATTATATGTCAGTGAATATTTACTGTGTTGCCTCAAGTGCTTCCTTCAGTTGAGCCTGCAATAAATAAATCGATGTGAATATCATGCAAATGAGACGTGCGTACATTCTTCAAAAGGAATGTCAAATCCCTTGTTTTTAAATCTGTATTACTAGTGTATTATAATTGAAAAAAATAGATCGTCAGGTTTACCGTTAATGTTTGATAGTCGGAGAGATATCCGCACGTACACAATATTGTCTCTAATTCCCCTTGGAACAGTCGACTGTAAGTAGGGCGACATAAGATGTGGAGTGTTTATTTAGAAATGGAACACGAAAATTTATTTTGCTACATAACATATGGATATTTTAGTCGATCAACTAATTCTGACCACAGTGCTTATTTGTTGTAGATGAGAAATCAATAGCTTCAGATATGTAATGTTAACGGTTTCTTAATTTGAAAGGAATAGTTATACGAATGACTGTGCGATGAATGAAAGTTTAGATAAATGTGTTCTGTACAGATATGACTTTGTGATCAACATAGAACACAGTTCATCTATGTTGAAAGACAGACTCTTCGTCAATCTCCGTTGAAGCGTGAAAACAGAAATGAACCTCTACATTCTTTCTTCCACGAGCGAAGTGAGGTTGTGACTTAATATATCAATTGAGATCTATTTATTGCTCGTCGTTTATAGTCTTTTTCAGTTCATTTCAACTAACCTTAAAGCTCTGACTAGTGCAACTAAACGGTGAATGGATTTTACAAACGGTTATACCTGCATTTCACAGTAACGTAGATATTATTTCACTTTAGTTTCTGAGAAGAATTGAATTGCACAAACTGTGAGTAATCACAATGAGTGAGAATGTAGGTGTTTAGACTTTCAGTGTGTTAATCTACGTGTATCATTGAGATTTTGAGTTAGAGACCATCTGACAGCGATTAATTCTTCTGAAATAATGAAAGTATAATAGATAATGAGATATCTGTATGATGTACGTTTCAACACGAATTGCCTTTGCATACAAATTATCATGTTTATCCTCAGATTTACATGTGATGATGTGGTCAAATGCTCATCTTTTATGACAAAGTTTCAAAGATTATTGACACTACAGGATCATTTCTTTGTTTATAATTATTATTATAAGCTTTATTCAATATTATATTTAGTGCAAAATAGAATTCTCATGACAAAGTATTTCAACAAGTTTCCGTTTCTTTCTTATTGGTCGATCCTGACGATAAACATTGAGTGATCGTCAGCTAGATTGTTTGACAATTACCTAGTTGATTGATAATCTGGAACTTTATCGATGTAGTTCGTGATTGCGAATTGATTCATCTGAAATTATTGTAATTTATTTGAGCCACAGTTGTGATATGCTCCAAATCGAAAACTCTGTCCATAGTTGTCACCATCAGTTGTTTATATTCTCAATCTAAACAATGTTTGTGTAATTGTATTTCAAGAAAGTGTCCACTTTGATCATTATGGTACTTCTAAATGTTTATGTAAATTGTTTTGTATTTATTCGCTGTTGTGACTTTCAGTTTGCCGAATGTGCCTAATTTTCTCCAAAAGACAACTCATTCAATTTCATGTAGATTATCTACTCGAATTATATATTCTCTTCAACTTTTTCCACTTTTTGTAAAAGGAAATGTGGAATACCCGATGCAGAGAATATAATGTTTGAACAAACACATAGCAATGAATAAAGCTGATACTCATCATGACAATTACAAATCATTGTCTTTATCTCTCAATGTAGTTTGATGATGACAGCAGAGACGATTGTCGACTTTCAAATGCTATACATTACCGTTTGCGGATTCATGATTGTCTACTGAATGCCATGCACTTTTAACAAAAGGTCTTTGAAACAACTAATTGATCACATGTGGTGTACCTCAGTGTATTTTATCAATTCAGAAAGAGACTATTCTTTGTCAAATGATTTCTTCCTTCTCTAGTAAATCTTTAACGGAGACTGATGAATTGTTTTGGGTAATGTTAATTGTATTATCAACTGCTAAATTCTACCAAAGTCAACTGTATAGTATGAATTTTGACTGTTCTTTTCCGTAATGTTTTCGCAAAATACGTGAATTGACCAGGTGGACAAGATGGTTAAGATTAAATAATTGCTTTCTAAGTTTATACTTACTACTCACTCACTGCCTCACATGCAACTGTTACACCTCTTTGTAGCATAGGTCGCTCATATACATACCTCATCTAACTTTGACCTAGACAAACTATTGTAGTTGTTTTTAGTTGCTATTCATCCCTTTGATGTCTGCTTCCAATTCACGACACACTGTGTGTTATTTGCCCTTCAGCATTCCAAGTCAGCGCTTGCTTTAAGATGCAGATTGAGGATTTTTGTGATATATGTCTGGTTCTCAGACGGAAGATGATTTGTTCTCTCCCACAGTACGCTGTGACTAATGATAACCTTTCAACGTATATTGTGAATCTTGTGAATGCAATAAGTTAAAATAATTGAACATGTTCATGATGAATGCAATAGTGGATTACGTTGATAAAATTAAACGTGAACAAGTTTAAATGCAGGTGAACTATTAAATGCAGCATGCTAATTCCTCATCACATGTCATACTGAGATTTTGCTACAAGAAGTGTACACATGAAATTGACGTTACAAATTTGAGAGACAGTTACGCTCGTAATGAGTGCTTACGAAACGAATTCGGATTTTATCACGTTAACTTGTTTTCAACTCATCATTGATATTCCGAACAATTTAATTCGAACAATGACGACTAGAGAAAGTTATGTTAGATCATTGTGATAGAATGCAAGAAGGTTCTGTGATGACATGTAGATAACCGGGAACAAACCGAAAGTAATAAGAGTTTGACGGAATCCTGTGAACGTAGATTAGAACACATCGAACAATTGACAACACTAATTTGCTCAATTTCTGTTAAAATCCAAACAGAAGTAGAGCAGTAGTAGTAGTCTGTGATAAAATAGATAGGCTTACAAAATTGTCAAATACAATCAAGCTTATTGAAATGGACCTCATTTGAAATGAAATGGAGTAAGCTAACAAGGACATTGCAGGTTCAATTGCTTTGAGTATGCAGAGTAAATTATTATGTTCACCTCCCTGAAGAGAAAGATCAATATGCGCAAAATGCACAAATGATGATGAGCTTGATATAACCCGATTATTATTCCTGAAGAATTTCGGCAAACCTATGTCAATTGACATGTCTAATTATTGGTAATCAGAGAGATATTGATGCATGATTTCAGTTCCATAGTGAATAGCACTAATTGTTCGTTGCTTCACTTGTTTGAATTCCGTCCTCTCCATTTCGGTAAAGTGGGCACCCATCTTCTACATCCATAAATTACTCAAGACCATAGTGCGATAGACAATAAAATGTGTATTTGATGGGAGGTTCAAGATGATATGATTGTTCATCAGTAACATATGATCGTCGATGAACAGTATTTGTTTGACGTGAACACAACACGTGCTACTCTCTCACGCGTGAAACCGTTCACACTGAGGACTGTACTTTGGCGATTCAATGTCGATTATGTGTTTAAATATTACTCAAAATCAGCAAATATATTTCAGTTCTTCTAATCTACTTAGCGCTTCTGTAATAGAATTATTTTTCAAAATTTAACACTAGTGTAAATAATAGTGTACATTATCTGAACGCGTGATATGCCGACATAAGTCTGTTGACCTCATTTGTTGTTTGTAGAAATGTCAATGATGAAAACTTTTGTTGTTTATCATCATATTTCATCTTACTAATTAGGTTATCTGATGTTTTCTATTGTGTAATTAGCGTGATATTTACTTTGAGTATAGAAAGGAATGTCGCGTTTTAATGATGCACTCATATGACTGACAATCAACGATAAACAGACAGCATAAAAATGAAAAAGATTCCCAATTTGCAACTATAGATTAGTTTCTACTGAGATAATGAGTTGACAAAAATAGTTTATCATCCTCTCAGAGAATATTTGGCACCAGCCATCAATAATCACAAAGAATGTTTACCATCTTATTTCATATAGTCTTAGTGATTGTAATCTTACAGAATTCTCGAGTTTGTGTAACTGTGGAACTCTCATTTACATGTACATTCGACTGGTTGATACTCCTCACGGTTATCGGATGTCAGATTGTGATCAATCTTCATCGTCAGCATTATTGTTTTAAACAACCAATCACGTTCTGTGTATCATTATCTCACCGACAACCTTCCATAAACATAATTCAAGTTTCATCCAGGATACATCAATCTCATGTGCGAGCGCTTAACCACTAGACCTGTGAGCCAACCAACATCCAACAATGTTAATGTCTAACTGCAAATCGAATGCTATCGATCTTGTTGAAATGTGATCACCAGTCTAGGTGACTCGACACTGCAGGCACTATATATTGAGATTTAGATGATTGTTGGAGGTAGTCAACAGGAAACCCTGGATCCGGGTTTCGTGCTACTTGACACTCGTCAGCAAGGTGTACCTGTAATCTCGAGGGAACTGGTGCTCCCTGGCGGATTCGATCTCGTGTCACCCAGCTTCACAGCCAGAGACGTTACCACTGAGCTATCCGAGCCACGGTCAACCTCCTGTAGGACTGAGATGTAATCACGATTGATTGATCATTGAGTGATGATCAATGTCATGTGTGTCAAGACCTCCTTAGTGCAGATCGAATCCTGTCCTAATGGCAATGGTCTTTGAGAACGCTTAAAAGCAATCACCAGTAGCTATGAAATCGGTTAACAAATAAGTCAATTTTGCGTATGAGAAGTCAGCAAATCTTATCAAAGTATTGCTGAACCATCCACAATATCAATAGCGAACCTCCAGTCTCATAAATGGCGCTCAGCTACACATAGTAATATAACTTGTACTAATGTATACATTCGCTTTCTTTATTTGTCTAAGCGATAATAATTGAGCTAGTCAACTAGTCAAATGTAAACAGTATAGAAACTAGCTTAAATCCATTTCGATCTAACAGGTCACATATTCTACTAGCAAAATGAGAGCTCATTTGAACAAGATTCGAATCACATATTACACAGTGATAACAAATCCGGAAGGAATGCTGAATATAGGTAATATGTGCATGATGCAGATAGAGTGGATGAAATTTAAGAAGATTTATATTGAGTCAATTTGATTTACATCAGTGGGCTTCAACACAAAATGAATAACAGATTACACGGTAATACAGTTGTATGACACCCGGTTCATTAGTTTAGAGGTGGAGCACTCACGCATGAAACCTATAGGTCTTTGATTTGATACTCATGAGTGAGATCGTGTATTCGCATTGCTGAGGAGTCCTATGCTGAGACGAAATGACCATCCAGTGAATCCAAATATTCTATAGGTCATGAAGGAATAGCATCAAGTTACTGATCTGTAGATGGTGTTAGATTATTTAACATTTACTTTAAACAAGGCTAATTCATCTGAATGAAATAAGATTCATAATCATAAAAGAATAATAAGAATAAAGGCTTGTGGAGATTGTATTAATTTCAATTGTTCAATTCATGAGTCAATGTAAGCTGGACCACCATTGAAAACCTAATAGTACTAAACGGTTGATTCGTTCTAGTATCGGATCCCTCATTAGTGCATATTCAAGATCTGTTCTCGATGTTATATAGAACTATAATTGATCCTCTTGTGCGGACTGCTTCGTAATTGCCTTGAGTCACAGGCTTTACAAACAAAGATGAGTAGAGTGAAGCAGTGGAAAACACGACAAGCGTTTTGTCCTATTTGAGACCAGTCAGCTGGATATAATTACATCTCAGTGTTGAAGTCCACTCTAGTACTCTAACATACTATTCGGTTTATATAGAAACTAAACAGATCACATTGAACATTTAATAAGAGAACTTAATGAATTAATACATGTCATGTATTGTGATATTCGTTGATTGTTATTTCATAAAATGATCTTATTAGGTAACGAATACATAGAATATCACACATTGAAGTGATTGAGTGAAGTGAGTGAATGAGTGAGTAATTGGGTGTGCAAGTAATTGCGTGAGTGAATACTTGAGTGTGCGAGTGAGTGAACGAGTAAGGGAGTGAGTAAATAACTCAACATATGTTCCACATAAACTGATCGATTTGTGTGTGAGCTAGAACACTACCCGGGTACACAGAATGAAGTGGGTGGTTTTCTTAGTGTGTTACACCCAAAGCCTATGCTTTAAAGGACTAATCCATGAGGCCGAACAGTAAGGTGATGAGATGCAGTTCCATGGTAGCCGGTGATCAGCAATCGGTTCATACGTTATTCGTTCCTTCAGGATACTGGAGCCCATATGCATCATTGGTTTGGAATGACGGTTATCCAACTCCGCTGAGTGTATCTTCCAAATCCAGCAAACTGGTTAAAGTACCAGACATTCGTTTTTCATCTTCATAATATTGTAAACAACAGTAATGCTACGAGAAAACAGACAGTAGGATTTCTCTGGCAGTGGCTGTATACGCATGGCTATGTGAGAGCATTTGTAGAGCGAGAGATAACGTTTCCCATACTCGAGTTCGCTTTTCCCCTTCTCAATTTCGTAAACAACAGTAATGCTACGAGAAGGTAATGAGTAAGACTTCACTGTCAGTGGTTGTATGCACATGGTCATGTGAGAGTATTTCGAGTGGGTGAGCGGACTCTACCTACTCTCGACCGTACAAGGGCATTTGGGAGCAAGAACAAATACCGTTAGAAGATTTTTGGCTAAACCGTTATTAAGAAAACAATGATCTGTTTCGATTCTGTACTGTCTTTCTGAAGTCGTTTCTTTAATGAATTTTCTTTATTTGTATTTTGTTTACGCAATACCTTACTATTCTATATAGATGTTTTTAGACTATTTATTACAATGTTATAAGTAGTTGATAAGTCCTGTTGTAGGTTTATTTTTCAAAACATCAATGTAATTTTTAATGGAAACTGAGTAAACAAATTTGTTATTTGTGTACGCAAACATTGTTATGCGCTTTCGATATTTGGAGGCGTTCTTCACTATGGGATTCGAATTTAGTATTGTTCGCGTTATCCACTTAGCTACTGAGCGCTGAAAGCCACATGCTTGTGCAATGGTATTCAGTTTCAATTCACTTGGTATTGCCTCGATATTATCTTAGTACATAAGCATTCAAAGAACAGATAGTAAGTGACTAGTAGTGAAATCCAGGACACAGGTTAATCAGTTCAACTGGTATGATATTTATTATCATTTACTGACATTTTCCAACGACCATGACTCATGTGTTCTGAATGCCACTGATAATTACCGTTGGATGCCGGCTCAGTAGTCTAAAGGTTCAGCGTTTGCATACGAGACAGATATGTCCTGACTTCAAATCTCGTGAGGTGGTGTAGTGTATGCGCACTGCTGAGGAGTCCCATGATAGGATGAAAAGGCAGTCCAGTGCCGCCAGGTGGTCTAACTTCAAATGACTCCACAAAACTTCTCTCTGATCATAGTTTATTTATTTTTGAAATCTTTTGACAAAACAGAAATATTAGAGCAATCGACACAAGAGAATAAACCATTGCGATTCAAATTACCAATATATGCTTATTATTGCATTATTATCAAAATGATGACCGAATGTGGAATTATAATTCTTGTTCGTGCTGTCATTAAATTGTGACATTTTCGCAATCATATCACCCACCGAACAAATTATCATTTTATGAAAATTCCACTCCACGTAATGACGTCCAGAACTCATTGGGATATTTTTTACTATTCAAAACGTGAAATTTTCCTGCTTTAAGTGAGTTCGCTCCAATTTTTCCAATGTCATTTTGACCTAATATTACATTCATTCACTTAGTCGAGGTCATTATTTTATGTTACCACAACATACATTTTTCATTTCGAAATCGCCTACCATTATGTCTGTGGATGCCTCTAACTAGCTGATTAGAAACCATTACGTTCATCTTATCTCTTCGTCCACATGTATAACCACATGCCGCATCATTAATTACCCAAAAACATTATTCGAGTACTGCAACTACTATTCTATTCCCATCGCACGGTTTATCAGAACATAAAGTTTACAGCTGGTCTCTCAAAGATACACTCTTGTTCGTCACATCCAAGTCAGTCTCATACGTCGCCATCACTAGTCGTATGTATTGGTATTTTTGTCATGGCTTGGTACGGTTTTGTAACAAACGAAGTCGAGCGCATCTACCTCGTCTACTTAGTCACCAGTCTGTTCCTCTGGTCATTCTACTAATTCATATTTGACGATAACTCAATGCATCTGACACAAAGCAGACGACAACGTACACTGACTTCACATTTTGGGATTATTATCAATTGCAGTACAGCAACGAATATCACCCGTCGATACAGTCATCATTTCACGACTTGACTATTATCATCCTACGAACGGGAACTACGCATTTAAATTCGAATTCACTCATCGCTAGTCGATGCTATTTATTCTACTGCGGCTCATCAGAACATATATTTAACATATTTCACTATCCTGTCGACATCACAGACCAATTTCTGTCGTATCCTACTCTACTTATCTTCATGATTTGTTTCGCTGTCATACCCACAAACAATTTATTACTACTTTCACGATATTTTGAACTGCTCTTACAATTTTGTTATTTTATTGTTCAGACAGTCATAGCATTAGTACATGTTAATTGTTTGTACGCTCATTAATTTGCTCATATTCGCAGGCTAACGTTTCCATCTTTGTCCGCGTCTTTGCGATATTCATGTATTCTTTTCATATAATACACTCACCCCTCATGTGACACTGTACTTTATCGAGTGTTGTACAATGTTGTTTGGCTACCTTATTCTAGCTTTCGTTAACATCATATCACTTCAGTGCTATTTTCGAAAACAGACATTCTTTAAATGCGCTCTTTACTACAAGGGGGCTATGTAGTGTCAGTTATAATGTTAAGCCCATATACCTTATTCTAGCTTTCAGACATCCCATTCTATTCATTCTAATTGAGCCAAACTTTGACCTTGTTATTTATTCGCTTATCAATCTAGACTGATTTTTTATATGAGCGCATATGTGTGTGCTCTTCTTATCGCATTAATCACATGTCTGTAGTTTATTTTGTCTGACTATAAATATTGAGTCTCGTTTCATCAAAATCGGAGTTGGCTTCCCAGCCATCTTTGCTGCGTGTCATTTTGCTTTGCTCTGTTTCATTCGCTTCATATACAAGATATATGTATTCACAAATCAATTCTCGTTATTCGACTTATCTAATTCCGTTATTGACTGACGCGATTTAAGTCGACGATTATATACGAGAATAGGCGATAACAATCATTCGTACGATCTTGGAGTCAGATCCACGGGCCACTAAAATGGTGAGCCCTTCCGCCAACATCGCTCAATCTAAACGACGACAAAACTACGGGCCTCCACTAAAATCTACAAACCTGTTGTTCATTTGGTAATCATACGATTACTTATGACTAATCTTGCCTGTATGTATGAATGTATGTTTGTATGTGTGTGTGTATCTATGTAGGTATGTAGGTATGTGATGAATACATAACTTTGTCCTGTTTACGAATATTTGAACTCACTATTATCATCATATTCATTTAACTCTTATTTGTTCATTCAATATCCTGTCTGTTACCATGGTATATGAATCAATTCCATTCTGTTATGGCTACAATCATCATCATCATTATCCCATAATGATTACGAATCTCTTAGTTGATAATAAATATACCTGTACAACGAACAACAAAAACACAGACACACACACACAAACACATAACAAACATATTTGAAAAGTGTTTCAATGTTGACTATATACTTTCTTAATAATGAATTCATATATTTTCATAGTAAAAATATTAAAGTTTCTATCATTCACATGTTTCAACACCGAGGATCTTTATCTGGAACGTATAATCATTGAATTACTAAATAACGAAGTAATAAAAATATGTGGTCTATAGGTCATTGGCATTCGACTGTGGGCCCACCATCACTGTATTAACTACTTCTATGAATTCGCTGTTCATCTTGATATACTAAAGATGTTTGACAACTTGGAACGATGCATGTATATACTCTTGGTCCTACGTTGTATCAGATGACTGACTGACGGAACTGATCAATTCATCACCGTAACTGATATTTTCAAAAATCTAGAGTTTTTTACTGGTTTACCACGGACTAGTAATTGGTTGACTTTAGTTGTTGAGATCCTTCAATGAAAATATGTTCGTCTTTCTTGAAATTGCTTTACATCAACCTAATACTGTATTAAATCAACAAATTCTGAATAAAATGATTCATTAGTTAGACTATCATTTATGAACGAGCCAATCACGTATAAGATAACAGGTCTTGGATTTCGGAGCGAATTTCATTCATCCATTTGACTGAATAGCGTTTTACCACTATAGCTTATGTCAGTTCGTAATGAACCCCCCCTCCACCTTCCTGAATTTAATTCTTAACCCTCAACCATCAACTGTGAATCGCGATCTTTTTATTCTTCACACAGGTTATTAATTCTCATTTGACCTTTGTACATAGGTGGACATTCTCAAGGTCATTTTTGGGTAACCTAAGGTCATACATAAATTATAGTCTCATTAATAATAGAATATTGCCTATTGCCTACTAATCTATCGAAGAAATAAGTAGTATTGTCATGTAATTTGAAATTCCTTAAAGAAAATCATTATCTGTATCGTTTTATTGTCCCTTTTAATCTTATGGTAAATATTCCATTCAGATTAGGTTTGCTATTCAAAACAAAAGTGTTTTCTAGATATATCTGAATTCCTCGTCCTCTCTGTGATAATGTATATCAGTCCATTTTGGAGTATTCTCATTTTTCTGAATCTTACAGATTTAGTTGTACCACTAATCATATAATTACTTAAATGAGGAGTGCTACTGATGTTGACAGATATAAGTAGTATGTTTCATCAATAGAAAGTGAAATGCCTAGTGGCAGAAGGCTAAGAATTTTCGAAGAGAAGAGTTCTAGGACAGAGAATGCATGGTGTAATGATAATGATGATGATGCGCACTGCTGAGGAGTCCCACTATGAGACGAAACGGCCGTTCAATGCTTCGAGGTTTCGCATGGAGCTATAGCTCCAATCGACTCATGATCTCAACTACTGAGATCACTGTATTATGTACAAAATCCATTTTGATAGATGTAATAGATTATCTATGGTTTGATAAATGAATTGTTATAAATACAGTTTAGTAGGATTTTGTTGACTCCACATGTCACAGCAGTTTCTTCGGTTCTGATGGCTATTTGGATAGATATACATATGTCGATTTCCATAATGAACATCAACTCTGAGATGCTGTTACATCCAAGTGACGAGTTCCAAATAGGACGAAACACGCGTCAAACTGGATTTCTCTACTAGCCACTATCCATCTTTGCTTAAAAAAGTAATTAGCTCGTTGAGAAGGATAAATTGTCGTGACTTTGTCTCATTTGAGAAGTGTTAGAATTGTCCGGGTGAAACGAATGTAAAATAATACGAAGCGAATAATAGAAATGTTTCACTTCAACTCATCTGTAGTTCTCTTAGTTAATCAAACGATATTTGTCTTTTCTTTATTTATATTTATACAGAATAATTGAGCAGTATCCATTTCTGTGTTAACCCAGTCTTTAGCGCTGACCGTGTACGTTTAAAGTTTAGAGCAACTAGATATCAAGAGGACCAAGATGAAGTATTATGTGGTTGGAAGTAATCTTTCTTAAGTCTGCATGACGTAAGAATATCTAGGTGATTACGTCATAGACTATAATGCTGGATGACCCTGGTTCGAATCCTCAAAGGAACATCAATACACTCAAGATTATAGATAGATCTTACTGATGAGTGTTAAATTACATGAAACCCATTTTCATAGTTTATGGAGCAAGTATTCATCATATACTCCATACTTTCAACATTCCAGTTTGTTATATAATTTACTCTCATGAAGTGAATTAGTCGATGTTAACAATTCCGAATTGCCTATGCGAATAGATTTGGTCAAATTAAATCCATATAATTGACTTAATGACTCTTAGAACACGTATGATTGAGGAATTTCGATTCATTCACTTGAAAGTGGAATGATTATGAGTTACTGTTGATTATTATTATTATTATTATTATTATTATACAGTTTGATACAACCCTTAGAATCATCATACACTCAACTTATACAGTTTATTAGTAGGTAATTAATTTATGTATATTGTGTCATAATGGCAGTATTATGAATAATAATTACAAGTGAAGGTGACTGTGGACGACTGGACGTAGCCAGACATTCCACTCCCAATAGCGGCTACATACTACTTATATCTACAAGCGTAAGTATCATACACCATACAACTAGTCTTTTTGTTCAATTGTAAACAAAAGGTGGATTTGAACTGTTTAGGAGTCTCACAGTAGGACGAAACGGTCATCCAGCGCTTCCATGTTTTCCATGTTGGTGTAGATTCAATTGACTCATGATCTCAACTATTAAAATGGTTCGTTATCAAAGCTATTTTTTAAAGCAATTTTCTGGTTTCAGAAGAATTCAAGGAATGGTCTAATCATCATAACACAAAATTGGATATTAACATATAAGTTAGTGTGTCTATTTCTCCTATCGGTCAATAATCAATTGTTTATGGTAATAGAAAGGAAACTTTGAGTTTGATGACTTCGACATAGGATCATGTTATAGTATTTGATGCTCACTGTAACACTCCAACCCAGTACCGTTCGCAGGTATATTCATCCGATGAGTCCCTAATAGGATGAAACATGTGTCTCGATTGCTGCTAGCCACCTTTCATCTTTGCTTATTCATTTTGTTTGTTCTCACTGACTGGTTGAATATTTTCTCAGAACATCATTTCAGCGTCCTGATGGGACAGTAAGCATAGGTAATTTGTAAAGCCAGTCTTGCATTACGAACAAGGGAACATGTATATTTTGATCAAGTAGTCACCTTATATGAGTATAAATGTACTGTGAAAATTGTTTGTCGACAATTGATAATGAAGTATTAGTATTGTTTTTTTTTTCTTTGAATAACTGAGTGGAATATGGATCATAACTGAATCAGACGGTTGGATACAATAACACTTTTGAACTGAAACAAATTATCAACAAGTTATCAACGAATAACATTCCAGTTTGTTTGAAGAGAATCTTTATAGATTCGACTAACTGACCGATTGTATTCATGAATGATTAATTCCACATCAGGGTAGATACTATTAAAGACTAGAAAGCGTTAGATGAACATAGCAATATAATAATGGGGTTGTTTAAGAATAGGTGAACATAATCCCTCTAGGGATCTGTGATGAATACAATCAACAAGAAACCATAATATCCTATTTATTTAACGAATAAAAATTTATCAATATAGGGTTGTGGAGATGGCTAAGTTTTTGATCGAGATCATGAATCGACTGATGTTTGACCATCAATGTTAGCCTAGAAACACTGGACGGCCGTTTCATCATATTGTGGAACTCCTCAATAGTGAGCATCCATGATCTCGCTAGCAGGGTTTGAACGCAGGACCTACGGTGTCTTCTTTTTTCATTCTTACATTATTTTCTAACTAAAATCAATTCATTATTCTCTCTTTTAAATTTAGTTTACATGTTGGTAATATTGATTCTATTCTCACTGAGCACACATCCAACAGTGTTAATGTCTAACTTCATCCAATCCAGTGGTGAGGACATTCGTACTAGGACGAAATGACCTTACAGTGCTCCTCGGTTTTCAATAGTGATTTATTATTCTAAACCCTGATCTAAACATCATTGTTCCTAATTAAATTAACAAGCTTTGCATTCCAGTCATACTTAAAAATGCAAGGAGGAAAGTACATGTCACACACATTCATTTGCATATACTCAACTTATAAGTATCATATATGTATGTATATCAATATGACAGAGATAATAAATGCGTGATATAATTTCAACAACAACAACAACAACAAAAAGAAAGAAAATAAACAAAAGAAAAACAGAAAAAAACAACATTAATTTGGCATCAACCACATGGTGAATAATTTCATCTGATTTTTTGAATTTATCATTCACACTAATTTCACAAGTTCATTCTGTATCTATCTTGTTGCCATAACAACAACAACAACAACATCAATATAGATCATGGAATTCATTTTTCCTTCTTACATTCTTTTCTAATTAAAATCAATTCATTACTACTTATATCTGTCAACATCAGTAGTACACATATCATAGTGCTGTTTCAACTCTCTTCTATTCATATTAATAATTTCAAACATTTGTGGTGATATTATTTCTTGTAATGATGTACATTTCTATCAGGTTTAATATTGTTTTAATGAACTCATTGGCTGACCGGTACAATAAACAAGATGAAGATGGTTTCCATGACAAACCAAGGGATGAATCGGAAACCAGCAACACAGTTAACTGCTGTTTCATCACATGTCAGTAAATTTATATTCAACCTAATTTGTGGATTAGTTTATGTGAAGATAATGACAACTTAAGAGGTAATGTCAGTCAGTCAGTCACTCATTCACTCAGTTAGCTACAACGTAGGGCCAGACACATACATGCATGGGTCCAAGTTGCAATGTCTCGTCAGCACAGCAAGATGAACACTGGATAAATAGAAGTAGTTAATTCAGTGGGAGTAATATATAAACGAAAGATTGCATATAGGGTAATGTCAGAATCTAGGGATTTATATGTTGGAATTTAGTTAGATTCATAGAAGACACTGTCTGTGTAATGAACAAGAACGCCAATGGGTCAACCAAACTTTATTGACCCCGAATTACAGAATCTCCTTATAAAATCTAAGAACCATACAGTGAATATTTCATTTACAATGTGTCAATCAACTGTCTCATACTTCATTGTTCCTTCGTTTCCATACTAATCACTTTCTATCCTCGTACTCTTCTCTTTGAATTTTTTTAACCTTCTATCTTCAGACATTTCACTTTCGATTGATGATACATACTACTTATATCTATCGATATCAGTATCACACACCATAATATTATCAGAGTAGAGGAATTCCGTAGAATATGAAGGGGTAGTAAAATCAGTTTGATAGTCGTTTAAATAAAAAAACGTATCAATATATTGTCTATTAGCTTAAGAGCATTTCAAAACTATACACAAAAATCAATCATTCGTCAAAGATCTTTATAGTAAGACCTTCATTGAAAATCTGAGATTCATCAATAATGCGCATTGATGATCCTGCACGTGGTATTAGAAACCAGGATCTTCGATTTCGTGTGCGAACACTTAACTTATGAATAACTGAGCTGGTCCGAATCCAACTGTGGTAATGTGTGACTACAATCAATCCATGAAATTGTGCTACCATACACCATCCATAGAAAATTAATACCACCCAGTGTAAAAAATTGTCAATGACAAAAATAATCTACTTTGTCTTATTAATCTTAATTGTCAACGATTTACTACTTACAAGTTGTTAGTAGTTTATTTATTGTAATCAAAGATGAGTATTGATTCACGTAAATCCAAGCGTCTGAATACATTTCAATATGATGTGGGTTTGATTCGACTTAAAGCTGGGAATAATCCAATGAATTCAACATCAAATTTCATCTGATACCAAGTAATTTCAATAATGTTTGTCATCAATAATCAAGGTACACAGTTGAAGTAGAACTGAAATCATTGATCTGTTTAGTGAAATCTATTCGTTAACAGATGAATTCGCAGAATGGTGTTTTCCATGGTGGTCTAGCTATAATTGATCCATGAAATCAACTGTTAAAAATAACTAGAATGTGGTCGAAGGCCCATCTGAACAATAATCATCATGTGTTCACTTGTGACTGGCTTCGTGAGGTATTTCCTTAAGTTATAGGGAGAATCCGTGGTCAGTGTAGTTCAACTGTGTAAGTCGTTGAGGCAGTAACTCATAGAAAACAAAGGTGGATTGTTCATTCTAATTTATTTGTAACTGTTTCGTAGCACTAAATGTTTGTTCTGCATCTTAATCATTCTTGCAATGTAGTTATTCATGTATATGACCCACTCAAATCTATATTGTTTGTTCAGCTTTTAAAATATGAAGGATTTGTTTATCCTCTATCTAGTAATTCAATTTTTCGCAATCTTCAATTATCCACATGGACTGATTTCAGATAAACTATGTCAAGGATTCTCACCTCTAGCTATTGTTTCCTGAACAATATTTACTTTGTATAATGTAATTCTCCTATCAGTCACAACTATTTATTTGGTATATGACGGTTGGTTTGCCTCCAGTTTTTCTTGTGTTCTTTAAATTGTACGGTATAGATTGTAAAGATTTCATTGGATTTGTGCGCTAACACTTATTCCTGGAGGACTCAAATAATTCATTTTTGTGATTTCGTAGGTGTTGTTCACGTGGAATAGAATAATGCCACAACATGACTTCATAATTTCAAGTAGCATGGAACGAATATATTTTTGTCACGTGACAAAACCATGAATCAGTATCCTGATATTATTGAACTAAATCTATGTACAAGAATCGGTAGTTACCATGATTCAAATCCTTATTAAACCACAATGCCATGGATTCACACCTTCTCCTTTCTCTCAATTTGAAAAGTCAGTAACAAGTCTTAACTAACAATGTCTTGCGAAAGCAGACATAATTTGAAAACAGACATATTAGGCCCCATCAAATTATAGAATGGAAAATATACATGAATGCGTTGGAAGGTGTTTATGATTAGAGTAGACCGTAAATAAGAGGCTGAAAAGAGATTACGGGATGATGAATCGGATAACAATATTGAGTGACTTATTCGAAAGATCATGTTGAATGAAATCATTCTCTATATGTATCTATATAATCTGAACACTTGATAAGTATACAATAGAGTTATAGTCGATAGACATTCGAAGAAATGAGCTTCTGTTCTGTTTACGCTTTTCATTCGATTATGACAGACAATCAAATTAGACATAGAAATTCACGATTTATTTTCTTAACTAAAGAGAGATGATGCCTACCCACGATTCATTTATGTGTATTCGATCGCAAACGCCTGGGTATCAAGATAGTTTAAGTTGAATTACTCTTCTGCTAAAGATAAAACATTATTCGGTTTTGATCTCATCTCAGAATCTATATACGCTGTATATGTTCACAGATTTCAGTTACTTGCAATGATATCTACTTAAAGCATCCATGTATTTTGTCATCGTCAACTGATACATCTTTTATCTATATCTTTAAACAGTGTGATAGATGAAAGGTCGCATTACATCACAGGGTTGTGTAATGGTGGAAATGTTAGTGATGATTCTCAAATTCTTTGAAATTTCGTCAGAATGACGTTGATCACATTGTCATATGTTGAAAGTATCGATTGAACACGAATCTTATTTGATTTCGTGAACACGAAATTCAACAACTATGTTTCATACACATAATTCCCTGTGCAGGTCATCCATGTCATGTGTGATGCTATTGCTCATCTGTAGCAATAGAGCATAATCGTAAAATGTTGCTGAGGAATCCCATATTTGGACGGAACGGACGTTCACTGCTTCCAGTTTTTCATTGTTCAACTAACATTATTCGATTCATCATCTTAATTAGTTGCAATACCTGCAATATAAGTAGAATTAGTATTGTTGGAAGTAAATGATGATTAGGAATTTTTGAATTATAGTATGAACTAAGATTCTCACAAACAATGCAATTCAAAAAAGAAGTACTTGACAAGCACGAACGAATGTGATGTATTTGGAATACTAATGAAGCAAGCAATCAAGTACAAAAAGAATCCTTAGTTCACACAGACAGCACAAAGGAGTAAAAATAAAGGTAGGATGGCGTATGATTAAATTGTGTGTGTGTATGTTTTACTTCTATGAACAGAAGAATATAGAATTGTTCAAGAATTGAAAGTAGAATTCAGTCGGATAATAGCGGAAGGAAGAGAAAAGAGGAGATAAGATAAAACGGTTAGCAACTAAAATAAGAACGGAAATGAAAGGACGATGGTGTTCGTGAAAAACTATTAAAGAAAGTTTGGCAAATTATTTGCATCATGTACTTTTACACATTTCAGTTATGCAGTATGTGTATTGGCATAACTTAGTAAATCTATTTACTATTACCTACTCTCTATATTAATAACAGTTGTAGTATTGTTAGTGGCAGATTGTCCGGTAATTGTTAATGTGATGCAGATAGTATAATGCGTAGTAATATATTATTAGGCATTTCAGAATCTGTAGTAGTGTGAGTGTAGAACTATGGTCTACTATGATACTAGTAGTAGTGCTCTAATACTAAACATGAACCTGAAATTGTAGATTTGTTATGATGTAACTGCCTACTCTTTAACATCTTACGTGGAAGTCATTTTGAAACGTGTTTATTTAAAAGAGTTTGCACTTTTCTCATTCTATCTGATGATAGATAAAGAGAGAAATATACCTAACACTTCAGAGTCTTCATTAGAATAATTCAGTATCCATACAACTTTGATACAATTGTGATCTGTAGAAATTATTAACTAAACGATAAGAGATTACATTCACTTGGTGTTGTTTTACTTGTATCTTCCCATTCTTAGTTAGGGATTCAATCGATGGGTTCGAGTGCCGGAGTGAATATCAACTCTGAGTTGCTGTTACATCCAACTGAGGAGTCCCAAATAGAACGAAACGCACGTCTTGGATTCCACTGCTAGCCACTATCCATCTTTGCTTCAGAAGAGATTACATTTTGTGTTTATCTTATTACTTAGTGATCCATTTGTTCATTACATGGATTGTCTGATTGAAGGAAACTGTTCTTTAGTGTAAAACTCCTGCAAATATAGAATGCGCATAACAATGTCTGGGTAGACAAATAAAGGATTTGTTAACTCAGTTTCCATTAAAAATTACATTGATGTTTTGAAAAATAAAACTATACCAGGATTATTCAACTACTTATAACATTGTAATAAGTAGTCTAAAACATCTTTATAGAATAGTAAGGTATTGCGTAAACAAAATACAAATAAAGAAAATCCATTAATGAAATGACTTCAGAAAGACAGTAGAGAATCGAAACAGCTCATTGTTTTGTTAATAACGGTTTAGGCGAAAGTCTACGAACGGTATTTTTTTTGCACCCAAATTCCCTGGTACGGTCGAGAGTATACAGCCACTGCCAAAGAAAGCCTACTGTTGTTTACAAAATTGAGAAGATGAAAAGCGAATGTCCGATGTTTTAACTAGGTTGCTAGATACGAAAGATCTACTCAAGGGAGTTGGAAAACCCTGAATAGTACTGTCTTCATCTGTATTTCAGTCAGCTAATTTCACATCTCGAGTAGGAAGTCGGTAGTTTTAGTGTGATGTGTGCTACCCAATCTCGACAGTTATCAGTAGTATGTATCACTAATCGAAAGTGGAATGTCTGGTGACAGAAAATTGGGAAAATCGAAAATAAGAGGAAGAGAATGGGACACATACTACTACGTATTCATTCAGACTATTAACCTCATTCATTGTTACTACCATGAAAACACAATTATTACATAATGTACATCCATCATTTACCTACTGACAAACCATATATTGTGAACTTGAATTACTATCCTATTGATATCTATGACTAGAAAGGTAAGTGTATGATTATTCTCAGGGTTGTATCACGATGTAACTCATAATCATTCCACTTTTAATGGAACCAATAAAACTTCCTCGATGTTATATCAATGGAAGCGTCCAAGTCACCCGATTGAGATACGCACAAAATCGCAGTTTCCAAAACAACGATTTGTCTACAATAGCGATTCTTTATTAAATAATACACAAAATTTAATTACAAACCTCAACTTGTGAGGTGTGTGGGGCGTTTAAACGCGTCTTTTAAGTATGAAAATAAAAAATCTTCCTGTAACAGTAACAAAAGACGATTGATAGCTGTGTTTAAATTTGATAACAGTTTATGAACAACCGAAACCCGAACCAAGAGCAAAACATCATGGAAAATGTGGATAACCACTACAGTGATCAAGGTACAGTAATGATAATGATAAATACAATGATAAGTACAATAAGCGTTATAAGTATATGTGAAAATTTCAGAATATTACACTACAACTTGCATTACAACATAAGTGTAAAGATTGTTGGGAATACAACTGCTTACTGAAAGTAAATAAGTAGTATAGAACACAATATACAAAAGAGTGGAAAGGGAGTGAGTAGGAACAATATAAGACAAACTTAACACTCAATAATAAATGTTCTAATAGTGATTCATTCAATCATAGTGATGAGCATTTATTCCGATTCCATAAATATAATAAAGAAATATGAATGTGAAGTAGTTGAAGGTAGTTAGTAGATAACTACGCAATTACGTTTCATGTTATTTGACACTCATCACTAAGATATATCTACAATGTTTAGGGTATTGATGTTCGTTTAACGATTCGAATCAGGGTCATCCAGCTTTACAGTCCATGTTGTAACCACCTAGGTATTGACATGTCATGTAGACTTAAGAAAGACTACCTCCAATCACATAATATTTCATCTTAGTACTCTTAATATCTAGTTGATTAAGCGTTTGTCGTATTTGCTCAACGCTAATGACTGGGTAAACACAGCATTGGATACTGCTCAATTATTCTGTATAAATTTGAATTAAGAAAAGACAAACATCGTTTGATTAACTAAGAGAACTTCAGATGAGTTGAAGTGTTACATTTCTAATATTCGCTCCGTATTATTTTGCATAATTTTTACCCGGACAAATCTAACACTTCTCAAATGAGACAAAGTCACGACAATTTATTCTTTTTAACAAGCTAATTACTTTTTTAAGCAAAGATGGATAGTGGCTAGTAGTGGAATACAGTTTGACGCGTGTTTCGTCCTATTTGGAACTCGTCACTTGGATGTAACGACATCTCAGAGTTGATGTTCATTATGGAAATCGAATCTAGTATCATTCGTGTTATCCACTTAGCTACTGAATCCTCAAAGCCACATGCTTATGCAATAGGAGTAAGTTTAATTTCACTTGGTATTATTTTACTTCAATCTTTCCATTGTTGTTAAGGACTGCAATTTATCAATCTCTTATTAACATATGTGCATCCTATACGCATTGCCTCAATGTTACCTAATTCACAAGCATTCCAAACAAAGGTAGTAAGTGACTAGTAATGAAATCCAAAACACAGGTTTCGTCCTATTTAAGACTCATCAACTAGATAGATCTACATTCCAGTGTTCATCTATCACTTCACGACTCAAATCAATATCATACACCTACCCAACTACTAAATCTCTCATCCATAGAAACATTCAAACAAACAATACCTTCTTCTTTCTCTTTATTAGATATTTCTTGAAAATGACCTTCACTTTCTTTCATTTCTTTGTCTATTCAAAAACCAAAAGAAGGATTTTAAAAGAAAAAAGTCATTGATCATGTTGATTGATTTTTCTCAACTTTTTTCTTGCTTTTTTCTTTATTTTCACAATCAATCAGAAAATTAATATTTGCAGGTTATACGAAGATAATTGATCCAATTTTGTTTCTCTTAGAGATAAGACAAACAATCTGGTGGTGGGCTGATGTTCACATTTGTAACCTTCATATACATTTAGAGTGATCTTCAAGGAAGGTTAAGTATTCGTGCGCAAGAATGAGAGTTCCTGTGTTCGAATCCACGTCATGATGACCCACTGCTGAGTTATTAGGATTTTACAAATACATCCTTCTTCTTCAATATTAATTACAGTTGACATCCTGAACTCATTTTAAATAGTTGCTCAGTAAAAATCAAAAATCATTAGACTTCGAGTTTGTCTTAGTATGAGACTTGTAAGCTGTGGGTATTCATGATCTAATACAGGATAACTATATGTCACAAACAGTCTCCAGGCTCTAGATTAGTCGGTTACTAAAGTCAGATGGAGGGTTTTGTGAAGATTGTAGTGGTATTCCGTATTTATAATCAAATTTCTTGTGCATTTATATGCCAATACTACTTTAATGAATGTGATTTTCATTAGAGATTTCTCTTCAGACATAACTACGTTCTTTTTGGCATACTGCCAATCAGTGGAATAAGAAACATACATTCATTAATGACTAGAGCTTTCAATCTAATGTACAACTATACTATAGTATGTAACATGATTGAAAGAATGAATAATTGAAGTGAATACGACACGATGAGACTATAATTTCTAGACCACTTTTGAGCGACGTTCAAGTCACCTTCAGTGTGTTCACCTATTAATTAGGACTAAATGAGGGTTATAAACCAGTGTTAAGAACAAAGATTATGATCAACAGTTGATGTTTAAGGCAAGGAATTAGATGAAGGCGGTTTTCATCATGACCTGACATGAGCTACAACGCTGAAAATTCTATTTAGCCAAATGGATGAATGAATTTCGCACTGAAATCCATGACCTATTCTGTCATCACTTTGAGATCAGTCAAAATGTCAGAACAGTAGCAGTGTGACAAGAAGAAATCGAGTTTAAAATCCGATGTCAGCTATTGTGATTAGTTTAATGCCGTACTGATATTTGTTAGTCATAATCAAAGTAGAATTTAATTTATCCTTTGAGGTGATTGAAAGGTAAATTATGGAAACCATCTTCGACTTAACGTTACTGAGTTTTATATTTTTTGAAACATTCTTTTGAACGGTTGAAGAATAAACGAACGAATTCATTCAAAAATAATAATGATGCATGTGATATTAAAAAGCAGGTTTAAACAAGAGATAGGTTCCAAATAAACTTGTCAAACGAAATTTGCCATGTAGTTGCCAGTTGAATACCATCTTTTCGGTTCAAGCTGTTCTTGTTCATCCATATATGCAGCGCTTCTGCAGTCAATCTTTCTTTATGGGTGTTAAAACATAAGACGTTCGTCTGATCGTCAACTAAGCCTCCAAAGTGATTCATAACTACTGATTTTATCACCGTATTCATTTGCACACCTATTTAACTATTAATTACTAGTACAATCACACTATACAGTTATCAGTTCATAATTTCAATATTTTATAAAGACTAAAAAGAAGGCATGACATTTATGAATTTGACAATGTAATGTGTGTGAACAATGGTGAACGTTTACATCTGTTACGATATATATATTTACAAATTAAAAAGGCCATTCATTAAAGTTCGGGATGATTTGCAGTGAAAACGCTTTACTGCATAATAAGTGCAAGAGCATACGAGCAAAATTGAAAATGCAAAACGATTTACGTCAATTAAATGCATAAAACGAAAATGGAGTATTGTCAATGCAGATAATAATAATAATGAAATTAAGATTGTTGTGTATATATCATATATTATAAGGAGGGTGTTATCACGGTTATTACGATACATCATTCCGATGGATGTGCAGATTAAGATATAGATAATGAAAAATAATAATCATAAGGAAAATAAATGATCATGACATTTTAAATGTGCATTGATACAGTTGACCTAATTCATATTTACACGTTGAATGTCGATAGATCCTCGTTGAGTCAGTCACACGACGTAGGCTTGTTCATTGACACTTCATGAAACTGATATTTCAAATGATTGTCAAAATTGGTTACATTCGTAATGTCTAGACACAGTTCAGGTTTCATATTACGGCGGTGAACAATATTCACACTGGACTGATTAAACACACACTAGTTTTTATTGTGATAATTTTAAAAGGCAGACCTACAGAGAATGTACAGGTGAAAACAATAAACCGTGTTGCAATGGATTTTCAAATTCACCACATTTAAATCTAACGTTGTCTAATTCTTATTTCAAAGGACCATTTACAAAACAACCATTTACTAAATATTCAGTGTATATTGCCGAAACATTATTACTTCTTTAATATTCCGTCGAAGTCGTTTCATTAACCCATAGTTTACGGTTCGTTCGCCGTAATCCATAAATTATCCGGATGATTTATCAATATGTTGATTTCTTTATCCCATGAACAGGCCGTGTGTTCCACAAAAAATTATGCACAAACTTTGGTGATAATTTCATTATTATTTTGATATTCAACATTTGACTATCGACCTTATTCAGGAAGCACTATTATCAAATATTCAAACCGGTTTTCATTTTCTTTTTCCCAAAACTGGCTTTTTATGTGATATATATAAGTATAGGATCGATTTATCTTGTGGTGGTTGGTATTCGATATAATCCTTAACTTCGTATACAGTTTGTCTTGATAACCGTACTATATTATGTACCAACGGTATATTAATGAGAAGGCAAATACAAAGCGTTGATTACGTTTATTACGAGACCACACACATATATCCAAATGTACAGATGCGTTAAACAGGTTGGCATTAAGTGCCCGGCCAATATGATTCCCTACTACCCATTTTAAAAAAATTGTGGGGTGTTAATAAAAAAATTTAGGTATCGTTGATTGGTGTACTTGTTTTGCAAGTGTGTGCTCAAGTGATAATGAACAAACATTTTGTGTTACCTTTATTCATTTTGTTATTGGTCGTAAGCTGTTCATCTTTGTAATCTGACTAGTCGAATGCGAAATCGCATCTCGAACTGTGATTGGATGTCCGGATTTTCATTTTTCACATTTGAAATTTAATGATAATGAATCAATCTTATTGTGTAATAATAATAATAATAATAATTTATATTCTGAAAAATAATAATAATTACAGAATTCCCACCAGTTTACAGGCATGATCAATTTGATATAAAGTGGAACATTCGATGATGTACAGAACAAATATGTGATAGAAGAGCGTTTTAAGTATACAAGTTCAGTAATTGTTTAGGTAGTAGTACATGTATTACAGCGATCCAATGCATCAGCCGAGGATTTTTAATATTCATAATAATATTTAATAATAATGTAAGTCTTGTAAGAAATTTAGATCTTTTTCTTTTTAGAAAACCACACGAACTTAAGTGTAATCCTACTGTTAGTGAATGTGTATTGAGATAAATTTTCGATTTCCGATCAAGTGATCTAATGTCACGTGTACTTAGATGTATCTCAGTAAAAGAAAGTTTTGATAAAAAGGAACTAAAACTCGGTTTGAATATTTGATCATAGTGATTACTGAATTCGGTCGGTTGTCTAATGCTGAATACCCAATTAATAAACAAATTATTACCGAAGTGTGTACATAGTTCTTTTTTGTAACACATGGTCTGTTAATCGGTGAAACAAATCAACATATCAATAATTCATCATGATATCTGACCCATAAATGATTTTGTTCCTTACCCCTTGATTAGTACGTAACCTCATTTGATATGTATTCTCGAATTCGTTTTGTAATACAATCCATTCTATCTCTCTATAGACATATATTTTTCCATATCTAACTATATATACGAATGTACAGATTAAGTAAATGATTTCGTCGAAAAGAGAAAGATTTTCTTCACTGAATTCTCTTTACTTATTTATTGACACCATGGGTTATTTTAATAATCCAAATGTACTTGGTTAACCGAATTGATATCATCAGTGAAATCAATGAAACACGGTGTTTTTTTGGTTGATTCATTGATGAGACGTATAATTTATGGATGATCTATGAGTAACAATGAAGTTAGCTGGATACTGTCCACCAACTAACTGAAGCAGCTAAATGAGGGTTATAAACCTGTGTGAAAATTAAAGATTATGATTTACAATTGGTGGTTCAGGGTTAAGAATCAAATTTAGAGGCGGGGGAAAATTGGATTTTCATCACGAACTGACATGAGCAATCATGTCAAAAAATCTAATTAACCATAATTCAAAACTTGTTATCTTTCCACTGATTGGTTAATTGAGAAATGCATGCATGCATGCATGCATTTATGTACGTATGTAGGTAAGTAGGTAAGTAGGTAGGTGAGGATCTCTATAGGTAGGTGATGGATATATAACTTTGTCCTCCTTACTAATATTTGAACTCACTATTATAATCATATTCATTTAACTCTTATTTATTCATTTAATATCCTGATTATTATTACTATGGTATATGAATCAATTCCATTCTGTTATGGCTACAATCATCATCATCATCATTATCCCATAATGATTACGTAACTCTTAGTTGATAATAAATATACCTGTACAACGAACAACAAAAACACAGACACACACACACAAATACATAACAAACATATTTGAAACGTTGATCATATTCTTTTTAAATAATGAATTCATATATTTTCATAGTAAAAATACAACACAGATCTTTATCTGGAACGTAAAATCATTGGATTATTGAACAAGGAAGTAATATCTATGTGTATATTGTTTGAAATGAAATGATAATCATAACATCGATTAGTAGATAAGTTAAAGTTAGGCATTAACACCGTTAGATGTCGATCAGCTCAATGGTCTATAGGTTATAGGCATTCGAGTGTGAGACCACCATCACTGGATTAACTACTTCTATGAATTCGGTTTTCATCCTGGTGTGCTAATGATGTATGGCAAATTGGACCGATTCATATATATACTTTTGGTCCTACGCTGTTTCTGATTGACTGACTGAACTGAACTGACCAGTTCATCACCGTAAGTGACATTTTGAGATATCGAGAGTTTTCTACTTCTTTAACACGTACTGGTAATTGGTTGACTTTTGTTGTTGAGATCCTTCAATGGAAATATGTTTGTCTGTTTTGAAACTTCTTTATACCAACCTATTACTGTATTAAATCAACAAGTTTTGAATCAAATGATACATTTAGTAAACAATTTGGAAGTTTATTATGATACTAAGATAAGACTATAATTTATGGATGAATCAATCAGATTTAAGATAACAGGTCTTGGATGTTGGCGCGAAATTCATTCATCCATTTGACTAAATAGCCTTTTACCATTATAGCTTATGTCAGTTCGTAATTAATCTCCTCTTTCCTGAACTCAATTCTTAAACTGTGAATCATAATGTTTGTTTCTTCACACAGGTTCATAATCCTCAGTTAGCTTTAGTACTTAGGTAGACATTCGCAAGGTCATTTTAGGGTCACTCAGAGGTCATCCATAAATTATAGTCTCATTATTAATAGAATATTGCCTATCACCAATTGCCTACTAATCTATCGAAGAAATAAGTAGTATTGTCATGAAATTTGAAATTTCTAAAAGAAATTCATTATTTGCATATTTTTATTGTCTCTTTTAATCTAATGGGAAATATTCTATTCAGATTAGCTTTAGTATTCCAAAACCAACGATTTTCCCCCTCATGTCAATCAAAATACATTCATTTCTTTTGGAATATTCCCATTTTTCTGAGTCTTACAGCTTTAGTTGTATACAGTTGTATACAATTCATATAAATACTTATGTGTTGTATGCTACTGATGTTGACAGATATAAGTAGTATGTATCATCAATCGAAAATGAAATGCCTGATAGCAGAATGCTAAGTGTAGGATCCAAACTACGCTTTGGATGTTGAAGAATAGTCGATAGGGGATTTTAGACACGCGCCCTTTCCCGTCGAAATCAGAACAAGTAATCGGGTAACTAGCGGTTCTATAATTCATAATAAATTTAATGTAAATCATTACCTAAACAAATATTATCACCCGGCTATTCAACCAATGATTGTTCAATCAATTAAATCTAAATTACAATAAATAAAGAAGTTGATAGAAGATGCAAGAAAATTACCAATCACCACAAATAAATGTTATTCTATCCTGTCTGGATAGATCACGTACAGATTCGTTCAAAAGGTAATAATTGGTCGCTCTATAACACAGAGTGTTTTCAATTCTGGAAGAGTGCTTCAATTCACAACCAAAATGCACAATTCCAGTCAACACAGGTCAAGCAATCAAAAGCAAGGATAAACCAAAATGGCTACCGCCCAGACTTAGTATAAAGTAAAACAACATAAGTGCAGCTCGGGAAGAAACATGGGGAATTGGTGAAGGTGTAGTAAAAACGAAACTATAATAAAATACAAATATTAACAATTCAAATGTAGTCAAAAAGTTAACAATGTACAACTAAAAGAATCAATAGGAACAAAGTGTAAGTATATACATGGAGGGATTTTCACAAACACACGAGGCACTCAAAATGGATCTTACACCGGCCCCCAAAATCCCTCCATGTCACACAAGCTACCTTGACGCCTACGGTCATGGTTCATCATATAACATATCACACCATAGGAACGAGTAGGACTTACAACAGTACGCCTACTCGACCTAACTACATTAATAACAACAAAGACTAATCCAAAGCTTCAAGGAGACCTGCTTCACCTGTTCTCTGGTGATCAACGATAACAGTCGTGATATAGACCTAATCACTCTTCCCCAAACTCCACCAATGCTGTTGGATGAGGTCCTCACTGACAATTCAATGTTTATCTTCTGATTCGACTGCTGCACAAACTTGCTTATCTCAGAAACTGTCACCACAAAGCTTGACGCACTGTCACTGTAAATCTCCGGAGGTTTCCTTCTTCTTCCAATAAAACGTAATAGAGCCATTAAAAATGAATCAGTAATCAAATTACACATCATTTCAATATGTACTGCCCATGTTTGCAAACAAGTAAACACATATCCATACCCTTTTTCTAATGATCTTCCTATGTGTCCTTGTTCTTTAGAACAATGTCTAATTATCATTTCCGTCACTAAGTGTCGACTGGGTAAAATTACTGGATGTTTAAAAGCATTTGGGAAATCTGAGTATCTTAGTCGACCTCCAACGCAGAGTAACCCATCAAGCATCATCAACGATAAACCTTTCAGATCATCATGGCTTACTACTTTACTACTGTTCTTAAATTCACTAAGTAATTCTCCATACACTTCTCTCTGGACCATCAATAAAATCTTACGCTTGGCAATCTCAAGCTCTTTGACCTTTAAACATCCTAGATGAACGGATCCTTCACAACTCGGTAAACGAAGTACCATCAGGAATTCGATGAACCTTCTAAACCAGGTTACAGCTCTGACTAATTTCAACCACTCGGAATAATAAGAGAGAACAGGTGTCTTGTTGTACTTTATACTACTCAAGTTAACCACAGCAGTTTTTCTAAACTCAATATCGTCAAGAGTAGGTTCTGTACAGTCAGTGATTGTTATATAAAATTCGCCATGCAATAAAATAGGACATTTGAACCAAGATTCAAGATCGGTGATTTTTTGTATACTTCCTCTACATAATAATTCACTTATATGCTTAACGAAACTCTTTGCTTGATCACAAGTGGGAATGGATATCAAGCAATCAACAACATAGAAATTATTCTTGACATCATCTACAACATAACCATCATAACCGTCAGAGAATATTTGGGCCGTCTTATTCAGGGCAAGGTTCGCGCAAAATGGCGAGGATGTGGCATCAAATGGATGGGATGTCATTTGAAACTCGGATGATTCCCTCGACATGTCTCCCTCTTGCCACCACAGAAATCCTGAAGCTCCTCGATCAGACTCAGGGACCTTCACTTGCATGAACATTTCTTCAACATCTACAGGGATTGCAACTGCCTCCTTGCGAAAACTTATTAATATACACCTTAACTCAGCAGTGGTATCGGGTTCTTGATAAATCATATCATTTGAGGGAACCCCTGCAAACTGGGCGGCACAATCAAGGACCACTTTAAGATCTAATTTTTTCATGTTTAATACTGCATGATGAGGTAAATACCATCGAGGGCGATAATAAGATTGCAGATATATTTCAAAGACCCTCTCCGCATAAGTCTTAGTAAAATCACTTTCAGTACTTTTGATATACTTGATGTGCAGACTGACATCCTTCGACAACATACCCTTCAAACTTTGTAATCTACGGTTTGCTACTTCATAGTTATCCACTTTCATATCTGGATTCTTTTTCCAAGGTATAGAAACTACAAAATGACCGTTGCCGAAGCGCGTGCCACCTTCCACAATCTTTATAGCCATCTTGTCGTCTACTGATAATGATTTATCACTTGAATAAGCATCTGAAAACTCTACGTCATAAGGCTTACGTATTTCGTTCTCTAATGTCTGTATCTTACTGGTATGATTAACAACTCTTTTCCTATATTCCGGGCATGATGGCTTATCATTTACGACGTTGCTTGTCGAGTCAGTGTGCAGCAGAGCGTGATGTCTCCTCTCGCAACTGTCAACCTTACAGAGCCTTGTCATCTTACATTCATTAACCTTATGTCCTTGTCTAAGACAGACGAAACAGATACCCTTGCTTTTAGCGTGAGACCATCGGTCTTGCACTGTAAGCGCTAAGAACTGTGGACATTTATCAATGGCATGGTCGTAGGAACACATACTACATTTAGTTTTCATTGTCGAACTATTCCCTTGCTCTGATTGCACGTGACAGTTCGTCTTTACGTTATGTCCTTTTCTAGAACGGTTTGCTAACCGTCCAAATCTACTACAAGCCACTCTCGCACGCGATGCGATAAACTGAGTGAGCTCGTCGAAGGTCGGTTCCCTGTTATCTTCAGTCAATTTATCCACCCAGTCCGCCCACTGGGCTTGCATAGGTTGAGGCAAGAGTCTCACTATTCTTTCCAAGGTAACTAAGGAATTTAGATCAGAAGTATAATTCATTTGTTCCAAGACCATGGCACAGTTTTCCATCTTAATAGCCAAATTTGATAGTTGGTCCCCGTCAATATACTCAAAATTCACAGCACTGAATAAGTCCTCTAGTGTTTCTCGAGCAATTACGTGAGGCTGTCCGAAAAAACGTTTTAAAATCTCCCTTGCTCTTTTATAGCCAGAGGATGCCTCCATCATGACGCAACCTTCAATAGCTGTTTTAGCCTTGCCCTTACAGTAGTGTATCAAATAGAGTAAGCGCTGGCTATCATCCGTGACTCTTGACGCTACATACGTCTCAAATTGCCTTATAAATTTCCAATAACCTCTTGGCTCTCCATCGAAATAACTCAGTTCAACCTTTGGTAGCTCTGGGCCAACAACATGGACTATAGGCGACATGCTCTTTCCTAGTAATTCAGGCCTTTGCTCCTCCCTTAAACTAAGATTTTTTACATCAACTGACATCGAATTAAGGCTAGAATCACTGCCATGATAATTAACCCTATTTAAGTCTGAACCATGACCCTTAAGGACGTCAAAAGGCACTTGCTTGACAATAGGGGATTCTTCGTTAACATCGACGAACTTTGAGCCTGATCTCCTTCGACGATTAACTGGCATTATAAGCGACACGACCAATTATTTCCAGAAAATCCGTGAACGATTACCAAAGGATTTCGACCAAGTAATACTTGTTTAGAACTGTAGGATCCAAACTACGGTTTGGATGTTGAAGAATAGCCGACAGGGGGTTTTAGACACGCGCCCTTTCCCGTCGAAATCAGAACAAGTAATCGGGTAACTAGCGGTTCTATAATTCATAATAAATTTAATGTAAATCATTACCTAAACAAATATTATCACCCGGCTATTCAACCAATGATTGTTCAATCAATTAAATCTAAATTACAATAAATAAAGAAGTTGATAGAAGATGCAAGAAAATTACCAATCACCACAAATAAATGTTATTCTATCCTGTCTGGATAGATCACGTACAGATTCGTTCAAAAGGTAATAATTGGTCGCTCTATAACACAGAGTGTTTTCAATTCTGGAAGAGTGCTTCAATTCACAACCAAAATGCACAATTCCAGTCAACACAGGTCAAGCAATCAAAAGCAAGGATAAACCAAAATGGCTACCGCCCAGACTTAGTATAAAGTAAAACAACATAAGTGCAGCTCGGGAAGAAACATGGGGAATTGGTGAAGGTGTAGTAAAAACGAAACTATAATAAAATACAAATATTAACAATTCAAATGTAGTCAAAAAGTTAACAATGTACAACTAAAAGAATCAATAGGAACAAAGTGTAAGTATATACATGGAGGGATTTTCACAAACACACGAGGCACTCAAAATGGATCTTACACTAAGAATGTTCAAAGAGAAGTGAAGTAGGACAGAGAATGCATGGTGTGATGATAATGATGGTGAGCCATTGGAAGATGATGATGATGATGCGCACTGCTGAGGAGTCCCAAAACGGGACGAAAAGGCCGTCCAATACTTCGAGGTTTTGCGTGGTGTTCTAGCTTCAATTGGCTCATAATCTCAACCATTGAAAATACTATATTATGTACAAAAACCCTTCTGATAGATGTAATAGACTATCTATAGTTTGATAAATGAATTGTTATAAATACAGTTTAGTAGGATTTTGTTGACTCCACATGTCACAGCAGTTTCTTCGGTTCTGATGGCTATTTAGATTGATATATATATGTCCCTAATCCTCGTATACAATCATCAATTTAAATCACGTTGGTGAATAACTGCATTCAAGATTGGTCAATTACGAGAATGGATTTTGAATACGTATATATTGTACACTGATTGATCTGGATGGACAATCAAGGGAACGAAGCGAAACAATGTGTGAGGGATATGGCGTGTGATTCAAATCAATCTAATCAAGCATTAATTGATATTTATAGGCAGATCAATAATAAGTTACAGTAATGTGATGAATTGGGATAAACAGGTGCAAACACGCACGCTCACATGAAAACGGTGAAGGTTGATGAACGAATGCTGAACAGGATCAAAACGTGACTCGACAAGAATAAATGAATTGCCTTGCATGGAACCTATAATGAACAATATGGGTCTAACCCAGCAACCAACACTATACTTTCGATTCGTTGTTGTTTATGATTAGATTACTTATTTGAACTCGTTCGTTTATTCTTCAACCTTCCAAAAGAATGTTTCAAAAAATATAAAACTCAGTAACGTTAAATGGTAGATGGTTACCATAATTTACGCATCAATCAACTGAGGGGATAAATTAAATTCTACTTTGATTATGACTAATAAATCTCAGTATGGTATAAAACTAATCACAACAGCTGACATAGGAATTTAAACTCGGTTTATTCGTGTCACAGTTCTACTGTTTCGACGTTTTGACTGATCTCAAAGTGATGAGAGAATAGGTCCAATATTTCAGCACGAAATTCATTCATCCATATGGTTAAATAGCGTTTTTGGCATTTTAGCTCATGTCAGTTCGTGATGAAAACTGCCTTCACATTTACTTCCTAACCTTAATCATCAACTGTAATCATAATGTTTGTTCTTCACACTGGTTTATAACCCTCACTTAGTCTTAATTATTAGATGAACACTCTGAAAGTGGCATTAACGTCGCTGATGATAATCTACTTCTTCAGAGAAAATCTATTAAACAAAAGTAAAAGAAAATATAGAGAGAAAAAAGAGGTAAATTACGCCGAATTCTTTGAAGACCATTCTAAGTGTATATTAAGGTTACAAATGTGAGCAACAGACCACCACCTTGTTAAGCTTATCTCTAAGAAAACAAAATTGGATCAATTATCTTCTTATAGCGTGTAGATAGTAATTTTCTTATTGATGCTCAAAATAAAGAAAAAAAATAAGAAAAAAATAGAAAAAAATCAATCAAGATGATCAATGACGTTTTTCTTTTAAAATTCTTCTTTCAATTTGTGAATAGACAGAGAAATGAAAGAAAGTGGCGGTCATTTTAAAGAAACATCTAATAAAGAGAAACAAGAAGGTATTGTTTGTTTGAATGTATCTATGGTTGAGAGATTTAGTAGTTGGGTAGGTGTATGGTAATGGTTTAAGTTGTGGATTGATATATGAATACTGGAATATAGATCAATCTAGTTGATGAGTCGTAAATAGGACGAAACCTGTGTCTTGGACTTCATTACTAGTCACTTACTATCTTCCTTCACAATGATTGTGAATTAAGGTAATATCGAGGCAATCCGTATAGGATGCACATATGTTAATAAGAGATTGATAAATTGCAGTCCTTAACAACAATGGGAAGATTGAAGTAAAATAATACCAAGTGAAATTAAACTTACTCCCATCGCACAAGCATGTGGCTTTGAGGACACAGTAGCTAAGTGAATAACGCAATAGTTAAATTGATGAGTCAATGTAAGCTAGACGATTGTTGAAAACCTGGAAGCATTAGATGGCCGTTTCCTTCTGTTATCGGACTACTCATTAGTGCACGTCTACGACCTCTCATACAGGACTCAAACTCAACTCTTTCATTTTCGCCCAGAAATGCTTAGCCATTTACAACACTGAATATGAATATGTTTATCTCAGTGAAATTCTCTTCAACTGTTTAGAGCCTTTTAATTTTAGTATTCGTTAATTTAGAACATTCTCCTCATTTAATATTCGATTGTCAAGAAACGTTTTCATTGATGTAACAAAAGTCACAAATATGGAACAGTTGACATATATTTTCATACTGATACGCCTTTAATGGATCTCAAAGATCGAGACTACTTAAGCACGTCCTAGCCTACAAAGATCATTTAGTCTGGCACTTCAAAGGGACTAACAAAAGATGGTAGTTACAAGCAAAGGAAACTTTAAGTTTTATGACTTCGACACAGGATCATATTATAGCATTTGATGTTCACTGTAACACTCCAACCCAGTAACGTTCATAGGTATATTCAGCCGTTGAGCCCCTAAAAGGATGAAGCACGTGTCTCGGATTTTTACGGCCAGCCACTATTCATCTTTGCTTATTCATCTTGTTTGTTCTCACTGACTGGCTTAATATTATCGAAGAAGGTTCTCCGTCTGACCTATTACATAAAGAGATTGCATGCTCTTGAGATTACTCGTCATTTACTCGTACAATTTGTCAATTCTTGTATACTACCTATTATTCTTTACTGTTCTCCATTATTGTTTCCCGGGCTTTTGTTTTTCAGATATTTTTTTTGTTAAACTTTTTTTGTCTTTGTTACTATTTTTGTTTGCATAAGTAACTTGTTGAAATACCCTGTGCTGAGAATTCTATATTGTACCAAAATATAATATTGAATAAAGCCATTAATAATAATAATAATAATAATAATAAAACATCGTTTCAGGCGTCCTGATGGGACAGTAAGCATAGGTAATTTGTAAAGCCAGTCTTGCATTACGAACAAGGGAACATGTATATTTTGATCAAGTAGTCACCTTATATGAGTATAAATGTACTGTGAAAATTGTTTGTCGACAATTGATAATGGAGTATTAGTATTGTTTTTTTCTTTTCTTTGAATAACTGAGTGGAACATGGAGCATAACTGAATCAGACGGTTGGATTCAATTACACTTTTGAACTGAAACAAATTATCAACAAGTTATCAACGAATAACATTCCAGTTTGTTTGAAGAGAATCTTTATAGATTCGACTAACTGACCGATTGTATTCATGAATGATTAATTCCACATCAGGATAGATACTATTAAAGACTAGAAAGCGTTAGATGAACGTAGCAATATAATATAGGGTTGTTTAACAATAGGTGATTGTATTCCCTCCATGATACCTTAACATTCTATGTGTTTGACGAATAAAAATTTATCAATATAGGGTTGTGGAAATTATTAAGTTTTGATTGAGATCCTGAATCGACTGATGTTCGACAAACAATGCTAGCCGTTTCGTCATATGGTGAAAATCTTCACTATTGCTCAGGGATTGATCCCAAGATCTACGGTGTCTTTCGTATTTGTCATTCCTACTAATTTCATTAGTTTGTTCTGTATCTAACTTGTTGCCATAACAACAACAACAACATTCTTACATTACTTTCTAACTAAAGTCAATTCATTATTCTCTCTTTTAAATTTAGTTTACATGCTAGTAATATTGATTCTATTCCCATCCTCACCCTCATTCTCACCCCATTCTTTCTTTTTTATTTCATACCATGTTCACCTATACCTGTTTGAGAACATTGTTGCTTAGTGACTGAATATGAATAAGTTTTAGATATAAAAAAATGTTCAAGTATTGACATCTTGACAATTTCTCAATCTTTAGAAATCAGGTTCTCTTGAACTTTGTACTGAAAAACAATAAGTGAGTAGTATGGAAGTAGTTTCTTTTGGAACATAAGTTCATATTTATACATAAATATATATAGAATGAATGGGATAACAAGTAAATGTGATGTCTAAACTAATCTACAGAATATCTGAGAACCATACAGTGAATGCTTCATCAATCGACTCAGATTTTATTGTTCATTCGTTTCCACAGCAATCATTCTCTGTTCTTGTTCTATTCTCCATGATCTTCAAAACCTTGTGTCACCACGTACTTTACTTTCGATTGATGATACATACTACTCACATCTGTCAACATCAGTAGCACACATAACATAGTACTGCTCCAACTGTTTTTCTATTCATATTAATAATTTCAAACATTTGTGGTGATACCATATCGCGTAAAGATGTAAATTTATACCAGTAATAATATTTTTTTATCAACTCATTGGCTCACTGGTACAATAAACAAGATGAAAATAGTTTCAATGACAAATCAAGGGATGAATCGGAAACCAACAACACAGTTAACTGCTGTTTCATCACATGTCAGTATTATGTGTCAACGAATCCATATTCAAACCTAATTCATGGATCAGTTTATGTGAAAATAATGACAACTTAAGAGGTAATGTCAGTCAGTCAGTCACTCATTCACTCAGTTAGCTAAAATGTAGGACCAGACACATATATGCATGGGTCCAAGTTGCCATATCTCGGTAGCACAGCAAGATGAACACTGGATACATAGAAGTAGTTAATTCAGTGGTAGTAATATATAAACGAAATATAGCATAAAAGGTAATGTCAGAATCTAGGGATCTATATATCAGCATTCAATTATCTTCGTAGACGACACCATTTGTGTAATGAACAAGAACACAAATGGGTCAAACAAACTTTATTGACCCCGAAATGTGGAATCTTTTGATAAAATCTGAGGACCATACAGTGAATATTTCATGTACAAAGTGTCAATCAATTGTCTCATATTTCATTGTTTCTTCGTTTCCATATTAATCACTTTCTATTCTCGTACTCTTCTCTCTGAACTTTTTCAATCTTCTACCTTCAGACATTCCACTTTCGAGTGATGATACATACTACTTATATCTATCGATATCAATATCACACACCATAGTATTATCAGAGTAGAGGAATTCCGTCGAATATGAAGGAGTAGTAAAATCAGTTTGTTAGACGTATCAATATATTCTTTATTAGCTTTAAATCATTTGAAAACTATACACAAAAATCAATCATTAGTGAAAGATCTTTATAGTTAGACCATCACTGAAAATCTGAGATTCATCAACAATGCTCATCGACGATCCCGTACGTGGGATTGGAAACCACAATCTTCGATTTCGTGTGCGTACACTTATGAATGACTGAGCTGGTCAGAATCCAAAGGTGTTATTGTGTAACTCACATCAATCCATGAAATTGCGCTACCGCTCCACCGTCTATAGAAAATTAATTTCACCGAGTGTAAAAAATTCGTCAATGATAAAAATCATCTACTTAGTCTTATTATTGATCTTAATTGTGAACGTTTCACTACTTACAAGTTGTTAGTAGTTTATTTATAGTAATCAAAGATGAGTATTGATTCATGTAAATTCAAGCATCTGAATACATTTCAATATGATGTGAGTTTGATTCAACTTCAAGCTAGGAATAATCCAATGAATTCAACATCAACGCTCATGTTATATCAAGTTATTTCAATAATGCTTGTCACCCATTATCAAGTAACACAGTTGAAGTAGAACTGAACTGTTTAGTGAAATCTATTCGTTAACAGATGAATTTGCAGAATGGTGTTTTCCATGGTGGTCTTGCTTCAATTGATACATGGAATCAACTATGAAAAATTGCTAAAGTATCGCCGAAAGCCCATCTGAACAATAATCATCATGTGTTCACTTGTGACTGACTTCGTGAGGTATTTCCTGTAGTTTTAGGCAGATTCCGTGGTCAGTGTATTTCAACCGTGTATGTCGTTGAGGCAGTAACTCAGTGAAAACAATGGTGGATTGTTCATTATAGTTTATTTGTAAGTGTTTCGTAGCACTAAATGTTTGTTTCGCATCTAAATTCTTTGGAAAATAGTTAAGCATATATACGACCCACTCAAATCTATATTTATGGTATTCTAATTGTCGTATGAACTAGGAATTCCAGGATTAACGCAACTGAATTAAGAAGACACAGGCACAAACGAATGTATTGTATTTAGAATTCAAAATCGAGCATTCAACAAGTACAAAGATATCATTAGTCCATTCAAACACCACAATATTGTTTGTTCAGCTTTCAAAATATGAAGGAGTTGTTTATCCTCCATCTAGTAATTCAATTTTTCCGCAATCTTCAGTTATCCACATGGATTGATTTCAGAGAAACTATGTCAACGATTCTCACCTCTATAAATTGTTGCCTGAACGGTTTGTTTATTTTGTATAATGAAATTTTCCTATCAGTCACATCTATTTATTTGGTATATGATGGTTGCTTTGCCTCCAGTTGTTCTTGTGTTCTTTAGATTGTACGGTATAGATTGTAAAGATTTCATTGGATTTGTGCGCTAACACTTATTCATGGAGGACTCAAGTAATTCATTTTTCTGATTTCGAAGGTGTTGTTCACGAGGGATAGGATAAAGAATCCATTTAGCATATTCTATGTTAATGTAGTGTTTGCTGATCAGTTTGATGAGCATCTTCTGATGAAGAGTTATTCACCTCAATCTAGCCTACGCACGATTCATTTATGTGTATTCGATCGCAAACGCCCAGGTATCAAGATAGTTTAAGTTGAATTACTCTTCTGCTAAAGATAAAACATTATGCGGCTTTGATCTCATCTCAGAGTCTATATACGCTATATATCTTCACAGGTTTCAGTTACTTGCAATGATATCTACCTAAAGCATCCATGTATTTTGTCATTGTCAACTGATACGTCTTTTATCTATATCTTTAAACAGTGTGATAGATGAATGGTCGCATTACATCACAGGGTTGTGTAATGATAGAAATGTTAGTGATGATTCCCTAATTCTTTGGAATTTCGTCAGAATGACGTTGATCACATTGTCATATGTTGAAAGTATCGATTGAACACGAATCTTATTTGATGTTGGTGACACGAAATTCAACAACTGTGTTTCATACACATAATTCCCTGTGCAGGTCATCCATGTCATGTGTGATGCTATCGCTCATCGGAAACAATAGAGCATGGTCGTAAAATGTTGTTGAGGAATCCCATATTTGGACGGACCGGACGTTCACTGCTTCCAGCTTTTCATTGTTCAACTAACATTATTCGATTCATCACCTCAAGTAGTCATAATACCTGCAATATAAGTAGAATTAGTAATGGTGGAAGTAATTGATGATTAGGAATCTTTGAATTGTAGTATGAACTAAGATTCTCACAAACAACGTAATTCAACAAAGAAGTACTTGACAAGCACGAACGAATGTAATGCTTTTGAAATTCAAATCAAGCAAGCAATCACGTACAAAAAGAATCCTTAGTTCATACTAACACCACAAATAAATAAAATAAAGGTAGGACAGCGTATGATTAAAGTGTGTGTGTTTTAATGGTATGGACCGAAGAATATAGTATCGTTGAAGAATATAAAGTAGTATTCAGACGGATAATAGCGGAAAGAAGAGAAAAGAGGAGAGATGATAAAACGGTTAGCAACTAAAATAAGAACTGAAATGAAAGGACGACGGGTTCCGTGAAAAACAATTAAAGGAAGTTAGGAAAATTATTTACATCCTGTACTTTTTACACATTTCAGTTATGCAGTATGTGTATTCGCATGACTTAATAAATCTATTTACCATTACCTACTCTCTATATTAATAACAGATGTAGTATTGGTAGTGGTAGATTGTCCGGTAGTTGTTAATGTGATGCAGATAGTATAATGCGTAGTAATATATTATTAGGCATTTCAGAATCTGTAGTAGTGTGAGTGTAGGACTATGGTCTACTATGATATTAGTACTGCTCTAATAATAGACTTCACCCTGAAATTGTAGATTTGTTATGATGTAACTGCCTACTCTTTAACATCTTACATGGAAGTCACATGATTATCTATACAAACACGTCGTATCGTAACACATTACAATTCATGATGAAGGACACACTTAAATTAGAGATAGATGGGCATGACATTCAACTAGTTTCGAAAAGTTTCATCTTCTCTGTGTTTTTACGTCCAGAAACCCTTCCCCTAGTATATGAGTGGTAACTATTTCAACCTCACGTCCCAATGCTTACTATTCAAAATAATAATAATAATTAAACAACAACAGGATTTTTCAGCTACCTATAATATTGTAATAACTAGTCTAAAAACATCTTTATAGAATAGTAGGCTATTTCGTTAAGAAAATACAAATAAAGAAAATCCATTAATGGAATGACTTCAGAAAGACAGTAGAGATTTGAAACAGATCATTGTTTTCCTAATAACGGTTTAGCCAAAAATCTTCTAACGGTATTTGTTCTTGCTCCCAAATGCCCTTGTACGGTCGAGAGTGGGGAGAGTCCGCTCTCCCACTCGAAATACTCTCACATGAACATGTGCATACAACCACTGACAGTGAAGTCTTACTCATTACCTTCTCGTAGCATTACTGTTATTTACTAAATTGTGAAGGCGAAAAGCAAACTCGAGTATGGGAAACGTTATCTCTCGCTCTACAAAGGCTCTCACATAGTCATGCGTAGACAGACACTATCAGAGAAATCCTACTGTCCGTTTTCTCGTAGCATTACTGTTGTTTACAAAATTGACAAAAGTAGTATGTATCACTAATCGAAAGTGGAATGTCTGGTGACGGAAAATTGAGAAAATTGAAAATCAGAGGACGAGAATGGAATATACTACTAATCCCTCATTCAGACTATTAACCTCATTCATTGTTACTACCATAAAAGCACAATTAATACATATTGCACATCAATCAGTTACCTAATGACAAACCCTATAATGTGAACTTAAATTACTATCCTTTTGATATCTATGATTAGAAAAGTTGGTGTTGTTTCACTTGTAGTGGCATTGGACAATAGCCACACAATCCACAAAGCTGTGAACACGAGACTACTCAGAAAATAGATATTCAATATTTAACTCGGGGAAATACCTAACAATGGAGTAGGCGCGGAGAAGGAATTGAATGGACTGGGTTTGATCGGATGGCATGGCTCGTCCATTCAGGCGTGGTCCATCTCAATGTTACTTTATATCTTCTATTCATATTAAATATATTGTTCTTTCTCTAGCCTTACCTTCTTCTACATCATATATTGATAATTGATACGATACAGTGAGTTGGTGTAGTCGATGGTGTGACTTCCACGTAAGACCTTATTGATTAGGCAGTTATATCATGACAAATCTACAAACACAGGATTAGTTCTATTATAAGAGCAGTGCTAATATCATAGTAGACCAATGCCACTACACACAATGTAACTCATAAACATTCCACGTTTAATGGAACGAATCAAACTTCCTCAATGTTAGATCTTTCGAAGCGTCCAAATCACCTAATTGAGATACGCGCAAAACCGAAGTTTCCAAAACAATGATTTGTCTACAATAGCGATTCTTGATTGAATAATACACAAAATTAAGTTGCAAACCTCAAATTGTGAGGTTTCTGGGGCGTTTAAACGCGTCCTTCAAGTATGATAATAAAAAAGCTTCCTGTGACAGTAACATAAAGCATAATTACAATATACGATAGTACAGAAGACGGTTGATACCTGTGTTTGATAACAGTTTATGAACAATGGAAACCCGGACCAAGAGCAAAACTTTATGGAAACTGTTAATAATAATAATAATAATATATTTCTGCATGTGCAGGTACACGCCGTTTTTACAGGCATGATCCATAAATTACAACATTTGTTGGTTCGCAAAATGCTTCCCTACTTATTAAGTTTATAGTTGTTATAAAGTGAAATCGTAGAGCGCTTGCTGTAAACTATGACCTTGAGAGAGCGCGTAAGTCAAGTTTGCTCCAAACGTCAGAAGTTTCATAGTTGTGCTCTAAAAGCAAGATTCTGAAGAAGAAAATAAGAGAAACAGAAGAGCAGCAAGGCACTTGGATTTGAACGCCAAACGTTGTTTAACATTGTGTAGTAGAACGGACAGAGGTATAATAAATTAGAATAAATTCATATTGTCTTGTTAGAGTGAAATGAAGTCAGAGGCTGCATATTAGAGAATGTACTAATAAAGAACAATGAGTTGTGATGTTTAACAAGTTGGAGTAAGCTCACATGATGAAGGGAAGTCAAGGTTGGTACAGGGGAAGCGGTTTATTAGAAGGGTGTGTATATAGAGGGTGAAGTGTTAAGAATACTAATGACTATATCTTTTGTTATCTATTTTTTCGTCTGTCCGATGCCGGCCACACAATCCTAGTGTAAAAGTCCGAGTTAGCATGTTATATGTTGTCTTAGTAGAATAGCTAATCCAGCATAATATTGGAAACATGAGTCTGAGTGGTGAGCGTAGGAAGATAATCTATATCACAGATTGGTTGACTTATTGTCAATCATGAGGAACCTGATGCATACAAAATGTTCTGTCTTCACAAACACGGTGGATTGAAGTTATCGTCCTCACCATCAATGCTTGCTGGTCAGTAACTCCACACTCCCTCCTTTTGTGATGTTAGGCTCATTTAGGCTTATTTTTGTATATACCTTATACCTCACACAATCCTCTGTTTCACAACCTGTTGGAAAGCACTATTTCTATAAGTACCATTTTACAAGCTTATCAGACAGTTACAAGCTATGGACTGTGGGTAAAGCATCGATGCAGTGCCTCTGTTGACTATAGTATAAAGTATAGTTTGCCAATCAGAGTATAAGCGTTAAGAAGGGTATATTGTAGGATAGTTGTTTATTTAAGCAGGCGGAAAAAGTATGAGTTGTGGATAAGGGAACGAGTGGAGAAATAATATTAATTGCTAGTCAACATAGTGTACAGAAGAGTAAAAAGTTAATACAGGATAAACAGGAAGGAACTCACAGTAACTTGGTGCTGATGTTATTTTCTGTTGTCTTAACCAGTTGATTGGTAACAGGCTCCATAGATGCAAGACCACTGGTAGTAGGCAGCCGATTGTGCGGTCCTCTTGACTTTTTAGGGTGGTAGTGAGTGTCCCTTATCGACCGAGTTTAGTTTAACAGTAATGATTGGTCCAGTGAGTTACCTGTCTACTTCAAGTGAAGAAATAGGATGGAAAAAGTAATTAATACAACTGCAAAGTAGGAAAAATAAGGCAAACTGAACTTGAAGTCCATTTTGGTCTAGACATGGAGAGAGCCTATGATGTCTGAGTGGGACACAGACGTGTTCGTCTGTGCTAGATCAGTGCAAGTGAGGGCTTGATCAAGCAGTCTTACAAACGTATGTAGTTCATCTGCCATGCGAGTTTCGGAGGGAAGACTGTTCCATATTATTGCATGCTTGATGAGGAAGACGTTTTCCCGAGTTCTTGATCTGTATTCTTCAACTTTGACGGTAGATACTTTGTTTCGAGTTCGTGTTCATGTGAATCTCGTGCAAGAACTATCTTACACGATGAATAAGTAAAGCTTTTGAGTAGTTTGAAGTAAGGAATCAAATTAAGCCTAAGCCCTCTCTCCCGAACGGGTGCTATTCCTAAGATTTGACATCGGGAACTGTAGTCAATGACTAATCAGTCTTAAGTACTTTGCGGGTGAAGTCTCGTTGTATTCCTTCCACCTTTGGAATCGCGTGTTTAATGTCTTTAATTTGTTGCATATGGCAAGAATCGGAAGGGTGCAGAGGACTATTTTATGATCGCTGTTGTGAAACTTTTCGCCAACCACCATTGATGTTGGTGTGACATTATGACAGAATATCAAGTCAAGAATGTTGTGATTTCGTGTAGGCAGGTGTACATGTTGTTGCCAGCCGTGTATGTCTAAGGACATAAGTATGCTTTCAAAGCACAATGGGCCAGAATGTGTTTTCCAGTTGATGGTGGGAAGGTTGAAGTCACCACATACAATTTTGTAAGTGAAGTCAAGCGAGGCAGCCTGAGCAAATGACTCACTTATAATAGTGTCAGTTGAACTAGGAGTGTTAGGAGCTCGATATATGGATCCGATTAGTATTTTACACTCATGAGTGTGCACAGTAAGCCATATCGATTCAGGAAGTTTGTTGAGGTCGTGGTCGCTATAGATTTCCGCTCTCAAATTTTTTGATACATAAATGAGACAACCACCACCCTTCTTGAAGACTCGATCACAGCGGAAGAGCTCATAGGTGTCTATTTGTAGATATGTGTCTGTGGCATCGGAGGACAGCCAACTTTCTGTTATCAAAACAAGTGAGGAGTTGTTTAGAAGTAACAGGGTGCGTAGGTAAGTCATCTTAATTTGTACAGATCGAGCGTTAATTAACATCAGTGTCAGGTACGGTGACTGTTTGTCTAGTAGAAGGGTATGATGTAAACCCAGTGGTTTGTCTGTTTTGCCATGAGAAAAGGAAGAATTGGGAGCGTTGACTCCATATTTATGAGCGTTTAGTTTATTACCAGTAGGGTTAATGCAAGAAGGGTAGTCGGGTGTGGTTTTGGTGAAAGAAGTATGTCTAAGAGTGGAAGGTAGAGTCGAATGGTTAGGTAATGTGTCCGGGGAATGATGAGGGGAGTTTTCAAGACTAGAGACAGTTATCGAAGTTGAGTAGGATGTGCCACTCGCCATTAAATCGTGACAAGAGCTGTAGCTGCCGCGGCTACGCAAACTGGGTTGATTAGTTTGTGTTCCATTGCAGATTCGACTCTGGATAGCGGTCCTGTCATGAACGATCCTAATCTTTTTAAATGTTGGAATACGCCTCAGTAATGACTGACTATTGAGGAGGTGATTAGCTTCAGTAATACTACCAAACTGAAATAGAATGGGACAGGAGGCTTTAGTGTGTGCTTTACGTAATCTTCTTGTTACACACCAAGATTGCGACAATCCACATTCTTGTAGTAGAGTATTTTTAGCAATCTTTATGTTCGTACTATCAGGTATATTATACGCAATGACATTCTGCATACACTGAAGTCTTTTCAACATTTCAGTTGATAATATGGTCAATTACTTTTTCAGTGTTTTTTATAATTCCCAGATCGGGATTTTCTGGAACACTGATTAAATATTTGTACGGTAATAGGTGTTGAATAGTTTGGGTGAGGCTGAGTTTTGTTTGGCTGCTTTTAGGTCTACCAGTGGTGAGATTATTGGAGTTTATATCAAAGTTTTTAAGGTTGATATGGTTACATACAGGCCTGTTGCAGGTGTCTAGCGGATGGTCACTTTGTGCACACTTAGTTGGGGAATGGGGTATATGTCTGGGTGAGTAGTCAAGATCTACATCATCGGGCTGGCTATTGTAGGCAGGCTTACATGTACTCCGTGGGCCGCTACTCAGGATGACCGATTGTAAGATTGCTGGGTGTTTGGGGTCAACAGCACTTTCTAAATACTGCTCACAACATGTGATGCTTTCGTTTGGACTGACAAATGATGTCGACTCTAACGGTATGTGACTGCTCTTATTTATATTGACAAGCGAGATGCAAGGTAGTGATATGTCTTGTCCAAGTAAACGGTGCACGTTTAGTGTGAGTGAGGGAAGATCAAAGTAGAATGCAGACTGATCAGTGTGTTTATAAAGTTTCACATTATTCGCTTTAGTGACTGATTTAGATCTTTTGCAGGTGCTATAGGCATCAGGAGAGATTATATATTTTTTAGATGGTCTGGACATTATCGAAAGTAATGTAAATACAAAGTTTATTTAGGTGGACGGCGATAGTTGTAATTTAACTTAGTGAACGTGTAAAGTTTTATGGTAGGATGAGACCCAGTATTAGTTAAGAGTAAACGTTAATTGGTGATAGAGATAGCGTGAAAATTAGCAAGATTAATTTATGACGTTGAGTTCCTAAATACGGTGTCAAGTTGATAGAACCCTAGCAGTGACGAATTATTTATCGCTATGAAGTGTTAAATTAAAGAGAAAAACTAATAGGAAAATAAAATAATACCACGTGAAAAAAAGTGACAAACTTCAAAAGCGCGCGTGTTTAAACAAATGCATAAGACTGTGGATAACCACTACAGTGATTAAGCCACAGTAATGATAATGGTAAATACAATGATAGGTACAATAAACGTTATAAGTATATAAGTGAACATTTCAGAATATTACACTACAACTTGCGTTACAACATAAGTGTGAACTTTGTTGGAAATACAAGTGCTTACTGAATGTAAATAAGTAGTATAGAACACAAGATACAAAGCAGTGGAAAGGGAGTGAGTAGGAACAATATAAGACAAACTTAACACTTAATAATAAATGTTCTAATAGTGATTCATTCAATCATAGTGATCAGCGTTTATTCCGATTCCATAAATATAATAAAGAAATATGAATGTGAAGTAGTTGAAGGTAGTTAGTAGATAACTACGCAATTACGTTTCATGTTATTTACCAGTCAACAGTAAGATATATCTATCATCTTCAGGGTATTGATGTTCCTTTGAGGATTCAAACCAAGTCATTCAGCTTTATAATCCATTACGTAACTATCTAGCTATTAAGACTTCATGTAGACTTAAGATAGACTACCTCCAACCATATAATATTCCATCTTAGTACTCTTAATATCTGATTGCTTAAACGTTAGTCGAATACAGTCAACGCTAAATACTGGGTTAACACAGAAATGGATACTGCTCAATTATTCTGTATAAATAAGAATTAAGAAAAGACAAGCATCGTTTGATTAACTAAGAGAACTTTAGATGAGTTGAAGTGTTACATTTCTATTATTCGCTTAGTTTTATTTTACATTCCTTTCACCCGGACAATTCTAACACTTTCCAAATGAGACAAAGTCACGACAGTTTATTCTTTTTAACCAGCTAATTACTTATTTAAGCAAAGATGGATAGTGGCTGGTAGTGGAACACAGTTTGACGCGTGTTTCGTCCTATTTGGGACGCGTCAGTTAGATGTAACAGTATCTCAGAATTGATGTTCATTATGGAAATCGAATCTAGTATCGTTCGCGTTATCCACTTAGCTACTGAGTGCTGAAAGCCACATGCTTGTGCAATGGTAGTAAGTTTCAATTCACTTGATATTATTTTACATCAACCTTCCCATTGTTTTTGAAGGACTGTAATTTATCAATCTCTTATTTACATATGTGCATCCTATGCGGATTGTCTCGATATTACCTTAGTACATAAGCATTCTAAACAAAGACATTAAGTGACTAGTAATGAAATCCAAGACACAGGTTTCGTCCTATTTAAAACTGATCAACTAGATAGATCTATATTCCAGTATTCATATATCAATTCACAACTCAAACCAATATAATTCACCTACCCAACTACTAAATCTCTCATCCATAGAAACATTCAAACAAACAATACCTTCTTGTTTCTCTTTATTAGATGTTTCTTTAAAATGACCGCCACTTTCTTTCATTTCTCTGTCTATTCACAAATTGAAAGAAGAATTTTAAAAGAAAAACGTCATTGATCATCTTGATTGATTTTTTTCTATTTTTTTCTTATTTTTTTTCTTTATTTTGAGCATCAATAAGAAAATTACTATCTGCACGTTATAAGAAGATAATTGATCCAATTTTCTTTCTGTTAGAGATAAGCTTAACAAGGTGGTGGTCTGTTGCTCACATTTGTAACCTTAATATACACTTAGAATGGTCTTCAAAGAATTCGGCGTAATTTACCTCTTTTTTCTCTCTATATTTTTCTTTTACTTTTGTTTAATAGATTTTCTCTGAAGAAGTAGATTATCATCAGCGACGTTAATGCCACTTTCAGAGTGTTCATCTAATAATTAAGACTAAGTGAGGGTTATAAACCAGTGTGAAGAACAAACATTATGATTTACAGTTGATGATTAAGGTTAGGAAGTAAATGTGAAGGGAGTTTTCATCACGAACTGACATGAGCTAAAATGCCTTTAACGCTATTTAACCATATGGATGAATGAATTTCGTGCTGAAATATTGGACCTATTCTCTCATCACTTTGAGATCAGTCAAAATGTCAGAACAGTAGCAGTGTGACACGAATAAACCGAGTTTAAATTCCTATGTCAGCTGTTGTGATTAGTTTTATACCATACTGACATTTGTTAGTCATAATCAAAGTAGAAATTGATTGATCCCGTGAGGTGATTGAAAGGTAAATTATGGAAACCATCTACCAATTAATGTTACTGAGGTTGTTTTTTTTTAAATATTCTTTTGGAAGGTTGAAGAATAATCGAACGAATTCAAATAGGTAATCTAATGATAAACAACAATGAATGGAAAGTATAGTGTTGGTTGCTGGGTTAGACCCATATTGTTTATTATAGGTTCTATGCAAGGCAATTTATTCATCCTTGTTGAGTCACGTTTTGATCCTGTTCATCATTTGTTTATCAACCTACATTGTTTTCATGTGACCGTGTGTGTTTGCATCTGTTTATCCCAATTCATCACATTTCCTTAACTTATTATTGATCTGACTATAAATATCAATATGTGCTTGATTAGATTGATATGGCTCACATGCCATATCCCTCACACATTGTTTCGCTTCGCTCCTCTGATTGTCTATGCAGATCATTGAGTGTACAATATATACGTATTCAAAATCCATTCTCGTATTTGACCAATCTTGAATGCAGTTATTCACCAACGTGATTTAAATCGATCATTGTATACGAGGATTAGTGACATATGTATATCTATCCAAATAGCCATCAGAACCGAAGAAACTGCTGTGACATGTGGAGTCAACAAAATCCTACTAAACTGTATTTATAACAATTCATTTATCAAACTATAGATAGTCTATTACATCTATCAGAAGGGTTTTTGTACATAATATAGTATTTTCAATGGTTGAGATTATGAGCCAATTGAAGCTAGAACACCACGCAAAACCTTGAAGTATTGGACGGCCGTTTCGTCTCATAGTGGGACTCCTCAGCAGTGCGCATCATCATCATTATCATTACACCATGCATTCTCTGTCGTAGTACTCTTCTCTTCGAACATTCTTAGCCTTCTGCCACTCGGCATTTCACTTTCTATTGATGAAACATACTACTTATATCTGTCAACATCAGTAGCACTCCTCATTTAAGTAATTATATGATTAGTGGTACAACTAAATCCGTAAGATTCAGAAAAACGAGAATACTCCAAAAGGGACTGATATACATTCTCACTGAGAGGAAGAGGAATTCAGATATATCTAGAAAACACTTTTGTTTTGAATAGCAAACCTAATCTGAATGGAATATTTACCATAAGATTAAAAGGGACAATAAAACGATACAGATAATGATTTTCTTTAAGGAATTTCAAATTACATGACAATACTACTTATTTCTTCGATAGATTAGTAGGCAATAGGCAATATTCTATTAATAATGAGACTATAATTTATGTATGACCTTAGGTTACCCAAAAATGACCTTGAGAATGTCCACCTATGTGCAAAGGTCAAATGAGAATTAATAACCTGTGTGAAGAATAAAAAGATCGCGATTCACAGTTGATGGTTGAGGGTTAAGAATTAAATTCAGGAAGGTGGGGGGGGGTCATTACGAGCTGACATAATCTATAGTGGTAAAACGCTATTCAGTCAAATGCATGAATGAAATTCGCTCCGAAATCCAAGACCTGTTATCTTATACCTGATTGGCTCGTTCATAAATGATAGTCTAACTAATGAATCATTTTATTCAGAATTTGTTGATTTAATACAGTATTAGGTTGATGTAAAGCAATTTCAAGAAAGACGAACATATTTTCATTGAAGGATCTCAACAACTAAAGTCAACCAATTACTAGTCCGTGGTAAACCAGTAAAAAACTCTAGATTTTTGAAAATATCAGTTACGGTGATGAATTGATCAGTTCCGTCAGTCAGTCAGTCAATCTGATACAACGTAGGACCAAGAGTATATACATGCATCGGTTCAAGTTGTCAAACATCTTTAGTATATCAAGATGAACACCGAATTCATAGAAGTAGTTAATACAATGATGGTGGACCCACAGTCGAATGCCAATGACCTATAGACCACATATATATATTACTTCGTTATTTAGTAATTCAATGATTATACGTTCCAGATAAAGATCCTCGGTGTTGAAACATGTGAATGATAGAAACTTTATATTTTTACTATGAAAATATATGAATTCATTATTAAGAAAGTATATAGTCAACATTGAAACACTTTTCAAATATGTTTGTTATGTGTTTGTGTGTGTGTCTGTGTTTTTGTTGTTCGTTGTACAGGTATATTTATTATCAACTAAGAGATTCGTAATCATTATGGGATAATGGTGATGATGATTGTAGCCATAACAGAATGGAATTGATTCATATACCATGGTAACAAACAGGATATTGAATGAACAAATAAGAGTTAAATGAATATGATGATAATAGTGAGTTCAAATATTCGTAAACAGGACAAAGTTATGTATTCATCACATACCTACATACCTACATAGATACACACACACATACAAACATACATTCATACATACAGGCAAGATTAGTCATAAGTAATCGTATGATTACCAAATGAACAACAGGTTTGTAGATTTTAGTGGGGGCCGTAGTTTTGTCGTCGTTTAGATCGAACGATGTAGGCGGAAGGGCTCACTATTTTAGTGGCCCGTGAGTCTGACTCCAACATCGTACGAATGATTGTTATCGCCTATTCTCGTACATAATCGTCGACTTAAATCGCGTCAGTCAATAACGGAATTAGATAAGTCGAATAACGAGAATTGATTTGTGAATACATATATCTTGTATATGAAGCGAATGAAACAGAGCAAAGCAAAATGACACGCAGCAAAGATGGCTGGGAAGCCAACTCCGATTTTGATGGAACGAGACTCAATATTTTTAGTTAGACAAAATAAACTACAGACATGTGATTAGTGGGATAAGATGGGCACACACATATGTGCTCATATAAAAAAGGCAGTCTAGATTGATAAGCGAATAAATAACAAGGTCAAAGTTTGGCTCAATTAGAATGAATAGAATGGGATGTCCGAAAGCTAGAATAAGGTATATGGGCTTAACATAGAGACTGACACTACATAGCCCCCTTGTAGTAAAGAGCGCATTTAAAGAATGTCTGTTTTCGAAAATAACACTGAAGTGATATGATGTTAACGAAAGCTAGAATAAGGTAGCCAAACAACATTGTACAACACTCGATAAAGTACAGTGTCACATGAGGGGTGAGTGTATTATATGAAAAGAATACATGAATACCGCAAAGACGCGGACAAAGATGGAAACGTTAGCCTGCAAATATGAGCAAATTAATGAGCGTACAAAAAATTAACCTGTACTAATGCTATGACTGTCCGAACAATAAAATAACACGTTTGTATGAGAGATTCAAAATATCGTGAAAATAATAATAAATTGTTTGTGGGTATGACAGCGAAACAAATCATGAAGATAAGTAGAGTAGGATACGACAGAAATTGGTCTGTGATGCCGATAGGATAGTGAAATATGTTAAACACATGTTCTGATGAGCTGCAGTAGAATAAATAGCATCAACTAGCGATTAGCGAATTCGGATTTAAATACGTTGAGTTCCCGTTCGTAGGATAATTATAGTCAAGTCATGAAATGATGTCTGTATCGACGGGTGATATTCATTGCTGTACCGCAATTGATAATAATCATGAAGTGTGAAGTCAGTGAACGTTGTCGTCTGCGTTATTTCAGATGCATTGAGTTATCGTTAAATACGTATTAGTAGAATGACCAGAGTAACAGAATAGTGACTGAGTAGACAAGGTACGTCAAGACGTATTCTTTTTTGGTCATGAAGCCTAGAGTGGTTTGTGTGGTTTGAGTGAGATGCGCTCGACCTCGTTTGTTACAAAACCGTACCAAGGCATGACAGAAATACCAATACATATGATTAGCCATGGTGACGTATGAGACTGACTTGGATGTGACGAACTAGAGTGTATCTTTGAGAGACCAGCTCTAAATTCTATGTTCTGAAGTACCGCGAGATGGGAATAGAATAGTAGTTGCAGTACTCGAATAATGTTTTTTGGGTAACTAATGATGCGGCATGTGGTTATACATTTGGACGAAGAGATAAGATGAACGTAATGGTTTCTAATCAGCTAGTTAGAGGCATCCACAGACATAATGGTAGGCGATTTCGAAATGAAAAAGGTATGTTGTGGTAACATAAAATAATGACCTCGACTAAGTGAATGAATGTAATATTAGGTCAAAATGACATGGAAAAAATTGGAACGAACTCACTTAAAGCAGGAAAATTTCACGTTTTGAATAGTAAAAAATATCCCAATGAGTTCTGGACGTCATTACGTGGAGTGGAATTTTCATATAATAATAATATTTTCGGTGGGTGATATGATTGGTAAAATTTCACAATTTAATGACAGCACGAACAAGATTATTAAATCCACATCCAGCCATGATATAGGCAATCATGTAATAATAAGCATATGATGATAATTTGAATCGTGACGGTTTATTCTCTTGTATCGATTGCTTTAATATTTCTGTTTTCTCAAAAGATTTCAAAAATAAATAAACTATGATCGGAGAGAAGTTTTGTGGAGTCATTTGATGTTAGACCACCTGGCTGCACTGGACTGCCGTTTCATCCTATCATGGGACTCCTCAGCAGTGCGCATACACTACACCACCCCACGTGATTTGAACTAAGGACCGATTGCTGATCAAATTACTTGTTTACTTACTTGCGTCTGTTACTCATCGTGTAGGAGCATAAGCTGCACATCAGCATTTTCCATCCTACCCTGCTCTGGAGGAACCTTTCCAGCTCTATCCAGTTATCATTCGTCCGTTTCATATCGGCTTCTGCTTCCAGAAGTTTGATGTTCTTTGACATTGTTGGATGTTGGTCGGCTCACAGGTCTAGTGGTTAAACGCTCGCACATGAGACTGGTATATCCTGGGTGAAACTTGAATTGTGTTTATGGAAGGTTGTCGGTGAGATAATGATACACAGAACGTGATTTGTTGTTTAAAACAACAATGCTGACGATGAAGATTGATCACAATCTGACATCCGATAACCGTGAGGATTATCAACCAGTCGCATGTTTATGTATCTAGATAGGTGATGACAGTTCCATAGATACACAAACTCGAGAATTCTGTAAGATTACAATCACTAAGACTATATGAAATAAGATGGTAAACATTTTTTGTGATTCTTGATGGCTGGTGCTAAATATTCTCTGGGAGGATGATAAACTATTTTTTGTCAACTCATTACCTCATTAGACACCAATCTGTAATTGCAAAATGAGAATCTTATTCATTTTTATGCTGTGTGTTTATCGGTGATTGTCAGTCATATGAGTGCATCATTAGAAAGCGACATTCCTTTCTATACTCAAAGTAAATATCACGCTAATTACACAATAGAAAACATCAGATAACCTAATTAGTAAGATGAAATATGATGATAAACAACAAAAGTTTTCATCATTGATATTTCTACAAACAACAAATGAGGTCAACAGACTTATGTCGGCATATCACACGTTCACATAATGTACACTATTATTTACACTAGTGTTAAATTTTGAAAAATAATTCTATTACAGAAGCGCTAAGTAGATTAGAAGAACTGAAATAGATTTGCTGATTTTGAGTAGTATTTAAACACATAATCGACATTGAATCGCCAAAGTACAGTCCTCAGTGTGAACGGTTTCACGCGTGAGAGAGTAGCACGTGTTATGTTAACGTCAAACAAATACTGTTCATCGACGATCATATGTTACTGATGAACAATCATATCATCACGAACCTCCGATCAAATACACTTCTTTTTGTCAATCACACTATGGTCTTGAATAATTTATGGATGTAAAAGATGGGTGTACCTGTTGACCAAAATGGAGAGGACGGAATTCAAACAAGTGAAACAACGTACAATTAGTGATATTCATTATGGAAGTGAAATCATGCATCAATATCTCTCTGATTACCAATAGTTGGACATATCAATTGACATCGGTTTGCAGAAATTCTCCAGGAATAATTATCGGGTTATACCAAGCTCATCATCATTTGTGCATTTTGTGCATATTGATCTTTCTCTTCAGGGAAGTGAACATGATAAATTACTGTGCATACTCAAAGCAATTGAACCTGCAATGTCCTTGTTAGCTTACTCCTTTTCATTTCAAATGAGGTCCACTTTAATAAGCTTGATTGTATTTGACAATTTTGTAAGCCTATCTATTTCATCACAGACTACTACTAATACTACTGCTCTACTTCTGTTTAGATTTCAATAGAAATTCAGCAAATTAATGTTGTCAATAGTTCGATGTGTTCTGTCAAATTCTTAGTGCTTTCTGTTTGTTCCCGGTTATCTACATGTCATAACAGGAAAGTCTTGTATTCTATCACAATGATCTAACATAACTTTCTCTAGTCGTCATTATTCAAATTAAATTGTTCGGTATGTCAATGATGAGTTGAATACAAGTTAACGTGATAAAATCCGAATTCTTTTCGTAAGCACTCATTACGAGCGTAACTGTCTCTAAAATTTGTATCGTCAATTTCATGTGTACACTTCTTGTAGCAAACTCTCAGTATGACATGTGATGAGGAATTAACATGTCGCATTTAATAGCTCACCTGCATTTAAACTTGTTCACGTTTAATTTTATCAACGTAATCTACTATTGCATTCATCATGAACATGTTCAATTATTTTAAGTTATTGCATTCACAAGATTCACAATATACGTTGAATGGTTATCATTAGCAACAGCGTACTGTGGGAGAGAACAAATCAGCTTCCATCTGAGAATAAGACATATATCACAAAAATCCTCAATCTGCATCTTAAAGCAAGCGCTGAGTTGGAATGCTGAAGGGCAACAGAAAAGTGGAAGGCCAAATAACACACAGTGTGTCGTCAATCGGAAGCAGATATCAAATGGACGAATGGCAACTGGAAACAACTGGGATGGTTTGTCCAGGCCAGAGTTAGTTGGAGAATGTATGCGAAGGACCTATGCTACGACGAGGTGCAACAGTTGTACTTTGGTCGAATTTATCAGTTAATAATACAATGAACATTATACAGAGAATTCATTAGTCTCCGTTGAAGATATACTGGAGAAGAGATAAATCATTTGACAAAGAATAGTCTCTGTCTGGGTTAATAAAATACACTGATTCACGCCACACGTGACGAATTAGTTGTTTCAAAGACATTTTGTGAAAATTGCATGGCTTTCAGTAGACAATAATGAATCTGCGAATGGTAATGTATAGCATTTGAAAGTCGACAATCGTCTCTCCTGTCATCATCAAACTACATTGAAAGATAAAGACAATGATTTGCAGTTGTCATGATGAATATCAGCTTTATTCATTGCCATGTGTTTGTTGAAACATAAAATTCTCAACATGGGGTATTCCACATTTCTTTTTAGATTAAAGACAAAAAGTTGAAAAGAGTCTATAATTCGAGTAGACAAACTACATGGAATTGAATGGGTTGTCTCTTGGAGAAAATTAAGAATCCGTACAATCTTCTCAATTAGAACTATATGTCAGAATACAAATTATTAACTACGTCAGCTCGGACAACCTGTTCATCACAAAATATATTTTCTACATTAGGTTGTTAAAACGCTCGGTATCACGTCGTCTATACGTATGGGACTTTAATTTATCTTAGACGAATATCTACGCTAGACTCCCTCCCAGTGTCTATTGCACAGAACTTCAACACAGTTCAGATCAATAATACGTGATTAACCTGACTGGAACGTAGGTATATTTTCACATCAAAAAGCTAACACAATCCAACAACGATGATCAATCAGTAACACGTAATAATAAGGACAGAGGAAATAATATCTAATCTCATACCTGTCAGACTCGCCCTCACATAAAAAGCATTGTGGAGGTTTTATTCTTTTGCTTGCATGCATGTATTCCAATGTACTGACGTCCCGTCCTACCAGGAGATATACACGGACAAAGACATGAATGAAGGATATGGTGAGTATCCGATTAGATAACATCTACCAGGTTTCAGGAAGACATTGGATGTCTATACACAATGATATTTTTAATGACCTCAAAATATTAACTGTAAGATCCGTTTCGAATGTTTTGTGTGTGTGTGTGTAAAAATCACTCCATGTATATGCTTGCACTTTGTTCCCATTGATCCTCTTAATTGTACATTGTTGGTCTTTTGATTACATTTGAATTGTTAATATTTTCATTTTATTGGAGTTTTTTATTTTTATTACGCCTTCACTAAGTCTCCATGTTTCTTCCCGAACTGCACTTATGCTGTTTTACTTTATACTCAGTCTTGGTGGCAGCCATATTGGTTTGTCCCTCCGTTTGATCGTGTTGCCTGTGTTGACTGGAATTGTGCATTTTTAGTTGTGAATTGAGGCACCCTTCCAGAATTGGAAACACCTAGTGTTATAAGGCAACCAAATATTATTTTTCGAACGAATCTGTGTGTGGTCTATCCAGACAGGATAGAATAACATTTATTTGTTATGATTGGTAATGTTCTTGCATCCTTTATCAACTTCCTTATTTATTGTAATTTATATTTGATCCATTGAACAATTATTGGTTGGATAGTTGAGTGGTCATATTTGTTTAGGTAACAATGTACATTTAAATTTATGATGAATTATGAAACCGTCATCTTACCCAATTAAGTCGTTTTGGTTTCAAACGGGTGAGGGTGTGTATCTAACCCACCTAGACAGCTATCCTTCAGTCCAAACCTTAGTTTGGATCTAACATTGACCAAGCATCTTGTTTACTGCCTTCAGCGCATTTCACAAGCCTGTGAACGGAAAATGTAGAACAGTGAAGAAGAATAATAGGTTTCATGCAAGAATCATCACGTTTTACAGCTAAATTGAGTACCTACAACATATTTACTTGTAACGAAATGTAAAATACTTATCCTGAACAGACTCGCTTTCTTCTCATCATTAGGTACTGATCAACGGCATAGCGTGCACAATGTATCATTGAAATTAATTTCGATGTTCATTCATTCATGAAATTGCACAACAGTGTTTTGTTATATAACACTGTGATGCTCGCGAATACAACATTTTGATTACTGTCAAACCCCTTCTAAAGTAGAACAGTACATCTCTGATGTATCAAGAGAACATCTATTTGCAAGCTCAAATGATATGTGGAAATAATTCATTGAAATACTAAAATGGAAATCAGCCTTTCCCTTCTGTCTAAACAAATTTATTAGTAATCAGATACACTTATCACTGTTATAAAAACAAATGTGTGTCTGGTTCAAGAAGTCGTTCTCAATCTCCAAAACTCACTTCTAACAGCATGCATTGTCTCTCTATTATTACAATCTGTGACGTACTCAATCCACGTAATTGGACACAGTCAGCCCTACTTCTACATGAAGGATACTTCATTTATTATCTTTTTTAATCCGAATACCTTTTAACAGCCAGTGGTACAATATGGTGATCGAACAGAATGGATGTGACTGCATTAAGAAGTTACATGTTCATATTAAATGATGATGAAATCGCCAAACAGAATTTTTATTAAAATAAAGTTTCAGTATAAAAGTGCAATTCGTTTAAATCTTCAGTTCATTTCGAAATCATTTATCCATTCCATGTAAAATTATCAATCAAATTGGATGTTTTTATTAACAAAAATAAAGGTGATTTACATATATTTCAAAACAACAAGAGAATTGGAGAATTCTCGAATGCTCTACAAAATTTATTGTCACCTCGTCTTTTGAATGAAAGTGAGTTTCTTTAATCATTCAGTTGTGGCTTGTTTTGCTAACTGTTCTCAAATACATTTTGCATATATGGAATCTCACCGACCCGACATTTCTCAGTAAAGTAAGTGAAGCAAACTGAACAAATGTGCAGTAATAAGCGATATTTTGAGTTAAATTAGTTAGTACTATTGAAGCAGACAATCTCGAAACTCTTATTTGATGCCCTTAAACACTTTTCTAGCACTTACTGAATTCTTAAAAGTTTAATGTCTCTGAGTCGCTGTCTATCGACCATCGTATATTCAACTGTATCTCTATAATCATATTCATATGATTATGATCTTTAAATCCAAACACTTTCTGACAAAGCGGACTAAACAGTCGTCTAGTACAAGATTCTTTACTCAAACTAGAACACCTAGAACATCAAATTTACATCCGTACATCTCGGTCAGCTATATGAATTGATGATCAGCAAAATCTAGCGTCCAACAAATATCAAAAGACAGTAATTCAGTCAAAAAAATTTGAGAAAAATGAACAGAAAAGTAACATTCTTCTAATTTAGTTGTATTGAACCGTCCATCATATCGTTGAAGTGACAATAATCCTTGAAGCTTCCTCATAAGCGATGATCGAGCATTTCACCACACCATTTCATGTAAATGTTGGTATGAAATTGATAACTTGTATCCAGAGGTAGTTCATGTTAAAACGTACATTTATTAAAGCAGATGGATTTTCATTTTACACATATTTCATTATCAAATTTTATTTTCAATAATTCAGAGGAATTATTCGCTTTCAAATGGTCACTTGATGGAAAACATAATGATAAACGTAATTCATTACATGTGAAATCCGCTCACTTGCTTTTTCACTGCTTGTGGTCAAACACTGTTTGTGTGAATCACTTATCAGAAAATGGATATTTAAAACTTTGTTACTTTTCTGTAAAATGAGGGTTGAACCGAATGTGAAATCCACTCACAGATTGATAACATTGATTGAGACTTGAAACTCAGTTGACATGAGCTGATAATGATTAGATCAGACAAGTAAAAAATTGATGTTCATTGCCTGCTTGAAAACCTATGCAGAGATTCACATTTGTTTAAATGCTTCGATGAAACTTAACGATAAACCATTGCTTCAAACAAAATGAATCGTGTCATATGTTCGTCAAAAAGCCATTCGTGTGCACATCATATTCATCTACACTTCCATTCGTCACAGTCATTCCTCTATATCATCTTTTCACATTGAGAAGTCGTTGAGATTATATATTCAAATCTATTCGTCTCTCATCTACAACAAAAAACGCCGTGGTCAGAGTTCGTTGATCGATTTAATATCCATATGTTAGATAAACAATGAGATTTTCAAGTTGAGTTTGTAAATAAACGCTCCACTACTTATGTGATACACACTTGGAGTCGATTGTTACAATAAAAGTTATATAGAATATTGCTTACGTGCGAATACCTTTGCAGTATTAGACCTTCAATGATTCAATGGTAATACAGATTCAGAAACTGGGCATTTCACACTAGTTTGGAAGGATGCATGCTCGTTTCATTCACATCAAGTTGACTTCAATGTTTTTAATGCGAATCCGACTGAAGAAAGCATTTGACACAACTCAGTAATTACCCACTAAATGTGGTCATTTTTTGAGTGAGCATATGCTGTGTTACACCTATCTTTCAAATTCTAAGTATCTTCAATTTTTTATTTGTAGAGTCATCACCCATAGTAACTACTCTGTTATATGCAAATGAGAAGATATCTATTATGAGATCGTAAGTTATAAAATTGAATGGAAATATAATTTGGTTCAAGTACGAATACTTTTGAATGTACTAAGCTTGAAAAACAAATCTTCTTATTGCAAGAAAGCAATGGATAACAGCTTTAGACAATGGAAAATCGGTGAATGTTATCTACATAGACTTCAGCCAATTGTTTGACAAGATGCCAACAAATGGACTGCTATTGGAACTAGAAAATCATGACATGGCTGGACCTCCCGTATTATGGCTTAAAATGTTTTTCGTAGGTTGTAAACTGGAAGTTGAAGTAAATTGGATCTGCTCCATCTGTAGACCGGTACTTAATGGAGTACTCCAAAGTTCTGTACTAGATCCCTTTTTTCATCCTCCATGTAAATTATCTCTCAAGTGTGGCTGATTCCCCAATATTAGTTCATGTGTTATTTATTCGCCTAGGATCCCAAGCTCCATCTGCACTATTGGTTTGGAATTAGTGTTTTCCAACACCCTCAAGGTGAATCGTACACATCTACCAACCAGAGTTAACCGCCGACCATTCTCAATTTGTCCTCGTACCTCTGCGAGAAGTCAGTGAGTACGGCTTGCCTGACAGTGGTTGTACGCACGTGATGGCCTATGATTTGGAATTCCTAGTTTGATTTCGCTCATTCAGTTCTTTCTATCTTAAATTGCAGGTATTTGAGAATTCCTAGTTAGTTCTATGATTCGCATATTTTTAATTATCATAACAACTACTTATGGAATGTTGGCATTCGGAGACGCATGTTGCATATGCAAACTGATAAAATAACGTACAGCACGATCGAGTCCCTCCGAAAGAGTGTCTTGCTTATAATTTCTAACGTAAAATTTGACTTTGCGAAGCAAACTGAGTATTGACGGACGGTGTGTTTGCATTCACTCAACGTATCAGGGTAATTCACTTGATCCGACGCCTTAAAAGTACTGGACGCTATATCCAGTAGTAATGCGAGAGCTCACTTCTCAAAATAACCATTTTAAAATGAGAAACATGTGATATTCATGTCACTTTGTCTTTGTCTAATACGACTCTATTTTCACATAACAGTTACAAATCATGTAAGCAGTCCAGCAGTTAACATGCATGGAAAATTAAACTGTCTGTTTCTATTTATCATGAATCATTGATTATTTGCTACGTACATGTAGATATGGGGTTTTAGTTTGGAAAACAACTGTATTACAAATAACGTCGTGTGAACAATCCAAGTTTCATGCAAGCAGTTAATTGTTGATAAATTTCACTCCTTTTCACCGGATTTGTAATAACATACTGACTAACGCAAGTTCCTACTCATGGAGGGAAATACGCCGCGCAACATCATTCACCACCGGGCACTGCGCTGGAAAAATCTTTCAAGTTGTTTTCAGTAGCTGATCATCCTTATGATGTTTACTTTCTATTTACGATGCAGTGTGTTATTTGACCATTATCTTCTCCGCTTCCCTTAAATACTCCAAGTTAACAGTATCTTTGTGGTGCTGTTTGATGATTTCAGCGATATATGTTTTATTCATCTTCGGCAACTTTTTCCAATTTTCTCTTCTGGAAGTTGCTTTGTTCACTCCTACAGAAGGCTGTTGCTAATGTCTTTTTGATCATGGTTATGGCAGTTCTCCTAGTTTTATCTTTATGCAGTGGAACTGTCTTGACGTTCGTATTGAGGCTCGTGACATTAATATTGGTTGACAGTTCCTTTGTTTTCTGTTTGTTCAAATCTTTCAATTGATTCCGAGCTGTCTCTTCTATTCCATATTTTCTCTCAGATGTGAAGCTATTCATAAACCTGTGAAACACCAGAAGTAAGCAAATGTGCGAGCGTAAGCGGTTGTTTATCTGTTTCAATCGGACTCAATTTTTATTTCAATAGGACTCAGCTATCTGAGCATAGAGGATGAGTTTTGCTTAGCGAAACCAATATGATTACCACGCTTTCGCCGTTGCATGTCCTTTCGGCTTACATCGAGTAATAGAACATGAAAAACGCAAATGACTACTCGTCACAATATCACAAACAACATTATTATTATTCTGTTTGACAGAGTTTAACTAAACCAATTTTTCTCTCATGTACAATAAGTACTTATTCCCTTGACGAAGATGCAAGCGAATATGAGTCAAAACGTTAGTGAAGGTGAATGAACATCTGGGCAAAAATGTAACACTTGTAATGACTAAATAATAGCCACATTAGCATGAACATCAAGGAGGAAAATCAGTGGAAACGATTGAATAGAGTATGGTAAAGTTGTTGATTATCAGTAACTGTTAGAGATTCTGAAAGCTATTTAGGCAGTACGAGATTTATATGAGTTTCCTCATCCTCAATATACAAGTCGAAAAACTGTAGTTTTATGTCTTATCTATTTCAGACTGTGTTTCGGTACCTTTTATGAGTTATTCCAGGTATTTCGGTTCTTCATTGTGATTTTCAGTAATATAGAAGCATTTGACCAACTATAGAAACGTCACTTTGAAGGAGTCCACTATCGTAATGTTTTTCTTTTTTCTCTTATTCCTATTTGACTATTATTGATGGTTTAAATTAATGTTAAGTATTTTACAATTGACTGATCACTGTGTGGTCACCAATGTCTTGTGTGTCAAGTCCTCATTAGGGTATATCGCGTGCTATCGACCATGATGCAATGTCGTCACCAGTCTAGGTGACTCAACACTGCGTGCACTATTGTGAGATTAGATGGTGATTGTAGGTGGTCGACAAGAAATCCTGGACCCGGGTTTCGTGCTGTAGCAAATCTGAAGGAAGTCATCGATCTAATGATTTGTAGATGAGTTGATGAAATAGATCTTTTGAAGTGACCACTCACATTTATGACTTTGGAACCGATTTTATTTAAGTTGATATAACTATGCACGTGATTATCTACTTTGAGATGTTTCAACAGTCATTAATCATAATTTAGCGGACATCTGTATTGCTTGGTGCTCCATCACGTTGGTTGAGTGAACGAAAGTTGGTTTTTCATTTTGGAGTCACTAATACCATTTAAAACACAGTTGACATGATAACAAAAATCGGACACAAATAAGTTACAATATTGAAGAAAATTTGGCGGAGTGTAAATGTGTGAGCGATTAAGGAAACTGTTAGTTTATAATTGGAGCTGGTCACTGTATAAACAATTGACAATCATGACGTTCAACAAAATGTACAAAACTTTCGAAATGAAGTACACAAAATGAACCCCAAACTCGATTTACAATATATTTTATCCCAATCAGATGGCCTCAGGCAGCAGCCAGTATCTAGTATAACGATATTATATGCTGAACACAAGACTGAAATCTATTTGGAAAACCTCAACACCTGTAAGTTCACAGACAGCGCTCTACGTCCAGTCATGAAATATGTTTGCGTAAAAGCTTGAACAAAATTTTAGGATGATTTTTATTAAATAGACGAAAAAAGGTAACAATCGTTAGCAGTGTTGTCAAAGTTCATGTTCTAGAATCCATAGATAATCATGTTTTATATAAGCCTCACAGCACAATTCAGAACAATGAAGCTGAACATCATCAGTGACAACCGTGAAATATGAGTGCTCCGAAAAACTGCAATCCATTGTGCAACGCTGGATACTTATTCTTCATTAGCACTTAACACCTAACTATCATCTCAGTATCGGTATCCTTTGTGAAGCTGAGAAAGACAACTCCGTTTTAGATTCTGCTGAAGAATAAGCTTTGAGTGAAACTAATGGACGCATATTGGTTCTGTCAACAATGAAAATTTGGAAGGAATCACAATCAGTCTAGATAACCCCGAATTAACCATAGTTTGGCACTCAGCATTTACTGAACAATGAATAATGAAGTAACGAAGGATGAAAGAGATTAATTATGTTTTGATGATGTGTGTTTCGACAGGTCGATTTGCAATAATGACCGTTGCATATTCCAAATGATATTTTTCAGTAGTCCGACGTGATATTGACGAAAATTCCAAAACGTGCACATTGATGATTAATAAACACAACACCACCAGTTCAAGAACAAGATGTTGTCAAACTCTCGAAAAACAAGTCAGATTTTAATGAAGACAATAACGCAAATGTCAAAAACCGTGTCCGGTATTTTATTAACAAGTGTACATCGGTTATTACTTAGGCAAGGAAAAAATACACATAGTTCCGTGAAGAAATTTACCGAAGCATTGAAATGAATAATTAAGTCCAAAGTTTTTAAATGGAATACGAAATAAAAAAGCACTTGGTCATAATATTCGAGAATCATTCATTATATCTTCGTCTTTTATACAACCATCTCCAAATTACGCAGCCGATGCAAACAGCAAAGAAGATGACCGAAGGAATCACAATATACAGGTACCAAAGTGATATGTTCCGTCCACTTTCTTCAGTTATTTCAAAAGTCGTATTGCCTAATGTTGTTTCTTCGTGATTGATGGGTGTCGATGAACTCACATCGTTAACATCCGGGCTCTTTTGAATAAACAAAACAGTAGCATTCATTACAAAACATAAAGTACTTTTTGATTAATTCATTACGTATTGCTGTCAATAAGGATGATAAAATACAATTCGACAAACAGTAACAAAATGTGCATTTTTACAATCAATCAGAACATTTTCCACCGATCTGACAATCAGTTAAACAAGCACATACCTTATAATGGCAACCATTCACTTTAAAGAAATGACGATCCTGATGATTACTGTCAATGCACGTGTTCCATTTCTCACACCAAATACATGTTATATTCGGCGTTGTTGCTTTTTGACATGCTTCACTTGAATTGTGTATTGGACAAATTGCTGTAAAAGTAATTAGGTGATACTATAATTCTAATTTTTAAACAGAAATAAAAAAGAATTACAATACATGCAACTATCACTCAATGGCATGATAGTAATTTCAGTGTTAAGTGACTATTTCATTCACTGGAGGGTTGTTATCACAATGCGTGATGCAATAATCAGTATACATTCAATTTCAATAATGTTTCACAACGGAATGTTTGGAATGAATGAAACAAGTTAGAATATCAATTATGAACGATGAATTCCGACTGACAAACTTGACAGATTTCAATGACTGTTTACATTCAGAGATGTAAGCACAATGCTGTCACTGGGTTCAGCAAAGCCCACTGCATATTATATTTCAACAACGCAGAGTTTCTTCTCATGAAAGCAGTGATGGAAGTTCAGTTGTTCTAAGACTACAAATTCAATCCAATCATGGTGATTCAGTTGAACACTAAATGATGAAAGACACTGTTATTCCAATCATCATTGCCATTTTTCCATGAAAAGATTTTAGTTGTCCTAATATGATAAAACATATCGAAGTATATGGCCGCATTCTGGTCTGTGTGCTTTCAGTTAATGCAACAGACTAGTTGGATCAAAGAAAATTCATCGATGATAAAGATAATATTGTATTCGATGAACATGAAGGCGATTTGGGTATTGGATAATAGAATGACTCTCACAGTGGTGGAAATGCTATTTCGGTAGCCTAACACATGGTGAACTGAAATCTGTTTTCATTTACTGAGTGTTCATATTCCTGAGAAAGAAATCAATTTCGTATTGTGAAATACATCAATAATTCTGAGACTGTCAATGATGAATAATAGTTTGGTGACGTCATATTTCATCTTCACTTTATCGAATATATATGACAAAGGAGAGATTTCAGAAAGTAGACAATCGTTTTTTGTTTAATCGCAATGACCTGGAGTGTTCTTGTGATTTCAATGCCCCAGAAAAGTTCAATATCACATGTACCAAAAAGAAAAACAGAAGCTGCCTGGTCAATCCACAATCAGATAACTGTCACTTAATCTTTATCGAGATTACTATCAAGTCATACATCGTTTTGTGAGTTTGTCCACAAGACTTCAATAATCGTTCAAAATGGATACCTTATCATTCTTGATATTTAAAAGTGAATTGACGTGTGGTTACTAATGGTAAGTGAAACGTATTTTGAGACGGATGCGTGGATGTGATTTATTAGCTGACTGCAAATACAAATGAAATTTTCAGCGTGTTGAAATAAAAAGGATAGATTCAAGTGTGAAAATAGTAAATGATGATAAATAAGGTTGAACATACTGCCGATGACTTCATACTCCACTAACGTGCCATTTTTGATCCATTCTACAGGAACAGCTATAGCATGTTCTGTCCAAACTTGTATGACAAATTGAAGAGAAAAAACCTAACATTTAGATTTCCTTTATGAGCAACAACAAAAAAATGTAAGTTCGACACTTTAAACGATTTTTCACACTTCAGCTTACAGATAAACAACATGGGAGCATCAAATGAAAAACGAATGATGACTAGCGTTCCTTCTTATTTAAAACGTCGCAGCTCGATATTCCTACATCTCGGCGTTGATGTTTACTCGTGGACAAGAGCTCAGGACCATCCAGTTCAAACGCCATACGGATATTCACTTAACTATTCAGTCCAAACACCCAGTGGCTGGTACAAAGCTTGAAACGTTATTTCATTCCTGCTTTATTGACTGAATCTTCTCATTTTCATTATTGACGGCAATCGATTCTACTGCTAACCACCATCCATGTTTGTTTACAATGCTTGTGATCAAAGACAACATCGAAGCAGTCATCACAGAAAGCAAACGGATCAATAAGAGACAGGTGAGAGAATTCGAACGAGCAACATAGAAAAGACAATTTTCATCATTTTTTTGCTGACTCAGTAATGCACTTGAACCGAGCAATCTATATTACTTGACCAAATATTTGGTGCATTTTCTCACATGTGATCATGAAACACTGTATTCCACTCATTCACTCAGCTTGAAACTCAGCTTCATCTTTCGACAACACATAGGATTGAGCATTGTGTGAACAAACTATTAGCTTTAGATGCTTCTTATTCATCACTTTCATATATAGAACACACTTTGTCATGCATTGAGTGGTGATATGAATGAAAACGGCAAGTGTGACTGTGGTATTGTGAGTAATCGCGTGAAAAACAAGTCGATATTTTGTCTGCCTAGTTTCGTCGTTCATATATCCCTGACTTGTTCAGTTGATCGCTCTCCACAAGTATAAAACCTCTTTAATTAACCACTCAAAGTTTTGCTATGAAAAGCATTCACACTCCTTAGTTACTTTACTCCAGATAGCCGGTTAAACGAGCTTCAGCAAACAAATGATTGATTTTTTATGTCACCGTACATCAAACTGTTAACATCATTCTTTGCAAAGTTTCTTACCTGTGTCACATTGAAATAATCTTTGGATTCCTAATATATCGTTTTTGCTAATTTCCGAATTAATCTGAAAGAACCATGGAACGAGGATTGGTCAGCATACAACCTCTTATATCAAAGCAAATTGATCATTATAGAAACGGGTCTTTATTTAAATTATCTTAAGCACACTTACATTACGTATATTGATATTCTCATTTTCTTTGGAAGTGTGTTCCATCTGGTGTACATAAATATCCTGAATCACGTCAAATGTCGAATTCAGTCAAGTTTGACGACTTAACAGTCTATCATGAAATATGTTGACACACCGTGAGATGAAAATCTACGTCAGCTGTAATGAAATGTGATTGTTAACTGCTTCAAGGAAGCTGTGCACAGATGATACATTAATGAATGTTCTGAAAAGCCGACCATTTGAAGATGAAATACAGTCTGACAGAATACGACACATTACATACACTACTCTGACGTACACTGGTTGGTATTATTATGCATGAACACATCATTAGTACAACTGATATCACTTCATTTCTAATTACTCACTATTTAACAAGTGCTAGAGTGAGTTGTGTCATTTAAGGATTAATTACTTAGTCAAATAGTTTGTTGGCACATCAAAAAATGTTGATCTTTTTATATCGTGTTCAGCGTAGCTTAATACATTCGACAGTATTCATAAATATGAAATAGTAGATTGAACTCAAGTACTCGAGACAAAATTATATTTTCATTCAATTTCGTAACTTACGTCCTCATAATAGGTAGATATCTTCCCATTTGCATATATCAGAGTAGTTACTAGTGGTGTAGTCTCTACAAATAAAAGACCAACGATACTTAGAATTTGAAAGATAGGTGTAACACAGCATATGCTCACTCACAAAGTGATCACATTTAGTGGATATTTACTGAGTTGTGTCAGATGCTTTCTCCAGCTGCATTCGCATTCAAAACATTGAAGTCAACTTGATGTGAATGAAACGAGCATGCATCCTTCCAAACTACTGCGAAATGCCCAGTTTCTGAATCTGTATTACTATTGAATCGTTGTAGGTCTAATACTGCAAAGGTATTCGCACGTAAGCAATATTCTATATAACTTTCCTTGTAACCATCATGTATGACATGAGTAGTGGAGCGTTTATTTACAAATTCAACTTGAGAATCTCATTGTGCATCTAACATATGGATATTAAATCGATCAACGAACTCTGACCACGGCGTTTTTTGTTGTAGATGAGAGACGAATAGATTTGAATATGTAATCTCAACGCTTTCTCAATGTGAAAGGATAATTTATAGGAATGACTATGTGATGAATGGAAGTGTAGATGAATATGATGTGCACAGGAATGACTTTGTGACGAACATATAACACGATTCATTTTCTTTGAAGCAATGGTTTATCGTTAGGTTTCATCGAAGCATTTAAACGAAAGTGCATCTGTGCACAGGTTTTCAAACAGGCAATGAAAATCAATATTCTACACGTCATGTTTAATTTTTCTCAGTCGGTGTCAACTGAGTTTCAAGTCTCAATTATTGTCATCAAACGGTGAATGGATGTTACATTTGGTTCAACCCCGATTTTTTAGAAAAGTAACAAAGTTTTACTTATCCATTTTCTGGGAACTGAATCTCACAAACATTGAGTGATCACAATCCTAGAAGATGTAAGTGTTCAGGTTTCATATTGGTTGACTTACGTGTACTTTTAAATTCTGTATGACCAGACCATTTGAAAGCCATTAATTCCTCTGAATTATTGAAAATAAAAATAGAAAATGAAATATGTGTAGAATGAAAATCCATCTCTTTCATTAAATGTACGTTTTAACATGGACTACCTCTGCATACAAATTATCAATTTCATCCCAACATTTACATGAAATAGTGTGGTGAAATTCTCGATCATCGCTTATGAGGATGCTTCGAGGATTATTGTCACTTCAACGATATGATGAACGCTTCAATCCCTCTTTAGGTGAGAAGAATGTTACACTTCCGTAAAATTTTCTCAAAAGGTTTTGACTGAGTAATTGTTTTTTGATATTTGTTGGACGCTAGATTTTGTTAATCGTCAATTTGTATAACTGACTGAGATATACGGATGTAAACTTGATGTTCTAGGTGTTCTAGTTTGAGTAAAGAATCTTGTACGAGCCGACTGTTTACGTTCGTTCATTAGTGCGCTGTGTCAGAAAGTGTTTGGATTCGAAGATCATAATCATATGAAAATGTTTATAGGGATATTGTTATGTTTCGTTATTGCTTGAATGCGATTACTGATGCGTCTTACTCGAAACGGAACGAAGGATCAATGATTCAGCGACTCGATAGACTATTCTGGTCCGTTGTCTTCGACTCAGCTAACTCGATCAAGAAGTCTTGGTAAGGCGTAGAAAGTATATTCTACAAGCAACAGCAGATAACAAGTCAGGCAGGCAGATCAGATCAAGCATACAAGTCAAGCGTATTTATACAATTATTTACAATCAATAGAAAATTTTTAAACATTAATCAATGAGTTCATTAATTGACCTATTTGCGCATTTAATCGATAGTTCATCAATTGACCCCAATAAAAATATCTAACATTTGATCGATAAGATAAAATTTAAAATATGAGTTTGGGGATCTATCGTCCCCAACAGATATAGTTGAGTATACGATGGTCGACAGACAGCGAGTGCAGTAAGTGCTAGAAATGCATTTTAGGGCACCAACTAGATTGTCTGCTTCAATAGTACAAACTAATTTAACTCAAAATATCGCTTATTACTGCACATTTGTTTAGTTTGATTCACTTACATTACTGGGAAATCTCAGGTCGGTGAGATTCCATATATGCAAAATGTATTTGAGAACAGTAAACAAAATAAACTACAACTGAATAATTCAAGAAACTCACTCTCAATCAAAAGATACCTTGACTCAAAATCATCTAAATAACTTATGATTTTTCCATTTCTGTCGTTGTTTACAAATATATCTATATAACCTGTATTTTTGTCAATGAAAACATACAATTAGATTGATAATTTCACATTGAATGAATAAAATATAAATTGCATAAGTTGAACATGTAACACTGAGCATGTAAGTGATTCGCTGAAGAAATTGAATCAACTTTGATTCTTGAGATTAATTTGTGATCAAGAACATTCAATAACAATTTTAGTTCAAAGAAAATAATGGACTTACCATAATGCCAAAAACGAAATTTACTAACTTGATTTTCGAAGTATTTCCACGGGAATTGTAGTTCAATATCCTTAAAAGTGTAAATAAGTGGATAGTGCCTCAACTACAAAATGTAATCAACTCACTTCAGAGTCTTCGATCTTAAGAAATCTGCCATTCACATCTGGACGAGGCTGATTGAGACTAATTGTTTGTGAGTAGTGATAATGATGAGACTGATTATGCCGATTAGAATCTGACTGAATACTTACATATTGATATGACTCATTCACAAAAATCACTTTTTTAAAGTTCTTCCACTCCGGCTGTTTACAGATTTCCTTGCAGTTACAGAACCCGGAAAACAGGTTCAAGATCATAGAAATTCGTATGAACAGAGCATATGGAGCATTGAATCTAAAATGATTCAAGTGAATAAAATAACGTTATGTCATGGAATCAAATTTCAATTTGTACGATACACACATTTACCTTGTGTGTTCAGCTAACACTCACCTCATCATCTCGTTTAAAGCAGTTAATGAAACTTTACTAGAAATTGTCTGGTATATATAGATTTTTTGAGTGTTTGGTTGTTTTATTCTGATTCGATGATTCAAAGTGACCATGAAGGTCAAATTTCGTTCATTACGTTCATTATTGACCAATCATGGTGGTGGAATGACTGATCGTTATTCAATATTCATCTATCTATTGAGAACCTGAGCTGGAGTTTATCCACCGGTGTTTTATATTCCTGACCCCTGTTGATGAAACTGCTCTTGAATGTAATTGAAAATGCCTCATAATACACGATTGGTTAACCTGCTATTCAAAATTTGTGCTCATGTGTTTACGAACAAGCAGTTTGCTGCTTGCAAACACCTCTGAATAGACTGTCAACGGTGTATTGTTTTTATTTGATTGATTCAAATCAAAATGACACAAACTGTTTAGATGGAAATTCAGCATTTGCACTTTTACACTTGAATTTCAACATTTAGACATCTACACTTGCATTTCATTTTTATAAAAATTCTGTTAGACGATTTCATCATACTTCAATGAGAAAATATAACTTCTAAACGAAGTCCTATTCATTCTATCTGACCAACTTAATAATGACGATTAAAGAAAGTTTTGTTTGATCTTTGTGATAGAATGCAAGAATTTTCTGTATTGACAGGTAGATAACTGGGTACATACAAAAGGTTGTAAGAAATTAACAGATCTGTGTGGACGTAGATTACACCACATCAAACTAACGAAAACATTACTTTGCTTAATTTCTGTTGAATTCTAAACAGTAGCAGATCTGTAGTAGTAATAGTAGTCTGTGATAAAATAGAGCGGTTAACAAAAGTGCTAAATGCATTCAAACATATTGAAATGGAGTTTATTGGAAATGAAATGGATTAGGCTAACGTGGACATTGCAGATTTAAATTCTCTGGTGGTGCAGAGTAATTTAATCCGTTCACTCCCCTGAAGAGCCAGGTGAATCTGCGTTGAAGACACAACTGATAATGAACTGAATCTAACGTAATAATTATTCCTGGAGACTTTCTGTAAACCTATATCGATTGACACAGCTAACTAATGATAATCAGACAGATATATTTATGCGTGATTTCAATTCCATATTGAATATCACTGACTGTTTGTTGTTTCACTTATTTGTATTTCGTCTTCTCCACTTTCCTTAGGTGGACACTCATCTTTCAAGTCCCTAATATACTCGGGGCCATTATGTGATTAACAACGCAAAAGTGTATTTGAACGGATGCAGAAGATAAAATTATCTATCGGGAACATACTACCGTCGATGAACTGTATTTGTTTGACGTAAACACAGCACGTGTTATTTTCGTACTCGTGGAACCGTTCACACTGTGTGCTGTACCTTGTCAATTCAGTCACGATTATGTGTTTGAATATTCCATATAATCAGCCCATCTACTTTAGTTCTTCCAATCTACTTTACGTTTTTGTATAGAAAATATTCTTCTCAAGTTGACACTAGTGAAAATCATAGTGTACATTAACTGAACGCGTGATATGCAGATATCTGTCTGTTGACCGCATTTGTTGTTTGTAGAAATGTCAATGATCAAAGATTCTGTTGTTTTTCACCATATTTTATCTTAACTATCACGTTATCTGATGTTTTTTATTTGCTTTGAGTATAGAAAGGAATGTCGCTTTCTAATGATGCATTCATATGACTGACAAACACACAGCAGAAAAATGAATGAAATTCTCCATCATTTTTAAGCAGATTTGGCATCAGCTATGAATCAACTCTGTGTACATTTACCATCTTATTTTAAATTAGTGATCATTACCTTACTGAATTCTCGAGATTTCACTTTCGTAGTTTGTATGTCATTGGGACTTATAATTATAATAATCTAGAAACGTTTAGACTCGACTAGTTGATACTTCTCATTTTCATTGAATGTGAAAATATGAACGATCAGCATTTTCATGAAAAACTCCACATCACATTCTGTGTTTCGTTTTATTTCAATCACCCTGGCAGAAAAATTAATCGCAACACGATATTCTGGATAGACGCCTTCGACTGTTTACCAGATGGGTGTTTGTGTTGAATGTTGATTGAAGTTGGATACGGTAGTTGGGTGAGGGCGATCAGATTTGACAAGAGATCGAATACATTTTGAAATATCATCTGGTGTTGAAATCTTGTTAGTTTTGCCATAGAAATCAGATAAATTCCTCCGTGAATGGACACTCTAAGATGAATTGGTAAATAGCCTGACAGCCACGTTGGTCTGAACAACCTCATATGCATGTTTTGAATTGATGTTATTTAGGAGATTTTTGATTGAGTTAGACGATGTTCGGTGTTTATAGTCTGTTTTAAAACGTACAAGTTTAGTTAACCTCACGAATTACATATAACAGCCTAATATCGTAATAAACTAAGACGCCAACAGAAATGGTAATCAAATCAAAGACAAGCGCAGTTTAAATGCTGATCACATCTGTAAAATACTGGCATGAATTCTGTAATTATTACTTCCAGAATGTGTATACATTAAGTACAAAATGAATTCTGAAACTCTGGGGATATAAATTATTCTGATTACTTGATTGCAAGCAACTCTCAAAGTTTATTTAACGAGATATATATGAAAATGATGCTTCGCTGTCACACAAGGTTACACAGAGATATCCGATTTATCACTAATGCTTGGTCATAAATTGAAAAGGTTTATGACGAAGCATGAGATACAGCGGACATCAAAGATGCAACTGGATGATCTAGACCTCGCCGATGATCTGATTTGAACCTACCTTTCTATCGCACACGCAACAACAAATGCAGGAGAGGACGATCAGATTAGCATAGCCTCAACGGCAGTAAGTCTCAATATACACAACTGGAAAGGTCAGATTCTCCGATACAACGCAGAATGCACCAATGCAATCACAATTGATGGAGATTCGGAAAAAGTAAAAACTTTCACATATATGGACAGCTTCATTGATGAACATGGTGGATCTGATTCAAATGTGAAGGCAGTTCTACTGCATGAGGGGGGGAACCACGAGAACTACGAAAGTCATCATCCAGAAGATATTATTATTATTATTAACAGATGTCTACGTAGAATAGTTCAAACCCGTTGGCCAGATATTATCAGCAACAACCTTCTAAGGGACAGAAGAAAACAGATTCCAGCTGACGAATGAATCAAATAAGAGAAGCACTGGAAGTGGATAGGACACACATTGAGGAAAACACGCAACTGTGTCACAAGGCAAGCTCTCACATGGAATCCCGAAGGTCGAAGCAGGAGAAGTAGAACAAAGAACACATTAGGCCGAGAAATGGAGACAGACATGAGAAGAATGAACATCAATTGGACAGGCCTCAAAGGGAAGGCCCAGATTAGAATAAATGGGTTGGAGAATGCTGTTTGGCGGCCAATGCTCCATTAGTAGTAATAGGCGTAGGTAAGTTATCCGTCGTTAAGAATCAATCAATTTGGTCAATTTACAAAAAGATGCAGGGCAATAAGTTACTTGTGGATAAATGTAGTGACTAGTATTGACGATTAATTCAATACAGAGCAATGACGAATATCATACCTATCTGGTCATTTATACATATCTTCATATCTCATAGATCGAACTGTAATATGACCAACATTCAAACATTTGTACCATATTCTGATGTTGGATGGTTGGAGTCAGTTAAAAGTAATACTTGGACATAGGTTTCGTGCTAGTTTGCCTACATCATCAAGACAGAATTTCTCGCTTTGCTATTGCAACACAAACGTTGGTGAAGAGAGCTGGAATATAATAGGAGCATTCTACAAACCAAACCCAACAATCTGACATTCTCATGTATGGACTTTGTATTTCCTCAAAGTAAGCAGTAAGAACAAGTACACATAGACTCAGCGTAATGTCAAGAAATTACTTCAAAGATCCAGTCATGAATTTCGAGAAGGAAACAACGGGAACAGAAAGCGATGCAGGAGCAATGAATTCTGAGGCGACTGACTGATATTTGCTAAAGGTACAGTCATGATTGCGACGATTGATTGGCATTTTGCAAAATAGGCATTCACTATAAGGTTGTCAGAGTTAACAACGATGTTCTGTTTATGTGTGTATAGATTGCACGACAGTATGCAGTCTCAGGGTTAGCTAAGCTTACCTAGATCAATCATTCTGATCAATATTTCAATTCTTATGTAAATTGAATTTTCAATCTGTATTCAATTGAAATGACTTGGTTTGTCTTACTTACCTTAGAAACAAACGTTTCATTGAAGATAATTTTTGTGAATTACTTTCTTTTCAAGAGTTATCTCTTTTATCCAGTAAATAAAGTAAAATGTACATAAACATGAGAAGTACAACACATAGACTTTGCTGGTAAATCATTAGCATGAATTACACTAACTGTTAACCCAGCGATGAAACACACAATAGATTGTAATGACTAAGGATAAGATGTTAACTTGAATTGTAAAAACACTGTATATAAGAATAAACGTATCATTAACAATGTTCGGCTTGATAATTTCAAATACATTAAGAATCCGGTGTATGGTTATACATTAAACTGTCCTAATGATTAGAATGATCAGATTATCAGACGCTTCATGACTAAGTGTAAACCAATTCTTCAGTGAATAAATTACAAATCAGTCACTGAGATTCGAAACCAGAGGAACAGATGTGTATAATACTTCGAGGAACTCTTGAATAGACCAGCTCCGTTGAATCCATCGGACATCAAAGCACCACCTACAAACCATCTCACATGAACTACCCAAAAGTTGTTGTGAATGATTAGTCTGTAATTAATAGACTGGGTATAGCTCAAGAACAATAAATCGTATACTAATTAGAACAACACATATAAGCAAACAATATTGTTTTCAACTAGATCGTCATCAGGTTTTCCTCTAATATACATGAATATTTATACGAAAATTTTAAACCAATCAAGGCAATATGAGTCAATAATCACAATGAAATAGAATAAGTCTCTACACATAAAATAGGTAAAAGGACAAGTTGATAGTAGGAAGACAGGCGAACTGATAGTGGTAAGAATAATAAACTACAATAACAAAACTCTTATCAATAGTTAAACGTTGGAAATAGAAGGTCAAATAAACATGGGTAAATAGACAAGGAATAGTCAACACCAAAACTTTAAAATCATTACGTAATAAGATGTGTGTAAATAATTAGATAGTGAAGAATGCAAAGAGGCGAAAAATTACAAACAAATAATGAATGTGGAAATAAGGTTGACGATAATACAAATGGAATAAAATAAATAATAGTCGAGTTATAACATGCCATGGAAGGGATAAAAGGGTCACGTATTTCTTCTGTACACATAAATTGGGGTTATATGTACGAATTCCAATGGCTTTAGCTATATGTAGGAGGTGGGAACGGACTCCGTCGGCAAATAATGGAGGTATGCGATAGATAACTCGAAATGATTTCGATTTATCTACAGCATGACAGATATCAATGAGATGTGCCAAGATAGAACTGAGAATAGATTTTATCTGGCCCTTTATGTACCAAGTTGATAGATGTTCACTCATTCGTTGGCTAAGTTGCCTGGTAGTATGCCCTATGTTGCTATCTCCACAGGAGCAGCTGAATTTGTAAATGTACATAGAAGAGGCCAACTCAGGTAACTTATCCTTCGTTTGGGTAGGGATCGCTGGTTGATAAGAGAATTTCAACGCAAGATTGGCTGCTTAGAATGTGCTGGTCAAAGGGAAGCTTGTATTGAGGGGAGTATAGACATCTATATTTCTGTTACTGAATAGTTATACGTTATTAACAAACGCATAATATTTGTCCATAATTAGATCTCAAAAGTTATCATTCATAATAGTCGTCGAGATATAACAACTAGCGCTTGTACAATTGTTTTGAATGATGAATTTCATATCGCAGTAAGTTCCATCAATGCTATCTGAGATTATAATGAACAGGTCTGAGTTCGATTATCGATATTAAAGGATGGATTGTCAATGAAAGAAATGAACGACTAGCTGATATAATTGCATTCCATCTCTTTTTCAACATTATCCATTCACATATACACAGCATGTGTGTGTGTGTTCTTCTTATTTCAGCCAACAAATATTCTGAATATCTACATTCCATGAAATATAGATTATAGCAATCGAAGAGAACATCTGACTGACTTAATTTCGGTGCTTATCCGGTTCTATCCGCAATAAATATTCCACATTAATAAGTTAGATACTGAATGATTCAATGTTATGTCATTCACATATTTGCTAAACAATGACTGATGTTAACTGTGAGTCAGGTTAAAGAGCATCAATTTTCACATATACACCAATGAAAGTCATAATACAAAGTAACAATCACAGTTAATGTCAATAGATTGAATTAGTTCGTGACTGACTTATTTCGAGTTGTTTTTTTCTGGTTAGCTTTTTTCTTAAAAAGTTAGTTTTCTACAAGGTGTGATCGCTAACCCCATCCCCCACTCTCTTCCTTTACCCGGGCTTGGAACCGGCAGTATCTGTGGAAGAGATACAGGCGAAGTTTAGTTCAGGACTTGTGAAATTATTGGTTTTCCTACTATAGTTCGTTTTTCAAATAATTAAATGATAATTTTGTTCAGAACGATCAGGAAATCTTTGCTTACAAATCAATCAACTCATATAAACTAAATACACATTGAAGTAGTCAAGAAAATTACAATTCTTCTACTTATTGGTTGAGTTCATGAGTCTATTGAAGCAAGACCATCATGGATGAGCTGCAAGCACTAGACGGACGTTTCATCCCACTGGTGTTCTTGTGCGCTACAGATCAATGTAACACTCTTTCATATCTGATTCATAAGAAACACACTTCGCTTTGCAAGGAGTGTGATATTATTGATGACTCCAAGTGTGAGTCTCTTACTGAAAGTTATTGAGAACAAATGGTTGGATATATAGTCTGACTAATTTCGTCATTCATATATTCCTGTCTGAATCAGCCGATCAGTAACCATAAGTGTGAGACGTCTCCAATTGGCCATCTACACTTTTGCGTTAGAAAACATTCATGCATATTAGATGTTTTACTTGAGATTACTTACTTACTTACTTACGCCTGTTACTCCTCGTGAAGGAGCATAGGCCGCTCACCAGCATTCTCCATCCAACCCTGTCCTGGGCAATCATTTCTAGCTCCGTCCAGTTGTGATTCATCGTTTTCATATCTCCTTCTATTATCCGACGCAATGTGTTCTTTGGCCTTCCTCTTTTTCGCTTCCCTTCAGGATTCCAAGTTAGGCTTCCCTCGTGATGCAGTTCGACGATTTGCGTAATGTATGTCCTATCCATTTCCATCGTCTTTTCCTAATTTCTTCTTCAGCTGGAAGTTGGTTTGTTCTCTCCCACAGAAGGCTATTGCTGATGGTATCCGGCCAATGGATGTTGAGTATCTTGCGTAGGCAGTTATTTATAAATACTTGTACTTTCTTGATTGTGGTTGTTGTAGTTCTCCAAGTTTCAGCTCCATACAGTAGAACTGCCTTGACGTTCGTATTGAAGATTCTTACTTTGATATTGGTTGAAAGTTGTTTTGAGTTCCATATGTTCTTCAATTGTAGGAAAGCGGCCCTTGCTTTGCCGATCCTCGCCTTTACGTCTGCATCGGATCCTCCTTGTTCATCGATGATGCTTCCCAGGTATGTGAAGGACTCTACATCTTCCAGAGTTTCGCTATCAAGTGTGATTGGATTGCTGTTCTCCGCTTTGAATTTGAGGACCTTAGTTTTCCCTTTGTGTATGCTGAGGCCTACTGATGCAGAGACTGCTGCTACACTGGCTGTCTTCATCTGCATCTGTTCGTGTGTACGTGATAGGAGAGCTAGGTCATCTGCGAAGTCCAAATCGTCTAATTGATTCTAAGCTGTCCATTGTAGTCCGTGTTTTCCTTCAGATGTTGAGGTCTTCGTAATCCAGTCGACCACCAGAAGACAGAGGAAGGGAGAGAGTAGACAGCCTTGTCTGACTCCGGTCCTTACTTGGAATGCATCTGTCAGCTGTCCTCCATGCACTACTTTGCACTGTAGTCCGTCGTATGAGTTCCGGATAATATTGACAATCTTCTCAGGAACTCCGTAGTGTCGAAGAAGTTTCCATAATGTCCTCCAGTCTACACTGTCGAATGCCTTTTCATAATCAATGAAGTTGATGTATAATAATGAGTTCCACTCAACTGATTGTTCGACGATGATCCGTAGTGTTGCAATTCGGTCTGTGCACGACCTATCCTTACGGAATCCAGCTTGTTGATCTCGAAGTTGAGCGTCTACTGCATCCTTCATCCGGTTCAGCAACAATCTGTTGAAGACTTTCCCTGGTATTGACAGTAGTGTTATGCCTCTGTAGTTTTCACACTTGCTCAGATCTCCTTTCTTTGGAATCTTGACGAGGTATCCTTCTTTCCGGTCCATCGGCACTTGTTCCTCCTCCTAAATCTTTTTGAACAGAAGATAAAGCATGCTTGTGGTTGTTTCGATGTCTGATTTCAGTGCTTCAGCTGGTATGTTGTCGGGTCCTGCTGCTTTCCCGTTCTTGATTTGCCTGACGGTCATTCTAATTTCTTTCGTCGTTGGTGGATTGACATCTATAGGAAGATCTATGTGTGCTGATTCGATGTCCAGCGGATTCATTGGAGACGGCCTATTCAGGAGTTCCTCAAAGTATTCTACCCATCTGTTACGCTGTTGTTGAATTTCGGTGATTGGCTTGCCTTCTTTGTCTTTGACCGGCCTCTCTGGTTTACTGTATTTCCCTGATAGTTTCTTCGTTGTATCGTAAAGCCGTTTCATATTTCCTTCTCTAGCAGCTTTTTCTGCCGTCGTTGCTAGTTCTTCCACGTATTTCTTCTTGTCGGCTCTAATGCTCCTCTTTACTTGTTTGTTTGCTTCTATGTATTCAGCTTGTGCTTGGACTCTCTCTGCTCGTGTTCGGCTGTTGTTTATTGCTGCCTTCTTGTTCTTCCTTTCTTTGATCTTGTCCAGTGTTTTTGTAGAGATCCATTCCTTATGATGGTATTTCTTTAGACCCAGAAACTCTTGACACCTTAAAGTTAATGCTTCCTTGATGCCTTTCCAGTTGTCCTCCATAGTAGTTTCTTCTTCTTTCAGTAGATCTTGTAAGGCTTGGAACCTGTTGTTGAGAGCTATCTTGAATTCATTGAGTTTGTCAGTATCTCGAAGGAAGGCTGTATTGAACCTTTGTATTGCTGTTTGTCCACTTGTCCAGTTCTTTTTTAGCTTCAGTTTTAAATTGGCTACAACTAGGTGGTGATCTGAAGCTACGTCAGCACCTCTCCTGGTTCTCACATCTTCCATTGTCCTTCGGAATTTTTTGTTGATGCAAATATGATCTATTTGGTTCTCTGTAGTGTGGTCCGGTGAGATCCATGTAGCCTTGTGTATACGCCTGTGTGGAAATATTGTGCCTCCTATGACCAATTTGTTGAATGCACATAGATTTGCAAATCTTTTTCCATTTTCGTTTCTTTCTCCCAGTCCATGTCGTCCCATAATATCTTCATATCCAGTGTTGTCTATTCCGACTTTGGCATTTAGATCTCCCATCAGAATAGTTAGATCCTTTCTTGGGCATTTCTCAATGATTGACTGCAGCCGCTCGTAGAACTGATCTTTAATTTCGTCGTTGCTATCATTGGTGGGTGCATAACATTGGATAATATTCATTAAGATCCCCTCCTTCTTTGTTTTGAATGATGCTTTGATGATTCTGGATCCGTGAGATTCCCATCCTACAAGTGCATTTCGTGCTACTTTGGACAGCATAAGAGCGACTCCCTGAGTGTGTGGAGCATTGTCCTCTTCGTGACCGGAGTATAGCAGCATCTCTCCCGTAGCTAGCCTTTTCTGTCCAGTTTGGGTCCAGTGGGTTTCGCTGATTCCCAGTACTGCTAAGTTGTATCTCCTCATTTCCATTGCTATTTGACTTGTCTTCCCGGTTTCCCACATTGTTCGAACGTTCCATGTACCTATAAAAATTTTTGCTCTGGTTGTTAGAAGGGGCATCGGCCTCGTGGCTTCCGAAGGAACTCGGCTTTCACCATGAAGCGTCATAATTCTTCTAAATGAAGATCTTCTAACTCCCAGGGCAGAGTTAAGATGGTTTGGATTATTTTTTCTGGTAAGCGTTTTTTTAGCGAGTTAGTTTTCTACGGGATGGGGACGCTAACCCCATGCCCAACCCTCCTCCTTTACCCGGGCTTGGGGCCGGCAGCAACCCTATAAGAGCTACAGGCGGAGTTTTTACTTGAGATAGCCGGATTTATGAGCCTCAGCAAACAGATGATTGATTGTGTACATCACCATGCATCAAAATGTCAACAACATTTCTTCTAAAGCTTCTTACCTGTTTCACATTGAAAAGCTCTTCTGATTCCAAACCCCAGCTCATTCACGTTGATTTCTGTAGTAATCAGAAAATACGAGTTTGAAGTCCGTGTGAAGATCTGTCAACACACAACCTCGTATGTCAATACAAATTATTCATTGAAGAAATGTGTCTCCGTTCGGGCTATTTTATTTAAAGACAAGTAATCACACTCACATTAAGAAAACTGATATTCTCAGTTTTGTTTGAAGCATGTTCCAAAATTGTTTTTCTATTCAATTTTGTAATTGACGTCCTCATAATAGACAGATATCTTCCTATTTGAATGTATCACATTAGTGATCTTATTTGTAAAACGCACAATTAAAACACTTACGATTCTTAGAATTCGAGAGATAAATAATTAAAAAGTTTATGTTAGATGTAATACTGTGTGTGTGTACTCACAAAGTGATCATATTTCAGTGAATATTTACTGTAATGCCTCAAGTGCTTTCTTCAGTTGAATACGTAATAAATAAATCCATGTGAACATCATGCAAATGAGACGTGCGTACATTCTTCAAGAGGAATGTCAAATCCCTTGTTCCTAAATCTGTATTACTAGTGTATTGTTATTGAAAAAATAAACCGTCAGGTTTACCGTTAATGTTTGATAGTCGGAGAGATATTCGCACGTACACAATATTGTCTCTAATTCTCCTTGGAACAATCGACTGTAAGTAGGGCAACATAAGATGTGGAGTGTTTATTTACAAATGGAACACGAAAATTTATTTTGCCACATAACATATGAATATTTTAGTCGATCAATTAACTCCGACCACAGTGCTCAATTGTCGTAGTTGGGAAATCAATAGCTTCAGATATGTAATGTTAACGGTTTCTTAATTTGAAAGGAATAGTTATACGAATGACTGTGCGATGAATGGAAGTGTAGATAAATGTGTTCTGTACAAATATGACTTTGTGACGAACATAAAACACAATTCATCTATTTCGCAAAACAGACTTTTCTTCAAGCTCCATTGAAGCGTGGATACGGAAATGAACCTCTGCATTCATTCTTCTACGAGTGAAATGAGATTGTGACTTGATTTATCAATTGTGATCTACTTATTACTCGTCGTTTATAGTATTTTCCAGTTCATTTCAACTAACCTTGAAGCTCTGACTGTCGCAACCAAACGGCGAATGGATTTCACAAACGGTTATTTCTTCATTTCACAGTAACGTAAATATTATTTCACTTTCAGTTTCTGAGAAGATTTGAATTGCACAAACTGTGAGTAATCACAGTGAGTGAGGATGTAGGCCTTTAGACATTCAATGTGCTGACTTACGTGTATCATTGAGATTTTGAGTGAGAGACCATCTGGTAGCGATTAGTTCTTCTGAAATAATGAGGGTATAAGAGATAATGAAATATCTATATGATGTTCGTTTCAACACGCATTGCCTTTGCATATAAGGTATCATGTTTATCCTCAGATTTACATGTAATGATGTTGTCAAATGTTCATCTCTTATGACAAAGTTTCAAAGAATATTGTCACTTCAGGACCATTTCTTTGTTTATTATTATTATTATAAGCTTTATTCAATATTATATTTAGTGCAATAAAAAATTCTCAGCACAAAGTATTTCAACAAGTTTTCGTTTCTTTCTTATTGGTCGATCCTGACGATAAATACTGAGTGATCGCAAGCTAGATTGTTTGACAATTATCTAGTTGATTGATAATCTGGAACTTTATCGATGTAGTTCGTGATTGCGAATTGATTCATCTGAAATTATTGTAATTTATTTGAGCCACAGTTGTGATATGCTCCAAATCGAAAACTCTGTCCATAGTTGTCACCATCAGTTGTTTATATTCTCAATCTAAACAATGTTTGTGTAATTGTATTTCAAGAAAGTGTCCACTTTGAGCATTGTGGTACTTTTAAATGTTTATATAAATTGTTTTGTATTTATTCGCTGTTGTGACTTTCAGTTTGCCGAATGTGCCTAAATTTCTCCAAAAGACAACGCATTCAATTCCATGTAGATTATCTACTCGAATTATATATTCTCTTTAACTTTTTCCACTTTTTGTAAAAGGAAATGTGGAATACCCAATGCAGAGAATATAATGTTTGAACAAACACATAGCAATGAATAAAGCTGATACTCATCATGACAATTACAAATCATTGTCTTTATCTCTCAATGTATTTTGATGATGACAGCAGAGACGATTGTCGATTTTCAAATGCTATACATTACCGTTCGCGGATTCATGATTGTCTACTGAGAGCCATGCACTTTTCACAAAAGGTCTTTGAAACAACTATTTGATCACATGTGGTGTACCTCAGTGTATTTCATCAATTCAGAAAAAGACTATGCTCTGTCAAATGATTTATCCTTCTCTAGTAAATCTAGTAAATCAACTGCTAAATTCTATCAAAGTCAACTGTATAGTATGAATTTTGACTGTACTTTTCCGTAATGTTTTCGCAAAATACGTGAATCGACCAGGTGGACAAGTTGGATAAGATTAAATAATTGGTTTCTAAGTTTATACGTATTACTCACTCACTGACTCATATGCAACTGTTACACCTCGTTGTAGCATAGGTCGCTCACATACATCCCTCATCAAACTCTGACCTAGACAAACTATTCTAGTTGTTTCCAGTTGCTATTCATCCCTTTAATGTATGCTTTAATTCACTACACAGTTTGTTCTTTTGACTTCCACTTTTCTGTTGCCCTTCAGCATTCCCATTCAGCGATTGCTTTAACATACAGATTGAGGATTTTTGTGATACATGTCTGATTCTCAGACGGAAGCTGATTTGTTCTCTCCCACAATACGCTGTGACTAATGATAATCTTTCAACGTATATTGTGAATCTTGTGAATGCAATAATTTAAAATAATTGAACATGTTCATGATGAATGCAATAGTGGATTACGTTGATAAAATTAAACGTGAACAAGTTTTAATTCAAGTGAGCTATTAAATGCGACATGTTAATTCCTCATCACATGTCACACTGAGATTTTGCTACAAGAAGTGTACACATGAAATTGACTCTGCAAATTTTGGGTGACAGTAGCGCTTGTACTGTGTGTTTAAGAAACGAATTCGGATTTTATCACGTTAACTTGTTTTTAACTCATCATTGATATTCCGAACAATTCAATTTGAATAATGCCGACTAGAGAAAGTTCTGTTAGATCATTGTGATAGAATACAAGACTTTCCTGTTATGACATGTAGATAACCGGGAACAAACAGAAAATAATAAGAGTTTGACAAAATTCTGTAACCGTACATCAGAACACATCGAACTATCGACAACATTAATTTGCTCAATTTCTATTGAAATCTAAACAGAAGTAGAGCAGTAGTATTAGTAGTCTGTGATGAAATAGATAGGCTTACAAAATTGTCAAATACAATCAAGCTTATTGAAATGGACCTCATTTGAAATGAAATGGAGTAAGCTAACAAGGACATTGCAGGTTCAATTGCTTTGAGTATGCACAGTAATTTATTCTGTACACTTCCCTGAAGAGAAAGATCAATATGCACAAAATGCTTAAATGACGATGAGCTTGGTATAACCCGATAATTATTCCTGGAGAATTTCTGCAAACCGATGTCAATTGACATGTCTAATTATTGGTAATCAGAGAGATATTGATGCATGATTTCAGTTCCATAATGAATATCACTAATTGTTCGTTGCTTCACTTGTTTGAATTCCGTCCTCTCCATTTCGGTCAAGTGGGCACCCATCTTCTACATCCATAAATTTCTCAAGACCATAGTGTGATTGACAACAAAACGTGTATTTGATCAGAGTTTCAAGATGATATGATTGTTCATCAGTAACATATGATCGTCGATGAACAGTATTTGTTTGACGTTAACATAACACGTGCTACTCTCGCACTCGTGAAACCGTTCACACTGAGGACTGTACTTCGGCGATTCAGTCACGATTATGTGTTTAAATATTACTCAAAATCAGCAAATGTATTTCAGTTCTTCTAATCTACTTAGCGCTTATGTAATAGAATTATTTTTCCAAATTTAACACTAGTGTAAATAATAGTGTACATTATGTGAACGTGTGATATGCCGACATAAGTCTGTTGACCTCATTTGTTGTTTGTAGAAATATCAATGATGAAAACTTTTGTTGTTTATCTCCATATTTCATCTAAATAATTAGGTTATCTGATGATTTCTATTGTGTAGTTAGCGTGATATTTACTTTGAGTATAGAAAGGAATGTAGCTTTCTAATAATGCACTCATATGACTGACAATCACCGATAAACACACAGCATAAAAATGAATAAGTTTCTCATTTTGCAATTACAGATTAGTTTCTACTGAGATAATGAGTTGATAAAAAATAGTTTATCATCTTCTCAGAGAATATTTGGCACCAGCCATCAATAATCACAAAAAATATTTACCATCTTATTTCATATAGTCTTAGTGATTGTATTCTAACAGAATTCTGGAGTTTGTGTATCTGTGGAACTGTCCTCACTTATGTAGATACATTAACATGCTACTGGTTGATACTCCTCACGGTTATCGGATGACAGATTGTGATCAATCTTCATCGTCAGCATTATTGTTTTAAACAACAAATCACGTTCTGTGTATCATTATCTCACCGACAAGCTTCCATAAACACAATTCAAGTCTCATCCAGGATATGTCAGTCTCATGTGCGAGCGCTTAACCACTAGACCTGTGAGCCAACCAACATCCAACAATGTCAATGTCTAACTGCAAACAATCCACGAGATTGAGTGCTATGTCCATCATTCTCTTCAGTGAGTTACTATCTCAAAACAGAAGCGTTGAACTGCACGGGTCACTGCTTCTCACTAGGTCTCCAAGAAATGCCACTTGAAGCCAGTCACCAGTGAGCATATATTGATTCATATAAGAACGGCTTTTGTGGATATTTTTGTAATTTCAGTGGTTGGATCCGTGGATGAACATTGCTGAGGAGTACCAAAATAGGACGAAACGTTCGTTTAGTTCTTCCACGATTTCCATGACGGTCTAGCTTCAATTGACTCACTGTCGCAATAATTGAAATTGCAATGCAAGTCACCTACAACTATTATTGATAATATACAATTTTCATTAAAATGGGGTGTGATAATGTATGGCTTACATGTAGAACAATAAACCAAAGTTACTTAAGGGATAGTATCAAAACAAATTCACCGCTCCATTTTATTTTCGAAATGTCGGATAGTATTATTGATTACCTATGATAGTTTCTTATGAACGATAAATATTCTCCGTTGTTGTGAATGACATATTGCCGAGAAATAATGACGGAGACATTAAGAAGGGGACTGCAAATGTCTTCATATGAGTGGTATTATCCTGTGCGAATCCACCACACTACTCTCTACTCCTTGATAGTTTAAAGTGTTTTCGAATGTTTACAAGACATTATTGTCTGCTATGCCTACACTCGTCTTAGAAGTTCAGGCTTTTATCCTTTGAAATGGTTTAAGTAAAAGAAATTGTGGAAAGACTAAGTAGAGTTCAAGTAGCAGATGAACATGTGTCAAAATTGGATGAGATGAGACTTACACGATAGTCAAACTCTTACCAATGTCACAATTGATTGATCACTGGGTGGTGATCAATGTCATACGTGTCTAGTCCTTATTAGTGCAGATCGAATGCTATCGATCATGTTGCAAGGTGGTCACCAGTCTAGGTGACTCGACACTGCGGGCACTATATATTGAAATTTAGATGGTGGTTGGAAGTAGTCAACAGGAAACCCTGGATCCGGGTTTCGTGCTACTTGACACTCGTCAGCAAGGTGTACCTGTAATCTCGAGGGAACTGGTGCTCCCTGGCGGATTCGATCTCGTGTCACCCAGCTTCACAGCCACAGACGTTACCACTGAGTTATCCGAGCCGCGGTCGACCTCCTTTAGGACTGAGATGTAATCACGATTGATTGATCATTGAGTGGTGATCATTGTCATGTGTGTCAAGACCTTCTTAGTGCAGATCGAATCCTGTCCGATTGACAATGGTCTTTGAGAACGCTTGAAAGCAATCACCAGTAATTATGAAATCGGTTAACAAACAAATCGATTTTGCGTATGAGCAGTCAGCAAAACGTATCAAAGTATTGCTGAACCATCCACAATATTAATAGCGAACCTCCAGTCTCATATATGGCGTTCAGCTACACATAGCAATATAACTTATACTAATGTATACATTCGTTTTCTTTATTTGTCTAAGCGATAATAATTGAGCTAGTCAACTAGTCAAATGTAAACGGTATAGAAACTAGCTTAATATCATTATACTAGCAAAATAAGAGCTCATTTGAACAAGATACGGATCACATATTACATAGTGATAAAAAATCCGAGCTAGAATGGATCCCCCAGAGCAGGGTAGGATGGAGAATGATGATGTGAAGCCTATGCTCCTACACGAGAAGTAACAGGCGCAAGTAAGTAAACAAGTAATTTGATCTAATCATTTATTATTAACAAATATAATGAAACACATTCACATACTATCATCGAATTCTTCATTAATCTTTCCGACTCCAAACAATCCTGCGTGGGGAATCGTAGTTTCATGATACTTATGAGTCTTATACTGTGATGAAACGGCTGTCAACTGCTTCCACGAATTTAAAGGTGGTCTGACATTAGTTGGCCTATGAATCTAACAACTAAATCAGTACAATCCACAAGACATTGTTACTTTCGACTAATGAAACATACTACTTATATCTGGAGACATCAGTAGCACACAACGCAACATGATTCATTAGGTGTTTAAATAAAACGAATCACAAATTTAGTGTAAAAATGCTAATTTCCTTCATGCATTTTTCGTTTTCAACATTGTTTCAGACAAATGCCAATCGTTGTGACACAAAATAAACTCGAATCAAACATCACAATTATATCTTTGTAACACTGAAGTAATCTGATTCAGTTTATAAGAATAACACAAAATGAATAACAGATTACACGGTAATACAGTTGTATGACAGCCGGTTCACTAGTTTAGAAAACTATAGGTCTTTGATTTGATACTCATGAGTGAGATCGTGGATTCGCATTGCTGAGGAGTCCTATACTGAGACGAAATGACCATCCAGTGAATCCAAATATTCTATAGGTCATGAAGAGATAGCATAAAGTTACTGATCTATGGATAGTGTTAGATTATTTATCATTTACTTTAAACAAGCCTAATTCATCTGAATGAAATAAGATTCATAATCATAGAAGAATAATAAGAATAAAGGCTTGTGGAGATTGTATTAATTTCAATAGTTCAATTCATGAGTCAATGTAAGCTTGACCACCAGTGAAAACCTAGAAGCACCAGACGGTTGATTCGTTCTAGTATCGGATTCCTCACTAGTGCATATTCAAGATCTCTTCTCAATGTTATATAGAACTATAATTGTTCATCTTGTGCGGACTGCTTCGATATTGCCTTGGGTCACAGGCTTTATAAACCAAGATGGGTAGTGTCAAGTAGTGGAAACCACGACAAGCGTTTTGTCCTATTTGAGACCAGTCAGCTGGATATACCTACATCTCAGTGTTGATGTCCACTCTAGTACTCCGACATACTATTCGGTTTATAAAGAAACTAAACAGATCACATTGAATATTGAATAAGAGAACTTAATGAATTATTGCACGTCATGCACTGTGATATTCTTTGATTGTTATTTCATAAAATGATCTTATTAGGTAACGAATACATAGAATATCACACATTGAAGTGGTTGAGTGAAGTGAGTGAATGAGTGAGTAATTGGGTGTGCTAGTAATTGCGTGAGTGAGTGAGTACTTGAGTGTGCGAGTGAGTAAATAACTCAACATATGTACCACATAAACTGATCGATATTTGTGTGAGCTGGAACACTACCCGGGTACACAGAATGACGTGGGTGGTTTTCTTAGTGTGTTACACCCAGAGCCTATGACTTAAAGGACTAATCCATGAGGCCAAACAGTAAGGTGATGAGATGCACTTCCATGGTAGCCGGTGATCAGCAATCGGTTCATACGTTATTCGTTCCTTCAGGATACTGGAGCCCATATGCATCATTGGTTTGGAATGATGGTTATCCAACTCCGCTGAGTGTACCCTCCAAATCAAGCAAACTGGTTTAAGTACCAAACATTCGCTTTTCATCTTCTTAATAATGTAAACAACAGTAATGCTACGAGAAAACAGACAGTAGGATTTCTCTGGCAGTGGCTGTATACGCATGGCTATGTGAGAGCATTTGTAGAGCGAGAGATAACGTTTCCCATACTCGAGTTCGCTTTTCCCCTTCTCAATTTCGTAAACAACAGTAATGCTACGAGAAGGTAATGAGTAAGACTTCACTGTCAGTGGTTGTATGCACATGGTCATGTGAGAGTATTTCGAGTGGGAGAGCGGACTCTACCCACTCTCGACCGTACAAGGGCATTTGGGAGCAAGAACAAATACCGTTGGAAGATTTTTGGCTAATCCGTTATTAAGAAAACAATAATCTGTTTCGATTCTCTACTGTCTTTCTGAAGTCATTTCTTTAATGGATTTTCTTTATTTGTATTTTGTTTACGCAATACGTTACTATTCTCTATAGATGTTTTAAGACTATTTATTACAATGTTATAAGTAGTTGAAAAATCCTGTTGTAGTTTTATTTTTCAAAACATCAATGTAATTTTTAATGGAAACTGAGTAAACAAATTTTTTATTTGTGTACGCAAACATTGTTATGCGCTTTCGATATTTGCAGGCGTTCTACACTATGGGATTCGAATTTAGTATTGTTCGCGTTATCCACTTAGCTACTGAGCGCTGAAAGCCACATGCTTGTGCAATGGTATTAAGTTTCAATTCACTTGGTATTGCCTCGAGATTACCATAGTACATAAGCATTCAAAGAACAGATAGTAAGTAAATAGTAGTGAAATCCACGACACAGGTTAATCAGTTCAACTGGTATGATATCTATTATCATTTACTGACATTTTCCAACGACCATGACTCATGTGTTCTGAATGCCACTGATAATTACCGTTGAATGCCGGCTCAGTAGTCTAAAGGTTCAGCGTTTGCATACGAGACAGATATGTCCTGAGTTCAAATCTCGTGAGGTGGTGTAGTGTATGCGCACTGCTGAGGAGTCCCATGATAGGATGAAACGGCAGTCCAGTGCCGCCAGGTGGTGTAACTTCAAATAACTCCACAAAACGTCTCTCCGATCATAGTTTATTTATTTTTGAAATCTTTTGAGAAAACAGAAATATTAAAGCAATCGATACAAGAGAATAAACCATTGCGATTCAAATTACCAATATATACTTATTATTGCATTATTATCAAAATGATGACCGAATGTGGAATTATAATTCTTGTTCGTGCTGTCATTAAGTTGTGACATTTTCGCAGTCATATCACCCAACGAACAAATTATCATTTTATGAAAATTCCACTCCACGTAATGACGTCCAGAACTCATTGGGATATTTTTTACTATTCAAAACGTGAAATTTTCCTGCTTTAAGTGAGTTCGTTCCAATGATTCCAATGTCATTTTGACATAATATTACATTCATTCACTTAGTCGAGGTCAGCAATTTATGTTACCACAACATACATTCTTCATTTCGAAATCGCCTACCATTATGTCTGTGGATGCCTCTAGCTAGCTAACTAGAAACCATTACGTTCATCTTATCTTTTCGTCCACATGTATAACCACATGCCGCATCATTAATTACCCAAAAACATTATTCGAGTACTGCAACTACTATTCTACTCCCATCGCACGGTATATCAGAACATAGAGTTTAGAGCTGGTCTCTCAAAGATACACTCTTGTTCGTCACATCCAAGTCAGTCTCATACGTCGTCATCGCTAATCATATGTATTGGTATTTCTGTCATGCCTTGGTACGGTTCTGTAACAAACGAGGTCGAGCGCATCTCACTCAAACCACACAAACCACTCTAGGCTTCATGACCAAAAAAGAATACGTCTTGACGTACCTTGTCTACTCAGTCACTATTCTGTTCCTCTGGTCATTCTACTAATTCATATTTGACGATAACTCAATGCATCTGACACAAAGCAGACGACAACGTTCACTGACTTCACATTTTATGATTACTATCAATTGCGGTACAGCAACGAATATCACTCGTCGATACAGTCATCATTTCACGACTTGACTATTATTATCCTACGAACGGGAACTACGCATTTAAATTCGAATTCACTCATCGCTAGTCGATGCTATTTATTCTACTGCGGCTCATCAGAACATATATTTAACGTATTTCACTATACTGTAGGCGTAACAGACCAATTTCTGTCGTATCGTACTCTACTTATCTTCATGATTTGTTTCGCTGTCATACCCACAAACAGTTGATCACTATTTTCACGATAATTTGAATCTCATACAAACTTGTTATTTTATTGTTCAGACAGTCATAGCATTAGTACAGGTTAATTTTTTGTACGCTCATGAATTTGCTCATATTCGCATGCTAACGTTTCCATCTTTGTCCACGTCTTTGAGATATTCATGTATTCTTCACATATAATACACTCACCCCTCATGTGACACTGTAATTAATCGAGTGTTGTACAATGTTGTTTGGCTACCTTATTCTAGCTTTCGTTAACATCATATCACTTCAGTGTTATTTTCGAAAACAGACATTCTTTAAATGCGCTCTTTACTACAAGGGGGCTATGTAGTGTCAGTCTCTATGTTAAGCCCATATACCTTATTCTAGCTTTCGGACATCCCATTCTATTCATTCTACTTGAGTCATATGTTGACCTTGTTATTTATTCGCTTATCAATCTAGACTGCCTTTTTTATATGAGCTCATATGTGCGTGCTCTTCTTATCCCATTCTTCACATGTCTGTAGTTTATTTTGTCTGACTATAAATATTGAGTCTCGTTTCATCAAAATGGGAGTTGGTTTCCCAGCCATCTTTGCTGCGTGTCATTTTGCTTTGCTCTGTTTCATTCGCTTCATATACAAGATATATATATTCACAAATCAATTCTCGTTATTCGACTTATCTAATTCCGTTATTGACTAACGCGATTTAAGTCGACGATTATATACGAGAATAGGCGATAACAATCATTCGTACGATCATGGAGTCAGATCCACGGGCCACTAAAATGATGAGCCCTTCCGCCAACATCGTTCGATCTAAACGACGACAAAACTACGGCCCCCACTAAAATCTACAAACCTGTTGTTCATTTGGTAATCATACGATTACTTATGACTAATCTTGCCTGTATGTATGAATGTATGTTTGTATGTGTGTGTGTATCTATGTAGGTATGTAGGTATGTGATGAATACATAACTTTGTCCTGTTTACGAATATTTGAACTCACTATTATCATCATATTCATTTAACTCTTATTTGTTCATTCAATATCCTGTTTGTTACCATGGTATATGAATCAATTCCATTCTGTTATGGCTACAATCATCATCACCATTATCCCATAATGATTACGAATCTCTTAGTTGATAATAAATATACCTGTACAACGAACAACAGAAACACAGACACACACACACAAACACATAACAAACATATTTGAAAAGTGTTTCAATGTTGACTATATACTTTCTTAATAATGAATTCATATATTTTCATAGTAAAAATATAAAAGTTTCTATCATTCACATGTTTCAACACCGAGGATCTTTATCTGGAACGTATAATCATTGAATTACTAAATAACGAAGTAATATTATTATGTGGTCTATAGGTCATTGGCATTCGACTGTGGGTCCACCATCACTGTATTAACTACTTCTATGAATTCGGTGTTCATCTTGATATACTAAAGATGTTTGGCAACTTGAACCGATGCATATATGTACTCTTGGTCCTACGTTGTATCAGACTGACTGACTGACTGACCGAACTGATCAATTCATCACCGTAACTGATATTTTCAAAAATCGAGAGTTTTCTACTAGCTGACCACGGACTGGTAATTGGTTGACTTTGGTTGTTGAGATCCTTCAATGAAAATATGTTCGTCTTTCTTGAAATTGCTTTACATCAACCTAATACTGTATTAAATCAACAAATTCTGAATAAAATGAATCATTAGTTAGACTATCATTTATGAACGAGCCAATCAGGTATAAGATAACAGGTCTTGGATTTCGGAGCGAATTTCATTCATCCATTTGACTGAATAGCGTTTTACCACTATAGCTTATGTCAGTTCGTAATGAACCCCCCCCACCACCTTCCTGAATTTAATTCTTAACCCTCAACCATCAACTGTGAATCGCGATCTTTTTATTCTTCACACAGGTTATTAATTCTCATTTGACCTTTGTACATAGGTGGACATTCTCAAGGTCATTTTTGGGTCACCCAAAGGTCATACATAAATTATAGTCTCATTAATAATAGAATATTGCCTATTGCCTACTAATCTATCGAAGAAATAAGTAGTATTGTCATGTAATTTGAAATTTCTTAAAGAAATTCATTATTTGTATCGTTTTATTGTCCCCTTTAATCTAATGGTAAATATTCCATTCAGATTAGGTTTGCTACTCAAAACAAAAGTGTTTTCTAGATATATCTGAATTCCTCTTCCTCTCAGTGATAATGTATATCAGTCCCTTTTGGAGTATTCTCGTTTTTCTGAATCTTACAGATTTAGTTGTACCACTAATCATATAATTACTTAAATGAGGAGTGCTACTGATGTTGACAGATATAAGTAGTATGTTTCATCAATAGAAAGTGAAATGCCGAGTGGCAGAAGGCTAAGAATGTTCGAAGAGGAGAGAGTTTGGATGGAGAATGAATAATGTAATGATAATGATGATGATGCGCACTGCTGAGGAGTCCCACTATGAGACGAAACGGCCGTTCAATGCTTCGAGGTTTTGCATGGAGGTATAGCTCCAATCGACTCATGATCTCAACTACTGAGATCACTGTATTATGTACAAAATCCATTTTGATAGATTTAATAGATTATCTATAGTTTGATAAATGAATTGTTATGAATACAGTTTAGTAGGATTTTGTTGACTCCACATCTCACTCCAGTTTCTTCGGTTCTGATGGCTATTTAGATAGATATACATATGTCACTAATCCTCGTATACAATGATCGATTTAAATCACGTTGGTGAATAACTGCATTCAAGATTGGTCAAATACGAGAATGGATTTTGAATACGTATATTTTGTACACTCAATGATCTGCATAGATAATCAGAGGAGCGAAGCGAAACAATGTGTGAGGGATATGGCGTGTGAGCCAAATCAATCTAATCAAGCATTGATTGATATTTATAGTCAGATCAATAATAAGTTAAGGAAATGTGATGAATTGGGATAAACAGATGCAAACACACACGCTCACATGAAAACGGTGAAGGTTGATGAACGAATGCTGAACAGGATCAAAACGTGACTCGACAAGGATAAATGAATTGCCTTGCATAGAACCTATAATAAACAATATGGGTCTAACTCAGCAACCAACACTATACTTTCCATTCATTGTTGTTTATCATTAGATTACTTATTTGAATTCGTTCGTTTATTCTTCAACCTTCCAAAAGAATATTTCAATAAAATATAAAACTCAGTAACATTAAATGGTAGATGGTTTCCATAATTTACCTTTCAATCACCTCACGGGATCAATCAATTTCTACTTTGATTATCACTAACAAATGTCGGTATGGTATAAAACTAATCACAACAGCTGACATAGGAATTTAAACTCGGTTTATTCGTGTCACAGTTCTACTGTTTCGACGTTTTGACTGATCTCAAAGTGATGAGAGAATAGGTCCTGGATTTTATCGCGAAATTCAGTCATCCATTTGCCTAATAGCGTTTTTGGCGTTGTAGCTCGTGTCAGTTCGTGATGAGAACCCCCTTCAACTAATTCCTAACCTTAATCATCAACTGTTGATCATAATCTTTGTTCTTCACACTGGTTTATAACCCTCATTTAGTTCTTATTATAAGTTAACACTCTGAAGGTGACTTAAACGTCGCTCAAAAGTGGTCTAGAAATTATATTCTCATCGTGTCGTATTCACTACCATTAAACATTCTTTCAATCATGTTACATACTAAAGTATAGTTCTCGTTGTACATTAGATTAAAAGCTCTAGTCTTTAATGAATGTAAGTTTCTTATTCAACTGATTGGCAGTATGCCAAAAAGAACATAGTTATGCCTAAGCAGAAATCTGCAATGAAAATCACTTTCATTTAATTAGTATTGACATATAAATGAACAAGAAATTTGATTATAAATACGGAATACCACTACAATCTTTACAAAACCCTCCTTCTGATTATATTAGCTAATTAAACTACAGCCTGGACAAGTATATTGAAGACTCTTTGTGACATATAGTTATCCTGTATTAGATCATGAATGCTCACTGCTTACAAGTCTCATACTAAGACAAAATCGTAGTCTAATGATTTTTGATTCTTAATGAGCAACTATTTAAAATGAGTTCAGGATGTCAACTGTAATTAATATTAAACAAGAATTCATTTGTAAAATCCCAATATCTCAGCAGAGTGTCCTCTTGATCTCACACACGGGACTCGATTCCCGGAACTTCATGTCTCGCACACGAACGCCTAATCTATATACCTTTTAACCGATCAGCACTCAGTGGTGTGTATGTCCAACTTCAAGTAATCCACGAAATTATTACACAGTTCAGTGATTCCAGGTTTTCCATAATCGACTGGCTTTATTTTACTCATGAATTCAACTACTGAATTACTCAAATTTTCACAAATCCCTCCTCTTTCTGAATAGTTTCTTCAGGCGGGTGCATATCTTTTTGTAATAAAATAAACGAAATTTTGTTACTTCAACTGAGTCAACTTGAAAGTCTTTATTGATTACAGTAATATTTCACTTCAATACTAGAACTGATCATCACGGTAGTTCTCTATCACTTTCACTAATCTCGTACCCAAAACTCCTCAATTACCGAGGCTTAGGACAATCAGTAATTGAAGAAGAGCTACATGTGGAGTTCGATGTTATAATGCATAGATTAAAAATAAAATTAGATCTTCTAATGTTTCGTCAATCATGATAATCTACTTCTTCAGAGAATGTGTATTAAAGAAAAGGAGGAAAAGAAGATAAGAGAGAGAGAAAAAAAGGAGAACTACACCGATATATTGATGATCATTCTAAATTTATAAAAAGGTTACAAATGTGAACATCAGCCCACCACCAGATTGTTTGTCTTATCTCTAAGAGAAACAAAATCGTATCAATTATCTTCGTATAACGTGCAGATAGTAATTTTCTTATTGATGATTAAAATGAAGAAAATAAATAAGAAAAAAGAAAAGAATCAATCAATATGATCAAGGACGTTTTCTTTTAAAATCCTTCTTCTACTTTTTGAATAGACAGAGAAATGAAAGAAAGTGAAGGTCATTTTAAAGAAATATCTAATAAAGAGAAAGAAGGTATTGTTTGTTTGAATGTTTCTGTAGATGAGAGATTTAGTAGTTGAGTGGGTGTATTGTATTGGTTTGAGTCGTGAAGTGATAGACGAACACTGGAATGTAGATCTATCTAGTTGATGAGTCTTAAATAGGACGAAACCTGTATCCTGGATTTCATTACTAGTCACTTACTATCTTTGTATGGAATGCTTGTGAATTAATGTAATGTAGAGGCAATCCGTATAGGATGCACGTATGTTAATAAGAGATTGATAAATTACAGTCCTTAACAACAATGGGAAGATTGAAGTAAAAATGTGCCAAGTGAATTGACAATTATCCTCATTGTACAAGCAAGTGTCTATGAAGACTCAGTAGCTTAGTGGATAACACGAACGGTACTACATTCGAGTCCCATAGTGAACATCAATTCTGAGATTCTGTTACATCCAACTGACGAGTTCCGAATAGGAGGAAACACGCATCAAACTGTATTCCACTACCAGCCACTATCCACCTTTGCTTAAATAAGCATTTAACTTGTTAAGAAGGATAAATTGTAGTGACTTTGTCTCATTTGAGAAGCGTTGGAAGTTTTCGGTTGAATAGAAAATAAAATAATACAAAGCGAATAATAGAAATGTAACACTTCAACTCATCTAAAGTTCTCTTAGTTAATCAAACAATGTTTGTCTTTTCTTAATTCCTACTTATACAGAATAATTGAGCAGTATCCAATGATGTGTTTACCCAATCTTTAGCGTAGAGTAAATGCGACTAAACTTTTGAGCAACTAGATATCAAGAGGATTACAATGAAATATTATGTGGTTGGAAGTAGTCCTTCTTAAGTCTGCATGACGTGTGAATATCTCGGTGTTTACATGATGTACTATAAAGCTGGATGCATATACTTTCCTCTCAATCCATTTTGATAATCTTATTTCTACCCAGTTATCTTTCCGAGTTTTATCATCGTTATGTTTTCTGTTATACCCGTCAATTGTTTTTTTAAAACTTGTTTGACAATTATCTAGTTGATTGATAATCTGGAACTTTATCGATGTAGTTCGTGATTGCGAATTGATTCATCTGAAATTATTGTAATTTATTTGAGCCACAGTTGTGATATGCTCCAAATCGAAAACTCTGTCCATAGTTGTCACCATCAGTTGTTTATATTCTCAATCTAAACAATGTTTGTGTAATTGTATTTCAAGAAAGTGTCCACTTTGAGCATTGTGGTACTTTTAAATGTTTATATAAATTGTTTTGTATTTATTCGCTGTTGTGACTTTCAGTTTGCCGCATTTGCCTAAATTTCTCCAAAAGACAACGCATTCAATTCCATGTAGATTATCTACTCGAATTATATATTCTCTTTAACTTTTTCCACTTTTTGTAAAAGGAAATGTGGAATACCCGATGCTGAGATTTTTATGTTTCAACAAACACATAGCAATGAATAAAGCTGATACTCATCATGACAATTGCAAATGATTATTTTTATCTTTCAATGTAGTTTGATGATGACAGGAGAGACGATTGTCGACTTTCAAATGCTATACATTACCGTTCGCGGATTCATGATTGTCTACTGAGAGCCATGCACTTTTCACAAAAGGTCTTTGAAACAACTAATTCGTCACGTGTGGCGTGAATCAGTGTATTTTATCAATCCAGACAGAGACTATTCTTTGTCAAATGACTTGTCCCTTCTGCAGTATATCTTCAACGGAGACTAATGAATTCTCTGTATAATGTTCATTGTATTATCAACTGATAAATTCGACCAAAGTACAACTGTTGCACCTAGTCATAGCATAGGTCCTTCGCATACATCCCTCATCTAACTCTGACCTAGACAGAATATTCTAGTTGTTTCCAGTTGCTATTCATCCCTTTGATATCTGCTTCCGATTCACGACACACTGTGTGTTATTCGGCCTTCCACTTTTCTGTTGCCCTTCAGCATTCCAAGTCAGCGCTTGCTTACAGATGCAGATTGAGGATTTTTGTGATACATGTCTGATTCACAGACGGAAGCTGATTTGTTCTCTCCCACAGTACGCTATTGCTAATGATAACCATTCAACGTATATTGTGAATCTTGTGAATGCAATAATTTAAAATAATTGAACATGTTCATGATGAATGCAATAGTAGATTACGTTGATAAAATTAAACGTGAACAAGTTTAAATGCAGGTGAGCTATTAAATGCGACATGTTAATTCCTCATCACATGTCATACTGAGAGTTTGCTACAAGAAGTGTACACATGAAATTGACGTTACAAATTTTAGAGACAGTTACCCTCGTATTGAGTGCTTACGAAACGAATTCGGATTTTATCACGTTAACTTGTATTCAACTCATCAGTGATATTCCGAACAATTTAATTTGAATAATGACGACTAGAGAAAGTTATGTTAGATCATTGTGATAGAATACAATGAATTCTCAGTTATGAAATTTAGATAACCGGAAACAAACAGAAAGTAATAAGAGTTTGACAGAATTCTGTAACCGTAAATTAGAACTCATCGAACTATTGACAACATTAATTTGCTCAATTTCTGTTGAAATCTAAACAAAAGTAGAGCAGTAGTATTAGTAGTAGTCTGTGATGAAATAGATAGGCTTACAAAATTGTCAAATACAATCAAGCTTGTTGAAGTGGACCTCATTTGAAATGAAAAGGAGTAAGCTAACAAGGACATTGCAGGTTCAATTGCTTTGAGTATGCACAGTAATTTATTCTGTACACTTCCCTGAAGAGAAAGATCAATATGCACAAAATGCTTAAATGACGATGAGCTTGGTATAACCCGATAATTATTCCTGGAGAATTTCTGCAAACCGATGTCAATTGACATGTCTAATTATTGGTAATCAGGGAGATATTGATGCATGATTTCAGTTCCATAATGAATATCACTAATTGTTCGTTGCTTCACTTGTTTGAATTCCGTCTTCTCCATTTCGGTCAAGTGGGCACCCATCTTCTACATCCATAAATTACTCAAGACCATAGTGTGATTGACAACAAAAAGTGTATTTGATGGGAGGTTCAAGATGATATGATTGTTCATCAGTAACATATGATCGTCGATGAACAGTATTTGTTTGAAGTGAACACAACACGTGCTACTCTCGCACTCGTGAAACCGTTCACACTGAGGACTGTACTTCGGCGATTCAGTCACGATTATGTATTTGAATATTACTCAAAATCAGCAAATATATTTCAGTTCTTCTAATCTACTTAGCGTTTCTGTAAAAGAAATATTTTTCTAAATTTAACATTAGTGTAAATAAAAGTGCACATTATCTGAACGCGTGATATGCCGATCTCTGTGTGTTGACCTCATTTGTTGTTTGTAGAAATGTCAATGATCAAACATTTTGTTGTTTATCATCATATTTCATCTGAATAATTAGGTTATCTGATGTTTTCTATTGTGTAGTTAGCGTGATATTTACTTTGAGTATAGAAAGGAATGTAGCTTTCTAATGATGCACCCATATGACTGACAATCAACGATTAACACACAGCAGAAAATTGAAAGTTATTCTCATTTTGCAATTACAGATTAGTTCCTAACGAGATATTGAGTTGACAAAAAATAGTTTATCATCCTCTCAGAGAATATTTGGCACCAGCCATCAATAATCACAAAAAATGTTTACCATCTTATTTGATATAGTCTTAGTGATTGTAATCTTACAGAATTCTCGAGTTTGTGTATCTGTGGAACTCTCATTTACATGTACATTCGACTGGTTGATACTCCTCACGGTTATCAGATATCAGATTGTGATCAATCTTCATTAAGATGGGGTGTGATAATGAATAGCCTATATGTAGAACAATGAACCAAAGTAACTTAACGGATAGTATCAAAACAAATTCACCGCTCTATTTTATTTTCGAAATGTCGGATAGTATTATTGATTACCTATGATAGTTTCTTATGAACGATAAATCGTCTTCGTTGTTGTGAATGACATATTGCCTAGAAGTAATGACGGAGACATTAAGAAGGGGACTGCAAATGTCTTCATATGAGTGGCATTATCCTGTGCAAATCCACCACACTACTCTCTACTCCTTGATAGTTTCAAGTGTTTTCAAATGTTTACAAGACATTATTGTCTGCTATGCCTACACTCGTCTTAGAAGTTCAGGCTTTTATCCTTTGAAATGGTTTAAGTAAAAGAAATTGTGGAAAGACTAAGTAGAGTTCAAGTAGCAGATGAACATGTGTCAAAATTGGATGAGATGAGACTTACACGATAGTCAAACTCTTACCAATGTCACAATTGATTGATCACTGGGTGGTGATCAATGTCATACGTGTCTAGTCCTTATTAGTGCAGATCGAATGCTATCGATCATGTTGCAATGTGGTCACCAGTCTAGGTGACTCGACACTGCGGGCACTATATATTGAGATTTAGTTGGTGGTTGGAGGTAGTCAACAGGAAACCCTGGACCCGGGTTTCGTGCTACTTGGCACTCGTCAGCAAGGTGTACCTGTAATGTTGAGGGAACTGGTGCTCCCTGGCGGATTCGATCTCGTGTCACCCAGCTTCACAGCCAGAGACGTTACCACTGAGCTATCCGAGCCGCGGTCCACCTCCTGTTGGAGTGAGATATAATCACGATTGATCGATCATTGAGTGGTGATCATTGTCATGTGTGTCAAGACATTCAGAGTGTGGAGAAGATTTGTAGCTCAGGTGGATGATTTTGGTGGTGTTTTGTTCTCTGAGCTGGATGGTTTGGTCGTGGGGATGTTTGGTTTGTGTATTTTGGGTCTACCGTAGAATTGAGCGAGCACTGGTCCACTGGATTTCATTCTCCATTGGTCTTGTTTTGTTATTTCTCCTGCTTTGACTAGCTTGTTTCAAGTCTTTGAGATTTGATTGTCTAATTTTTCGACCGGATTTGTGTCCATCAGTTTGTATGTGCTCTTATCTTGAGTTTTTGCCTTTTTTGTATTTTTCTTTGTCCATGATTACTGTGGTGCGTCCCTTGTCCGCTGGTATTATGATAATATCTTTTCTATTTCTGAGTACTTTCAATGCCTTTTGTTCTTGTGGAGTCAGTTGGTTGTTTTCTTCCTGTTGAGTTATGGGTATATTTGCCTTATTTCCTGTTGTGTTTCTTCACTGATTCCGGAAGTTTTGAGTGATGACTCTAGTGCTGCGAAGAACTGTAGCTTTGAGGCGTCGCTTGTATTGTAGTTTAATCTTTTTTGGAGCAGGTGTTCTTCCGTATTTGTTAGTGGTTGTTTTGACAGATTGATCACGCAGTTGTTTGTGTTTTCTTCCATGAGTGGTTTTGAGATCTTGATTAGTTTTTTCTTGAAGGTGTTTCTCCTTTGTTCTCTATGTCGTTTGCATGATATCTCGATGGCTGTTGTCACGATTTCCAAATGTTCTGATGTGAGCATCCTTTGTAGCTTTATCTTTTGGTCTTCTATGACATGTTGGTATTTGCAGATCCTGTAGTGTGTATCCGTTATCATTAGGTGTACCATTTTTCTTCCACTTTGCTCGGCAATTCTCCATCCTAATGGGCAGTTGATTGGAGGTCTATATCTGACACTTGTTGGTAGAACATGCTGGCGAAGACACTCATGGAGAAAATATAGTTGTTCTCGAGTGGAAGCCTGCCTTTTGGCGAAATTCTCCCATTTTCGAACAACGAGAAGCGTATACGCTCATATGATTTTGAGATGGTGGAGAAGATTTGTAGCTCAGGTGGATGATTTTGGTTATGTTTTGTTCTCTGAGCTGGATGGTTTGGTCGTGGGGATGTTTGGTTTGTGTATTTTGGGTCTACCGTAGAATTGAGCGAGCACTGGTCCACTGGATTTCATTCTCCATTGGTCTTGTTTTGTTATTTCTTCGCGAATTTCATAAGTAGGACAACATGGATGGAAATGGTTTCGTTTGTTGATGTTTAGAAATTCTGTGATTTTCAATTGACATTGATCAATCAGTGGTTGAGCTGACTTGATTTATGCCTAATACTATGTGGATAGTGGATGCAGTACCAACAAGTTATATTCCACTGATCCTGTATATCTGTTTGTTTGTTTGTTTTTGATTGATTGATTGACACACACGACAGTGTTCTCACATTTTCTTTCCCTCTTCTCTCCTCCACATTCTCATGTCGATCGTTAGCGTCGTTAGAGTCGCACTCACGCACACGTTTCTCCACTCTCCCACCTCCTTAACATCAATGCACTCGGAAACTAGACGAATAGCGATTCACAGAATTTACAAATTGTGTATGTGTATGCGCATGTGAAGATTTTGGGTGTATTCAGTGATTATTTTGGGAAACATGCCAACCTCAGTAAAGATTGTGAATGAATAATGGTGTTGTGTGTGCGTATGATGGAGTTAGTGAGTGACTGGTTGAGTGGGTTGGTGGTTGAGCGTATTTTTGCGAATTGTTGTCTCGTTGTGAGACTCCTGAAATCCTTCGGGTTAGGTGTGGCACACAAACCAACAAAATCACTACAATCAATCCTATGCAATTCAAAGAATGATATAACAAAGGTAAACAAATCAAACCTCATCTACAATATAAATTTTACCACGTGCGAAAAGCACTACATCGGACAAAGTGGACGCCCCCTCCACCTACGCCAACATGAACATCAATTAGCAGTCACACGACATGATATCTCTTCACTTATAGCAATACACGAGAACAACTACGGACACTCATTCAATTGGGACAATGTAGAAATCTTAGATAGAGGAAACTCCAAAAACACCAGATAATTTTTAGAAGCCTGGTACTCAAGTCAATCAGCAATCAACAAACATATTGAAATCAATCCAATTTACCAAGCAATCAGGAAAATCATGCATAAATATAGGAACAGAAATCAAACCAATGGGAGACACAACCAAAACAAAGAAGTAAACAATGATAAATTTATGGTCAACAAGAACCGATCAACATCGAGGTGCACAGTACAAGCTAAGAAACACAAATGGAGAAATTTGAACACTTCACTTCTATCTGAAGTTTGTGCTGATGATGTCGTTTAGAAGAACGATGAAAGCTCTACAACCAGACCGTCCAGCTCAGAGAACAAAACTCCACCAAATTTGCTGACAATGGCGTAGTTGTATGTATTCTTTGTCTTCTTTTAAACTAAGAGATTAAAATCGCTTTATATCTTTCTTCCAACGAAGTAATACTTTCTTCCTGTATTATATCCTGATATGCAATCTTTCTTTTATGTATTACCACGACTTTCTAAACCACCCCTATGAATTCGGTGTCTATCTTGCGGTGCTAATGCGGTATGGCATCTTGGACCGATTCATAAATATGCCTGATCCTACGTTTTGACTGACTAACTGACTGACTGACTATGCAGTGATCATTTTCATTTCAGATCAAGACAATGAATGATAAAAGAGATGTTATTTAGTTAAAATACGATAATAATAATTGTAATCATAAATTTCATAGAACACAAATATACAAAATTATATATCTATATATAAGTAGTTTATAAATAGTATAAATTCATAGGAATGATAATACTGTTTATATCGTTTTCTCTCTTTTTTCTTTCTTTCCTTTTTTGTTTGTTTGATTTATTAAATCACTTTTAAAAAATTAATGAACAAGTAAATTGTTACTTTTAGGTAATTTTAAAAACTCTTTTGCTACTACTGATAAAGAATCTGTAAGTAGTACTGGTGATTCATGCGAAGAAGATTGTGTTGAACTATGATTGATTGTCATCCATGTTGACGTCGATGATGATGTTGATGATGGATAGGAAGGTAAAGAATGATTGACCAAACTAAATATAAATTTATAACAACCAAATTGTATCATTGAACCATGTCTTGAAATAGCCGACCAGTGATTAAATTGAATGATGAATCTGTTTTATCTACTAGAAATTTATCATTTGGAGTAAAATGTAAACTTGTACAATCACATATAGATGTCATATGTGATAAATCCTGGTAAAGTATATAAAAGAAAAAGAAAAAGATAATAGGTATAAATGAGGATGATAATAATGATTGAGAATGAGAAGAGTCAGTTCTCCTTCTTGAAGTGATCTGACAGGGGAATCCTACTTTCACTATATTGTCGTCAAGGGGTAGTTGTTTATGAAATAAATAGGATGAAAAGTGAAAGTTCGACGCTTTTAATGAGTTTGTGAGTATGTAGAATCCACTTGTGGCAGTTGAAGAAACCCTCTCTTCAAACTGATGGTGCACATGGGCTCCAGTATGCTGAGGAAACAAATAACACATTGAGTCGGAAACTGGAGACAAACATGAAAAAGGGTGAATAGCAACTGGGAAAAAAGTGAAAAGGATTGCCAAGGAGAGATATGAATGGAGAATGGTGGTGGACGGCCTATGCTACCCGACGAGGGGTAACTGGTGTAAGTAAATAAGTAGGTTCCCTCTTCGCTTGTTTATAAACTCTGTAATTTGTAATCATGTGTCACAACTAGTCATTATTTTATTATTGTAGTAAGCCTTTTTAATTTCAGACACACAGATGCGCTATGAGCTATAGATGCCTCATAAGTTGAGGTTTGTTAGTAATGAATGTCTATTCATCAATAAAGAAATGTTTTTAGACAAATTGCTGTATTATGGACTTTGGTTTCGCGTGCACCTTAGTTCTATAATCAGACATATCAGTATTCAAAAAATAGGAATTAATGGATAGTTGTTTCTTCTTAAAAAGAGATTACACTCATAACTCCACCAGGAATGACAACCAGGAGCTTCAATCCTATTGACTAACGTTTAATCATTTGAACAATTGGTTGTGGGTCCATTAAAATTATGTTCAGTTCAGGAAAGAAAGCAACAATCATCTGCTGTCATTCAATGAATACTTGTTGTTAAGTTTGTCATACATTGTTCCTACTCGCTCCCTTTACACATCTTGGCATATTGTGTTTTATACTACTTATTGGCATTCAGTAAGCAGTTGTATTCCCAACAATCTTGACACTTATGTTGTAACGCAAGTTGTAGTGTAATATACTGAAATGTTCACATATACTTATAACGTTTATTGTACCTATCATCGTATTTATCATTATAATTACTGTGCCTTAATCACTGTACAGGTTGTCCGCAGTTTTGTGCATTTGTTTAAACGCACCATGTTCCATAATGTTTTGCTCCTGATTCGAGTTTCCATTGTTCAGAAACTGTTATCAAATTTAAAGACAGCTATCAACTGTCCTTTGTACTATCGTATGTTGTAATTATTCTTTATGTTACTGTCACAGGAAGCCTTTTTATTTTCATACTTGAAGGACACGTTTGAACATCCCAGACACTTCACAATTTGAGGTTTGTAACTTAATTTTGTGTATTATTCAATAAAAAATCGCTATTGTAGACAAATCGTTATTTTGGAAACTTTGATTTTGCGCGTATCTCAATCGGATAACTTGGACGCTTCGAAAGATCTAACATTGAGGAAGTTTGATTCGTTCCATTAAAAGTGGAATAATTATTGGTTACATCGTGATATAACAATGAGAATCGTCATACATTTACTTTTCTAATCATAGATACTAATAGGATAGTAATTCAAGTTCACAACATATATGGTTTGTCAGTAGGTAACTGCATGATGTACATTATGTAATAATTGGTAGTAACGATGAATGAGCTTAATAGTCTGAATGAGGAAGTAGTAGTATATCTTCCATTCTCGTCCTCTTATTTTCGATCATCTCAATTTTCTGTCTCCAAACATTCCACTTTCGATTAGTGATACATACTACTTATAACTGTCGAGATTGAGTAGGACACATCACACTAAAACTACCGACCTCCTACTCGAGATGAGAAACCAGCTGACTGAGATACAGATGAAGATAGTACTGTGTTTTATACAATTCATTAAGAAATTCTTCGCTATGATCAGTGTTTAAAATGATGAGTCATGTTTCATCATATTAAAAAGTCGCTACATGGATGATCGTATTAATTTTGGAATCCAGTATTTCGACAGCTTAAAACCTTTTTGTGTAAACGCATGTGATAAGGCATATTGTTCAACCCAAACCAATGTACACACTGTAGGGAAGTCCGAATCAGAATGAATCGTTCTATCCTTTATTCCATTGCCATTACTAAATGAGGTCAGTTTGTAGATGATAACGGTATCAATACATCTGGATTGATAAACTTCAGTCATTAATATCAAAGATGACAGTAAAAGCCCTCACAATCAGTAGAATGAAACAGTTATTAGATCTTGATAGTTGAATTCATGAGTCAATGAGGGCTAGAGCATCATCGACAACCTGGAAGAACTAGACAGTCAAGTCCTCCTCAGCATTGTGCATCCACGATCCCTTTTACAGGATTCGAAAACAGAGTCCTATACTCCTTTATGAGTGGTAAGATTGAGAAAGCACAAGCCAACTTCCATCTGGAGAGGAAATTAGGAAACGATGTTGGAAGTGGATAAAACACACATTGAAGTAATCACCAAACTGCATCACGAAGCAAATCACTAACTTGAGATCTTGGAGGGAAACGGAAAACAGGAAAGTCAAAGAACACATTACATCAGAAAATGGAAACAGATATGAAAAGGATGAGTAGAAATTGGAATGAACTGGAAGCGATTATCCAGGACAGATTTGGATAGAGAATGCTGATGGCCAGCCTATGCTCCTCCATAAGGAGTAACAGGCGTACACAAGCTTCTTTCAAGTATATATTTCTCTCTGTTTATATAAAACGCCATATTTATTTATTATTATTATCCAATCAAATAATTTTATTTAAATTAGAAACTAAAAATTAAAATATAAAAATCAACATTTTAACCAATCAGAAGTTGATAAATTAAGAAATAACATTTAAAACATACCTGGAAACAATAGTTAAACTGATGAATTCCTTTAGGCATGTATCTATGCGTGTATGTATGTTTGTTTGTACGCATGTGTGTGTATCTATGTATGTATATTTGAGTGTAGGTAGGTAGGTATCTATGTAAGTATGTGACGATTACATAACTTTGTCCCGTTTTCTAATATTTGAACTCACTATTATCATCATCATATTCATTTAACTCTTATTTATTCGAAATATTCCCATATTGTAAATTTAGAATAACATAGATATATAAGCGAACAATATTGTTCTCGATTTGATCCTCATCAGGCTTTACTTCTAATATACAGTGATGTATTTATATGCATATACCAAATTATTAAACCAATCAAGGTAGTTTATAAGTCGATGATAACAATGGAATAGATTACATAATAAGTAGAATGTGAAAAGTACAACTTGATGGTGTAACAAGAAATGCATTAGTTTTTGATAAGCAATAATAATAATGGCTCAAATCAATGTTACATAATCTGAAATGGGTCAATGATTAGAAAAATATAGACAGTGAGATAACAATTATGAAGATTATAAGATGACGTAATCAGAAACGGTCAGATAATTGGACCATGAAACGTATAGTTGAGAGAAAATAAAGTGGTAGGAGGGTGTGATGAAAAATAATAAACGAAGAGAAAGTTAGAAAAAAAAATTCATTTATTACTTAAGGCCAGGGGAGAGATAAGGGTGTTACAAATTTCTTCTGAACACAAAGACTTGGCTTGTAGGCTCGGATTCCTATAGCTTCTGCTATGTGTAAGAGACGAGATCGAACACCATAAGGAAAGTAGTGGGAATCCGATAAATAACTTTGAACGACTTGTTTCTGTCCACTATATGACCGCTATCGATCAAGTGTGATAGAACCGAGCTGCATGTTGTTTTGACGTAACCTTTTCCTAACCACGAAGGGAGGTGTTCACTAACTCGTTGGTTGAGTTGCCTGGTAGTGCGCACAATATAGCTTTCTCCACAGGAGCAGCTGAATTCGTAGATACACGCAGAAGTGGAATAACCAGGTAATTTGTCCTTCAATTGCGGAACCACCATCGATCGGGTCGAATACGATAGGCAGAGAACGGCAGCACGTTTAATGCTGTCATAATTTGGATAAATTATCTTCGTATAACGTGTAGGTATTAATTTCCTTGTTGATGATGAAAATAAAGAAAAAAAAAGAAAAAAGTAGAAAAAAATAAATCAATATGATCAATGACGTTTTTCTGTTCAAATTCTTTTTTTTAATTTTTTAATAGACAGAGAAACGAAAGGTGGCGGTCATTTTAAAGAAATATCTAATAAAGAGAAACAAGAAGGTATTGCTTGTTTGAATGTTTCTATGGATGAGAGATTTAGTAGTTAAGTAGGTGAATGTTATTGTTTTGAGTCGTGAAGTGATAGATGAACACTGGAATCTAAATGTATCTAGTTGATGAGTCTTACATAGAACGAAACCTGTGTCTTGGTTTTCATTACTGGTCACTTACTATCTTTGTTCAGAATGCTTGTGAATTAGGGTGATATCGAGGCAATCCGCATAGGATGCACATATGTTAGGAAGAGATTGATATTTTGCAGTCATTAACAACAATGGGAAGATTGAAGTGAAATAATACCAACTGAATTTAAACTTACTCACATTGCACAAGCATGTGGCTTTGCGGACTCAGTACCTAAGTGGATAACACGAACGATACTAGATTCGTTTCCCATACTGAACACCAACTCTTAGATGCTGTTACATCCAAGTGACGAGTTCCGAATAGGATGAAACACGCGTCAAACTGTATTCCTCTACTAGCCACTATCCATCTTTGTTTAAATAAGTAATTAGCTTGGTAATAAGAATAAATTGTAATGACTTTGTCTTATTTGAGAAACGTTGGAAGTGTTCGGTTGAAAAGAAAGTAAAATAATACGAAGTGAATAATAGAAATGTAACACTTCAACTCATCTGAAGTTCTTTTAGTTAATCATACAATGTTTGTCTTTTCCTAATTCAAATTTATACGGAATAATTGAGCAGTATCCAATGATATGTTTACCCAATCTTTAGTGTAGAGTAAATACGACTAACATTTAAGCAACTAGATATCAATAGGACTAAGACGAATTAAGATGTGGTTGGAAGTAGTCTTTCTTAAGTCTGCATGACGTGTGAATATCTAGGTGGTTACATCATGGATTATAAGGCTGGATGACCCTCTTTCGAATTCTCTAAGTAACATCAATACCCTCAAGATGATAGATATATCTGACTGATGGGTGTTAAATTACATGAAACCTATTTTCATTGTTAACGGAGCAAGTATTCATCATGTACTCCATACTTTCAACATTCCAGTTTGTTATATAATTTACTCTCACGAAGTGAATTAGTCAATGGTAACAATCCCGAATTTCCTATGCGAACAGATTTGGTCAAATGAAATCCATATAATTGACTTAATGTCTATTAGAACACGTATGATTGAGGAATTTTGATTCATTCACTTGGATCATAACTGAATCAGACGGTTGGATACAATAACACTTCTGAACTGAAACAAATTATCATTAAGTTATCAACGAATAACATTCCAGTTTGTTTGAAGAGAATCTTTATAGATTCGACTAACTGACCGATTGTATTCATGAATGATTAATTCCACATCATGGTAGATAATATTAAAGACTAGAAAGCGTTAGATGAACGTAGCAATATAATATAGGGTTGTTTAAGAATAGCTGATCGTAGTCAGAATGACGTTGATCTGTTGGGGACGATAGATCCCCAAACTCATATTTTAAATTTTATCTTATCGATCAAATGTTAGATATTTTTATTGGGGTCAATTGATGAACTATCGATTAAATGCGCAAATAGGTCAATTAATGAACTCATTGATTAATGTTTAAAAATTTTCTATCGATTGTAAATAATTGTATAAATACGCTTGACTTGTATGCTTGATCTGATCTGCCTGCCTGACTTGTTATCTGCTGTTGCTTGTAGAATATACTTTCTACGCCTTACCAAGACTTCTTGATCGAGTTAGCTGAGTCGAAGACAACGGACCAGAATAGTCTATCGAGTCGCTGAATCATTGATCATTCGTTCCGTTTCGAGTAAGACGCATCAGTAATCGCATTCAAGCAATAACGAAACATAACAAATTGGCGACGGTGGTTTTTCGATTATGGACCCTACTAAACTTGAACTGTTACTTGAGCAGCAGCTAAAATTGATGCAAATGTTAATGGAGACCAAGGTTACGCCTCCCTTACAGCCAAGCACGTCTAGTTCAACCACGACACCATCAGTAGATGGCATCGCAAATAGCATAGCTGAATTTCATTACGATCCTGATTCTAATGTTACTTTTGAAATGGGGTTCAGGCGTTCTGAAGATCTATTTAAATTTGATTTCGCCAATCAAGATGATGCTTGGAAAGTGCGGCTGCTACTTCGTAAACTGGGTGCAAATGAGCTGGACAAGTATTGCAATCTGATCTTGCCGTTGAACCCACGTGACCGATCATTTGCAGACACAGTTCTAACATTAATCCAACATTTTGGCGATAACTCGTCACTGTTTAATACTCGTTATCGTTGCTTGAAGCTAACTATGAACGAAGATGATGATTTTCTTACGCATGTGGGCGTCGTCAACCGTGAATGCGAACGCTTCCGGTTAAAGTCCTTGACTGAAGATCAGTTTAAAGCCCTGATCCTTATTTGCAGCCTACAGCACCAAAAGTTCAGTGACTTACGAACAAGGCTACTAAGTCGTTTGGATCAAGAACCGAAACTCACCCTGAGTGATATAGCTAATGAATATCAACGTCTCATTAATCTTCAACGAGACACTTCTATGGTCCAGAGTGGTGGTTCTAGCCGATTTGAAGTACGAGCGGTGCAACAGACACCTCACAAAAACAAACACGTCCCCGCTTCATCCAGTCCATCTCACTCCAGCTCTAGACGACAGACTAAAGCAACTCCTCCTGCTCCTTGCTGGCAATGTGGTGCATGGCACTACGTTCGAAACTGCCCATTTAAACAACATCGATGCAAGAAGTGTAAGGTTATCGGTCATAAGGATGGGTTTTGTCTGTGGAAGAAGACTCCAAGTCAATCAAGAAATACCAACAGGCCCCGTCCTAGATCCCGCACCAGTTCATTGAGCTTAGTATCTTCGTGTCAAAGCTCATCACCAAGTCAGAGAAAATTTATTACTGTTAACATTAATGGGCATTCATCTAAATTGCAAATAGATACAGCATCAGATGTCACTATCCTCTCTCGTAAGACTTGGATCAAAATGGGCAGCCCAAACTTGCAGCATACAACGCAAAAGCCTCGTACTGCCTGTGGTAATTACCTTCACCTGCTAGGAAAAATGGAATGTACAGTTACCTTCCGTGATTTGGCATTTGTTGGGGTATGCTACATAACCCCAGCTGATCTAAATTTGCTCGGATTAGATTGGTTTGATCACTTAAAATTAGCTGATGTCCCGTTGAATACCATATGCAACCTGGTATCACAACCACAACTGCGACAACAACCACATGACTTTGAATCATATACGAGCACCCTAATGACGCAGTTTTCAACTATTTTTCAACCTGGATTGGGTCGCTGCTCTGTCATGAAAGCAACACTTCGATTGAAAACTGGGGCTAAGCCTGTTTTTCGCCCAAAGAGACCTGTCCCTTATGCAACATTACAAACAGTAGATGAAAAATTGAACCGCCTTCAACAACAAGGAGTTATCACTCCCGTTTCCTACTCTGCATGGGCAGCACCTATCGAGGTTATTAAGAAGGTCAACGGCACGATACGTATATGTGCTGACTTTTCAACAGGTCTCAATGCAGCTCTGGAACAACATCATTATCCCTTGCCTGTTCCCGCAGACCTATTTACCATGCTGAATGGGGGAAGATTTTTCGCTAAGCTGGATCTAGCTGATGCTTATTTGCAAGTGGAAGTAGACGAAGCATCAAGAGAGCTGTTAACTATCAATACTCATCGTGGTTTGTTCCAGTATAACCGTCTACTATTTCGGAGTCAAAACTGCACCATCTATTTTCCAACAATTAGTGGATACCATCCTATCAGGTATCTCGGGAGTCGCGGCTTATTTGGATGACATTTTAATTGTAGCAACGACATTAGAACAACTACGAGAACGCACGACATTGGTACTGCAACGCATCAGTGACAACGGGTTCCGGTTACGCCCAGAGAAATGCCAGTTTTATTTGCAGTCGGTAAAATACTTGGGGTTCATTTTCGATGCCGACGGCCGCAGGCCGGATCCTGAGAATATCCGAGCTATCAAACTGATGCCCACTCCCACTAATGTCTCGGCACTACGTTCCTTCCTGGGACTTGTCAGCTATTACTCAGCGTTCGTTCCATCGATGCATGATATTCGCGCTCCACTCAATAGCTTACTGCAGAAGAACAGCTCTTGGAACTGGACAAAACAGTGTGACACTGCCTTTTGTAAACTGAAGTCCGTTATTAGTTCTGAATTGCTGTTGACACACTACGATCCAGCCATGCCGATCATCGTAGCTGCAGACGCTTCAGCGTATGGCCTAGGCGCTGTTATCTCTCATCAGTTTCCGGATGCGTCGGAAAGAGCCATCATGCATGCAACCCGTACACTAACCCCAGCAGAAAAAAAATACAGCCAGATAGAAAAAGAAGCGCTTGCACTTGTGTTTGCTGTGCGCCGTTTCCACAAGTTCCTGTACGGTCGGAGATTCACGCTTCTCACAGATCACAAGCCTTTACTCGCAATATTCGGGTCAAAATCTGGCATTCCAGCTCATTCAGCAAATCGCCTTCAGAGATGGGCTTTAGCACTCTTGGGGTATGATTTCGAGATCCAGTACCGACGCACTCAACAATTCGGTCAGGCGGATGCCTTATCACGACTCATTAGTGACCAGTTGGCGGCTGAGGAAAACACGGTAATTGCATCTCTGCTAGCGGAAGACCACGCCGAATGTTATCTGACGACCGCAATACGAACTTTGCCGGTATCTGCAACGGACATACAAAATGCTTCTAAGAGCGACCCCATCATCAAAAGAACTATGAACTATGTCACCAACGGTTGGCCGACTAAGAAGTCGTTGCCAGTGTGACACTGCCTTTTGTAAACTGAAGTCCATTATTAGTTCTGAATTGCTGTTGACACACTACGATCCAGCCATGCCGATCATCGTAGCTGCAGACGCTTCAGCGAATGGCCTAGGCGCTGTTATCTCCCATCAGTTTCCGGATGCGTCGGAAAAAGCCATTATGCATGCAGCCCGTACACTAACCCCAGCAGAAAAAAAATACAGCCAGATAGAAAAAGAAGCGCTTGCACTTGTGTTTGCTGTGCGCCGTTTCCACAACTTCTTGTACGTTCGAAGATTTACTCTTCTCACTGATCACAAGCCTCTTCTCACAATTTTCGGTTCGAAATCTGGTGTTCCAGCCCATTCCGCAAACCGTCTCCAACGATGGGCTTTGATACTTCTGGGTTATGATTTTGACATTCAGTATCGGCGCACTCAACAGTTTGGTCAGGCTGACGCCTTGTCACGACTTATCAGCGAACACCATACGGCCGGCGAAGATACAGTTATTGCCTCACTGATGACCGAGGACTACGCGCAGTGCTACCTGACAACTGCTATTCGTGCCTTGCCAGTCTCAGCAGCTGAAATACAATCTGCATCCAAGAACGACTCTATCATAAAGAGAGCGATGAAATACGCCACAAATGGCTGGCCGACTAAGAAGTTTGATGGTGATATAAAACAGCTGTATCAGCGGCGGGATTCTCTATGCATTGTGAACGACTGCTTGATGTTCGGAGAGAGAGTGGTTGTGCCAGAATCCCTTCGTGCAAAAGTGCTGAAACAGTTCCACCTTGGTCATCCGGGGGTTAGACGAATGAAATCCATAGCCAGGAGTCATGCGTATTGGCCGCTAATGGATCAACATACAACAGAATTGGTTGGGAAATGTATGCGGTGTCAGCAAGCGGCAAAAATGAACGCCAAAGTTCCACCAGTTTCATGGCCACAACCTGATCATCCTTGGTCCAGAATACACGTCGACTTTGCAGGCCCGATTAACGGAACCATGTATCTAGTTGTAGTCGACGCCCTTTCGAAATGGCCTGAAATCAACCCTATCATACCGCCAACGACAACTAAAACAATACAGATCCTCACAGAAATTTTCTCCCGAAATGGTATACCAGATACTATTGTATCTGACAACGGTTCACAGTTCACCTCCAGCCAATTCCAGTCATTCTGTCAACGACTAGCCATAAAGCACTTACGCTCGCCACCATACCACCCGCAGTCGAATGGGCAAGCAGAAAGGTTTGTGGATACGTTTAAAAGAGCCTTGGCTAAAACAAAAGGGGAGGGGACGCCAGCAGACGCGTTGCAAAATTTCTTATACGTGTATCGAACAACACCAAATGAAACGTTGCCGGAGCGAAAGTCCCCAGCAGAGATCCTAATGGGAAGAAGACTGAAGACGATCCACAGCCTGATGCATCCAAGTAATGCAACTACACCAGTACGGACAAAGTTTGAAAAGCAATCCACGTACGAAGTGGGATGTCCGGTGTTTGCCCGTGATTACAGCCCGACCCATAGTCCATGGACAGAAGCGCGAGTGGTCAGAAGAGTTGGCCGAGTCATGTACGAAGTTGAGGTAGGTAGTGACAGGTGGCAACGCCATCGGAATCAGTTACGCAAACGGTTAGCCACAGACCGCCCATTAACAGAATCAAATATTCCTCTTGACATCCTGCTAGACACATTCAACTTACCGGCAACCCCACCAAAAGAAAAACCTCAACAACAAGCTGAAACACGTCACAGACGGTGGCCTATCCGAGAACGGCGAGCAACAGTCAGGATGCAGGTTGACCCCAGGAAAGCCCGCTATTAAAAAGGGGAGGAGTGTTGGGGACGATAGATCCCCAAACTCATATTTTAAATTTTATCTTATCGATCAAATGTTAGATATTTTTATTGGGGTCAATTGATGAACTATCGATTAAATGCGCAAATAGGTCAATTAATGAACTCATTGATTAATGTTTAAAAATTTTCTATCGATTGTAAATAATTGTATAAATACGCTTGACTTGTATGCTTGATCTGATCTGCCTGCCTGACTTGTTATCTGCTGTTGCTTGTAGAATATACTTTCTACGCCTTACCAAGACTTCTTGATCGAGTTAGCTGAGTCGAAGACAACGGACCAGAATAGTCTATCGAGTCGCTGAATCATTGATCATTCGTTCCGTTTCGAGTAAGACGCATCAGTAATCGCATTCAAGCAATAACGAAACATAACATGATCACATTGTCATTTGTTGAAAGTATCGATTGAACACGAATCTTATTTCTTTCAGGTTTATTATTGTTTTGATTAACACATTGGCGGACTGGTAAGATAAACAAGATGAAGATAGTTTCCATGACAAATCAAGGGATGAATCGGAAACCAGCAACACAGTTAACTGCTGTTTCATCACATGTCAGTATTATGTTTCAATAAATTTATATTGAATCTAATTCATGGATCTGTGGTGGTCGGTATTCGATATAATCCTTAAACTTCGTATACAGTTCGTCTTGATAACCGTTCTATATAACGTACCAACGGTATATTAATCGGAAGGCGAATACGAAGTGTTGATTACGTTTATTACGAGACCACACACATATATCCAAATGTACAGATGCGTTGAACAAGCATAGAAGAGTTGTGCCGAAAGGCGAGCAAGCGAGCGGGAGCCAGAGCAAGAGCGAGACGATAGTGTTTGAGTGATTGAGTGAGTGTTGAATATGAATAACATGGACATATATATACCATGTGAAATGAATGACTTTGTCCGCTAAGTGAGTTAGCAAAAGGGCTTAACTGAGTTAAATGAGAATAAACCCAATTGCACGTGAGTCGCTATAGATCAGCTTATGTGAAGATAAAGACAACTTAAGAGGTAATGTCAATCAGTCAGTCACCCATTCACTCAGTTAGCTACAACGTAGGACCAGACACATATATGCATGGGTTTAAGTTGCCAAAACTCGTTAGCACAGCAAGAGGAACACTGGATTCATGGAAGTAGTTAATTCAGTGGTAGTAATATATAAACGAAAGATTGCGTATAACGTAATGTCAGAATCTAGGGATTTATATGTTGGAATTCAATTAGCTTCATAGACGACACTATTTGTGTAATGAACAGAAACACAAATGAGTCAACCAAACTTTATTGACCCTGAATTATAGAATCTCTTGATGAAATCTAAGAACCATACAGTGAATATTTCATTTGCAAAGTATCAATCGATTGTCTCATACTTCATTGTTCCTTCGTTTCCATACAAATTGCTTTCTATTCTCTTACTCTTCTCTTTGAATTGTTTTTTAACCTTCTACCTTCAGACATTTCACTTTCGATTGATGATACATACTACTTCTATCTATCGATATCAGTAATACACACCATAATATTATCAGAGTAGAGGAATTCCGTAGAATATGAAGGAGTAGTAAAATCAGTTTGGTAGACGTATCAATATATTGTCTATTAGCTTTAAAGCATTTCAAACCTATGCACAAAAATCAATAATTCGTCAAAGATCTTTATAGTTAGACCATCATTGAAAATTTGAGATTCATCAATAATGCGCATCGATCATCCTGCACGTGGGATTAGAAACCACGTTCTTCGATTTCGTGTGCGTACACTTATGAATGACTGAGCTGGTCAGAATCCAACAGTGTTAATGTGTAACTACAATCAACCCATGAAATTGCGCTACTGTCCACCATCTATAGAAAATTAATATCACCCAGTGTAAAGGAACATGACAATGACAAAAATCTTATACTTAGTTTTATTATTGATCATAATTGTCAACGTTTTATTACTTACAAGTTGTTAGTAGTTTATTTATAGTAATCAAAGATGAGTATTGATTCATGTACAACCAAGCATCTGAATACATTTCAATATGAAGTGAGTTTGATTCGACTTCAAGCTGGGAATAATCCAATGAATTCAACATCAACTTTCATCTGATACCAAGTAATTTCAATAATGTTCGTCATCAATAATCAAGTAAAACAGTTGAATTAGAACTGAAATCATTGATCTGATTAGTGAAATCTATTCGTTAACAGATGAATTCTCTCAATGGTGTTTTCCATGGTGGTCTAGCTTTAATTGATCCATGAAATCAACTGTTAAAAATAACTAGAATGTGGTCGAAGGCCCATCTGAACAATAATCATCATGTGCTCACTTGTGACTGGTTTCGTGAGGTATTTCCTTAAGTTATAGGGAGAATCCGTCGTCAGCGTGGTTCAACAGTGTATACTGTTGAGGCAGTAACTCAGTGAAAACAACGGTGGATTGTTCATTCTAAATGATTTGTAAGTGTTTCTTCTGCATCTAAATAATTTGGAAAATAGATAAGCATTTGTATGACCCACTCAAATGTATATTGTTTGTTCAGCTTTTAGAAGATGAAGGATTTGTGTATCGTCAATCTAGTAATTCAATTTTTCCGCAATCTTCAATTATCCACATGGATTGATTTCAGATAAACTATGTCAAGGATTCTCACCTCTAGCTATTGTTTCCTGAACGGTGTGTTTATTTTGTATAATGTAATTCTCTTATCAGTCACAACTATTTATTTAGTATATGATGGATGGTTTGCCTCCAGTTGTTCTTGTGTTCTTTAGATTGTACGGAATAGATTGTAAAGATTTCATTGGATTTGTGCGCTAACACTTATTCATGGAAGACTTAAATAATTCATTTTTGTGATTTCGTAGGTGTTGTTCACGTGGGATAGGATAATGAATTCATTTAGTATATTTTATGTTAATGTAGTGTTTGCTGATAAGCATTTCCCGACGAAGTGTTTGAACGTGTCCTGGTTTTTAATGTCCTGGGTATTTTCCTTGCATTTCGAATAAAATGACGATGCTACAACATGTCTTTATGATTTCAAGTAGCATGGAACGAATATAATATTGTCACGTGACAAATCCAGGAATCAGTGTCCTGATATTATTGAACTAAAACTATGTACAAGAAGCGGTAGTTACCATGATTCAAATCCTTGTTAAACCACAATGCCGTGGATTCACACCTACTTTCTCTCAATTTCAAAAGTCAGTAACAAGCCTTAACTAACAATGTCTCATAAGCAGACGTAACTTGCAAACAGACATATTGGGCCACATGAAATTATAAAATGGAAAATATAAATGAACAAGTTGGAAGGTGGTTAGGATTACAGTAGGCTCTAAATAATAGGCTGAAAAGTGATTAAGGAATGGTGAATCGGATAACAATATTGAGTGGGTTATTCGAAAGATCATGTTGAATGAAATCATTCTCTATATGTATCTATATAATCTAAACACTTGATAAGTATACAATGGAGTGATAATCGATAGACATTCGAAGAAATGAGCTTCTGTTCTGTTTACGCTTTTCATTCGATTATCACAAACAATCAAATCAGGCATATTAATTCACGATTTATTTTCTTGACTAAAGAGAGATGATGCCAACCCACGATTCATTTATGTGTATTCGATCGCAAACGCCTGGGTATCAAGATAGTTTAAGTTGAATTACTCTTCTGCTAAAGATAAAACATTATTCGGTTTTGATCTCATCTCAGAATCTATATACGCTATATATCTTCACAGATTTCAGTTACTTGCAATGATATCTACTTAAAGCATCCATGTATTTTATCATTGTCAACTGATACATCTTTTCTCTATATCTTTAAACAGTGTGATAGATCAATGGTCGCATTACATCACAGGGTTGTGTAATAATAGAAATATTAGTGATGATTCCCAAATTCTATGGAATTTCATCAGAATGACGTTGATCACATTGTCATATATTGAAAGTATCGATTGAACACAAATCTTATTTGATTTCGTGAACACGAAATTCAAAAACTGTGTTTCATACACATAATTCCCTGTGCAGGTCATCCATGTCATGTGTGATGCTATTACTCATCGGGAACAACAGAACATGGTCGTAAAATGTTGTTGAGGAATCCCATATTTGGACGGACCGGACGTTCACTGCTTCCAGTTTTTCATTGTTCAACTAACATTATTCGATTCATCATCTTAATTAGTTACAATACCTGCAATATAAGTAGAATGAGTAATTGTGGAAGTAATTGATCATTAGGAATCTTTCAATTGAAGTCTGAACTAAGATTCTCAGAATCTACGCAATTCAACAAAGAAGAACTAGATAAGCACTAACGAATGTATTGTATTTGGAATTCGAACCAAGCAAGCAATCAAGTACAAAAGGAATCCTTAGTTCATACTAACACCACAAAATAGTATCAAGAAAGGTAGGATAGTGTATGATTAAAGTGTGTGGGTATGTTTTACTTGTATGGACAGAAGAATATAGTATTGTTCAAGAATTGAAAATAGGGTTCAGACGGATAATAGCGGAAGGAAGAGAAAAGAGGAGAGAAGATAAAACGGTTAGCAAATAAAATAAGAACGGAAATGAAAAGACGATGGTGTTTGTGACAAGCAGTTGAAGGAAGTTAGGCAAATTATTTACATGATGTACTTTTTACACATTTCAGTTATGCAGTATGTGCATTGGCATAACTTAATCAATCTGTTTACTATTACCTACTCTCTATATTAATAAAAAATGTAGTATTGGTAGTGTTGATAGTGATAGATTGTCCGGTAGTTGTTAATGTGATGCAGATAGTATAATGCGTAGTAATATATTATTAGGCATTTCAGAATCTGTAGTAGTGTGAGTGTAGAATTATGGTCTACTATGATATTAGTACTGCTTTAATAATAGACTTGAACCTGAAATTGTAGATTTGTTATGATGTAAGTGCCTACTCTTTAAGATCTTACATGGAAGTCATTTTGAAACGTGTTTATATAAAAGATGTTTCACTTTTCTCGTTCTATCTGATGATAGATAAAGGGAATAATTTAACTAACACTTTGAAGTCTTCATTAGAATAATTCAGTATCCATACAACTTTGATACAATTGTGATCTGTAGAAATCATTAACTAAACGATAAGAGATTACATTAACTTGGTGTTGCGGGTACATATAGATGACGAGTCTCAAATACAACAAAACGCACGTCTTGGATTCCACTGCTAGCCAATATCCATCTTTGCTTCAGAAGAGATTACAATTTGTGTTTATCCTAATGCTTTATGATCCATTCGTTCATTACATGGATTGTCTGATTGAAGGAACCTGTTTTTTATAGTGTAAAACTCCTGCAAGTATAGAATGCGCATAACAATGTCTGGGTAGACAAGTAAAGGATTTGTTGATTCAGTTTCCATTAAAAATTACATTGATGTTTTAAAAAATATAACTATATCAGGATTATTCAACTACTTATAACATTGTAATAAGTAGTCTAAAAACATCTATATAGAATAGTCAGGTATTGCGTAAACAAAATGCAAATAAAGAAAATGCACTAATGAAATGACTTCAGAAAGACAGTAGAGAATCGAAACAGCTCACTGTTTTCTTAATAACGGTTTAAGTGAAAATCTACGAACGTTATTTGTTTTCGCTCCCAAATTCTCTGGTACGGTCGAGAGTATACAGCTACTGCAAGAAAAATCCTACTGACTGATTTCTCGTAGCATTACTGTTGTTTACAAAATTGAGAAGATGAAAAGCGAATGTCCGATGTTTTAACTAGGTTGCTAGATACGAAGGATCTACTCAAGGGAGTTGGAAAACCCTGAATAGTACTGTCTTCATCTGTATCTCAGTCAGCTAATTTCACATCTCGAGTAGGAAGTCGGTAGTTTTAGTGTGATGTGTGCTACCCAATCTCGACAGTTATCAGTAGTATGTATCACTAATCGAAAGTGGAATGTTTGGAGACAGAAAATTGAGATGATCGAAAATAAGAGGACGAGAATGGAAGATATACTACTACTTCCTCATTCAGACTATTAACCTCAATCATTGTTACGACCATGAAAACACAATTATTACATAATGTACATCCATCATTTACCTACTGACAAACCATATATTGTGAACTTTAATTACTATCCTATTGATATCTATGATTAGAAAAGTAGGTGTATGATGATTCCCAGGGTTGTTTCATGATGTAACTCATAATCATTCCACTTTTAATGGAATGAATTAAACTTCCTCAATGTTACATCCATAGAAACATTCAAACAAGCAATACCTTCTTGTTTCTATTTATTAGATATTTCTTGAAAATGACCTTCATTTCTCTGTCTATTCAAAAATTAAACAAAAGAAGTTCAAAAGAAAAAAGTCATTGATCATATTGATTGATTTTTTTCTACATTTTTCTTATTTTTTTCTTTATTTTCACAATCAATAAGAAAATTACTATCTGCACGTTATACGAAGATAATTGATCCAATTTTGTTTCTCTTGGAGATAAGACAAACAATCTGGTGGTGGGCTGATATTCACATTTGTAACCTTCATATACATTTAGGAAGGTTAAGTATTCGTGCGCAAGAACGAGAGTTCCTGGGTTCGAATCCAGGTCATGATGACGCATTGCTGAGTTATTGAAATTTAAAAAATACATCCTTCTTCTTTAATAATAATTACAGTTGACATCCTGGATTCATTTTAAATAGTTGCTCAGTAAAAGCAAAAATCATTAGACTACGATTTTGTTTTAGTATGAGACTTGTAAGCTGAGAGTATTCATGATCTAATACAGGATTACTATATGTCACAAAGAGTCGTCAATATACTTGTCCAGGCTGTAGTTTAATCGGGTAATATAGTCAGATGGAGGGTTTTGTAATGATTGTAGTGGTATTCAGTATTTATAATCAAATTTCTTGTTCATTTATATGTCAATATCAATTAAATGAATGTGATTCTCATTGCCGTTTTCTCTTCGAGCAGAGCTATGTTCTTTATGGCATACTGCCAATCAGTGGAATAAGAAACATACATTCAACAATGAACAGAGCTTTCAATCTAAAGTATAACGAGAACTATACTTTAGTACGTAACATGATTGAAATAATGACTACTGGTAGTGAATACGACACGATGAGAATATCAATTATAGACCACCTTTGAGCGACGTTTAAGTCACCTTCAGAGTGTTAACTTATAATAAGAACTAAATGAAGGTTATAAACAAGTGTGAAGAACAAAGATTATGATCAACAGTTGATGTTTAAGGTAAGGAATTAGATGAAGGGGGTTTTCGTCACGAACTGAGATGAACCGCAACGCCAACAACTCTATTTAGCCAAATGGATGAATGAATTTCGCACTGAAATCCACGACCTGTTCTGTCGTCACTTTGAGATCAGTCAAAATGTCAGAACAGTAGCAGTATGACACGAAGAAACCGAGTTTAAAATCGGATGTCAGCTTTTGCGATTACTTTAATACCATGCTGATATTTGTTAGTCATAATCAAAGTAGAATTTAATTTATCCCGTGAGGTGATTGAAAGGTAAATTATGGAAACCATCTACCATTTAACGTTACGAAACATTCTTTTGGAAGGTTGAAGAATAATCGAACGAATTCAAGCAGGTATTCTAGTGATAAACAACAACGAATCGAAAGTATAGTGGTGGTTGCTAAGTTAAACAAATATTGTTTATTGTAGGTTCTATGCAAGAAAATTTATTCATCCTTGTTGAGTCACATCTTGATCCTGTTCATCATTCGTTCATCAATCTTCATCGTTTTCATATGAGGGTGTGTGTTTGCATCTTGTTATCCTAATTCATCACAACTTTTGCTTAACTTATTATTGATCTGACTATAAATATCAATTATTGCTTGATTAGATTGATGGGGCTCACACGCCACATCCCTTACACATTGTTTCGCCTCGTTCCTCTGATTGTCTATGCAGATCAATGAGTGTACGAAATATACGTATTCGAAATCCATTCTCATATTCACCAACGTGACTTAATTCAATGACTGTATACGAGGATTAGTGACATATGTATATCTATCTTAATAGCCATCACAACCTAAGAAACTGCTGTGAGATGTGGAGTCAACAAAATCCTACTAAACGGTATTTATAACAATTCATTTATCAAACTATAGATAATCTATTACATCTATCAGAAGGGTTTTCGTACATAGTATAGTAAATCCAATAGTTGAGATCATGAGTCAATTGAAGCTATACCTCCATGTAAAACCACGAAGGATTGTACGGCCGCTTCAACCCATTGTGGGACTCATCAGCAGTGAGCATCATCATCATCATCTACCAAAGCATCACCATCATCATCATCATTATCATTACACCATGCATTCTCTGTCCTAGTACTCTTCTCTTCGAAAATTCTTAGCCTTCTGCGACTAGGCATTTCACTTTCTATTGATGATACATATTACTTAATTCTGTCTATATCAGTAGCACACATCATTTAAGTAATTATATGATTGGTGGTACAACTAAATCCGTAAGATTCAGAAAAACGAGAATACTCCAAAAGGGACTGATATATATTATCACTGAGAGGAAGAGGAATTTGGATATATCTGTAAAATACTTTAGTTTTGAGTAGTAGAGCTGATCTGAATGGAATGTTTACCATTGGATTAAAAGGGAACAATAAAACAATACAGATAATGAATTTCTTTAGGAACTTTCAAATTACATGGCAATACTACTTATTTCTTCGATAGATTAGTAGGCAATAGGCAATATTCTATTATTTTTGAGACTATAATTTATGGATGACCTTTGAGTGACCCTAAAATGACCTTGCGAATGTCTACCTAAGTACTAAAGCTAAATGAGGATTATAAACCTGTTTGAAGAATAAAAAGATTACGATTCACAGTTGGTGGTTAAAGATTAAGAATTAGATTTAAGGTAGGGATTCGGTTAATTACGAACTGACATAAGCTATAGTGGTAAAACGCTATTTAGTCAACTGGATGAATGAAGTTCGCTCCAAAATCCAAGACCTGTTATCTTAAATCTGATTGATTCATCCTTAAATCATTGTCTTATCTTAGTATCATAATAAACTTCCAAAGTATTCACCAAAGGTATAATGTTATTCAAAATTTGTTGATTGAATACAGTAATAGGTTGGTATAAAGAAGTTGCAAAACGGACAATCATATTTACATTGAAGGATCTCAACAACTAAAGTGAACCAATTACCAGTGCGTGGTCAGCTAATAGAAAACTCTCGATTTTTTAAAGTATCAGTTACGGTGATGAATTGATCAGTTCAATCAGTCAGCCAGTCAGTCTGATACAACGTAGGACCAAGAGTATATGTATGCATGGGTCTAAGTTGTCAAACATCAAGATGAACAGCGAATTCATAGATGTAATAAGTACGGTGAATTCATTATTAACAAAGTATATAGTCAACGTTGAAACACTCTTTGAATATGTTTATTATGTATTTGTGTGTGTGTGTGTTTGTTGTTCTTTGTACAGGCATATTTATTATCAACTAAGAGTTACGTAATCATTATGGGATAATGATGATGATTGTAGCTATAACAGAATAGAATCGATTCATATACCATGGTAACAATCAGGATATTGAATGAACAAATAAGAATTAAATGAATATGATGATCATAGTGAGTTCAAATATTAGTAGATTATTATTATTATTAGTGGCTTTATTCAATATTATCTTTTTGGTACAATATAGAATTCTCAGCACAGGGTATTTTCAACAAGTTACTTACTGAACAACGAACAAAAAGACAGTAGCAAATACAAAAAGAAATAAAAAAATGTTTTTTTTTAAAAAAATAAAAAAAAAACCAAAAAAAACTGTACAAACTTTTTAAAATTAAAGACATGTTAAGAATGTAAGTTATTGACTAGGTTAATTCTAACAACTTGTTCGTCACAGAGTATATTTGCTAAGTAAGGTATTATAGAACTTTTATACTTTTTCTTGCGTGCATGGATTTTAATGTAATTACGTCTTGTTCTACCAGAAGATATACAAGGAGAAAGATAAGAGTGAAGAGGATGGCTAGTATCTGATAAAATAACACCTGCCAGGAGTTTGCATGATTTAAAATGTCTATCCACAACCATATTAATTATGACCTCGAAAGATTCACCACACACCTTGCTAACTGCCTTCAGCACTCTTCGCAATACAGCAAAGTATTTTCTCAAAATCCCGGGAAAGAATAATGGAGAACAGTAAAGAATAATAGGTAATATGCAAGAATTGGCAAATTTTAAGAGTAAATGACGAGTAATTCCGAGAGCATGCAATCTCTTTATGTAGTAGGTCAGACGGAAAATCTTCTTCGATAACGATAAAACGTGGGAAGACCAAGACAGATCAGAGGAAAAGGTGACACCAAGATAATCAACCTCCAATGCTATTTTGTCGATGAGTCTCCAATGACAAAGTCATTATAAGATCTCTAAAAGGTGTTAAGATGCCGTTCATGTATCATAATTAAGTTAACAGCTAGACATTTAGACGGATTAAGTATGAGACCATTACCAACAGACCAACAATCAATACGAGACAAAATCTCATTCATTTCTATGGGATGTAAAGAGGAAGATATAGGCATACATACAGTGAGATCATCCGCATACTTCACAAAAGTGTTTTCTGTGGAAGATGGCAGGTCATGCAGAAGAAAGAGAATAGAAGGGATGAAAGAACAGCTCCTTGTGGTACACCTTCATGAGACAGTAGAGACTCTGAACACTTTCCTCCAAACACAGTGTACTGTTCCCTTCCAGAGAGGTAGGAACATAGCCAGTTGGTTATACAGCTGTCAGTGTTGACGCTGATTAACATGTTAAGTAAACGTTGTCTTGGTATAGAGTCAAAAGCTGAAGTATAGTCCAGAAAAGCACATCGAACATACTCCTTACCCTTTTCTAAGTTGAACACTATGTTGTGGTGCAGAACTGTAACAGCATCTAAAGTGCTTCTTTTGCGCCTGTATGCAAACTGGTATGGGTCAGTATGCTCTTTTATCGCAGGCTGAAGTGGAAGAATTAATAATTTTCCATGGTTTTGAGGAAGAGTGAAGTTATTGCAATAGGTCTAAATTTTACATTCTTATCACCAAATGCTTTCTTGGGTACAGGAATTATCTTCATCTTACTCCACATTTTCGGTATGAGATTAGATGAGAAGGATTTGTTAAAGATAGTTGTGAACGGATGACAAAGAACGTCAACACACTTTTTAAAAAGGATGTTTGGGATACCATCAGGTCCCAAACATCGAGGTGAATTCAGCGACTGGAGACATCCTCGTACATCAGTTTCAGTGAAAGTAGGAACACAGCTATTTTTAAACCCGTGGATAGAGGGAGCATCACATCAGATGACTGACGTACAAAAGACTTAAGTCACAAACATTCAGCTGGTTATCGCTTCTAAACTTTCTGTCATCTGTAACTTCTTTAAAGAATTTCCACATACTTGGGGAGTTTTTGCAAGATAAGAGCTTTTGAGTAAACATACAATTGAGACGTCTAATCTCTAGGTTTATCAGACCATTTAGTTCACGAACTTCATTAGAGTTCTTTTCCTTGTACATTCTTTCTTTCATCCTTCGTAGTCATTTTAGTTGTGAAGATGTGAGTCGATCAAAACTTACAAAAATGGTTTCAGTGGGACAACAAATATCAAAACAGAATTTAAGGTAACAAGTGATAACATCAGTGGTGTTTTCGAGTGAGTCATCTGTAAATAATTCCCAGTTAGTCGTATGAAACATGTTTTTTCAGATTTCGGATATTTTCTTCTGAGTAATTCCTATATTTGACTTTCTTGGTTTGACGTAAGGGTGTACTCTTCCCAAGCTTTCCATATACTTTAGGTAGAACACGAATTATACAGTGATCTGAGCTAGAAAAGGGAGCACGTTTACGAGTCGCATATATACCCACATCATTAATGAAGACGAAGTCTAGATGAGCATCCAGACGGGTAGGAAAATCCACTACATTTTGGTGACCTAGTGACGTAAGGAAGCTACAGTCACATGAATTAAAATCACCACATACAACTGAAAGTGAATCACTGAAGGCAGTAACAGCGAACTCAGTGAACTCATCAGCGAAAACCGATAGCGCAGATGATGTGCAATCTGGAGTCACGTAGATATTGGTAACATAGACATATTTGTATTTGTTCAGATGTTTTGGACGACATCTTAGAGTTAGACAGTCGATAAAGTCATTTGAAAACTTAAAACACACAAACGAAGATCGACACAAGTTTATGTTTACAAACGTAGCTACACCGCCACCACATCTCTTTTTATTGTTTGATCGATCCTGACGATAAATTTTGAAATCACGTAGTGATACTAGATAGTCATCCTGTAAATCATTCAACCAAGATTCTTGAATTGTGGTGACACCACAATGACGATACATATTTTGACTTAGTAGGAATTGCAGATAGTCCACTTTGTTGATTAGTGATCGGCAGTTAGAATTTAACAGCTCGGGAATCGACATACGATTAATGTTCATTCTGTTTAACGCATACTGCCAACCACCACGATGCCTTCTATAGTACTTTTTTCGTAACTTGTGCAACGAAAGGTCGTAGGCTTTTCATAAAAGCGCCTGAATGGGTTATGCGATTAATGGACATGACTATAAATTAAAACAAATGAAAAACAGATAACTTGTTGAAATAATCAGATGGTAGAAACAGGTAGCCCAGATATTCAAGCAGGCCACACATGCTAATGGAGACTGATCAGTTGCACTCCTGAGTATCATTAAAACTTTTAAACTTGAAGATATGGAAATGTTTACTGTCGTACAAATGGTTTCAAACATAATTCATATCAAAAGGGTTTTTAGGAATTTTATAGTAAATTAAATATTTTAGGTCACGAGTCAATTGAAGCTAGACCACTACGGAAAACCTCGAAGCACTGAACAGTCCCGACTCGCGAGATTTCAAACCAAGACCTATGAGTCTCGTGTGCAAGCGCTTATCTGCATCCAACTCTGTTAATGTCTAACTTCAACCAATCCAGGAAATTGAGCGACAAACATAATTCATTACTAAAATACTTTATTAAATCAAATAGTCAAAGCTTACCCATGATGTGGTGATGTTTTAAGAATATATCGGTTTTTTGTATATCCCTACTGTGAGAACGGCACATATGTGAATTCGAGGAAACTCTGATAACTTCACAATGATTCGAAGGTTCCCATGTTCGAGAACTCCAGTTGTACGTAGTTTATTCAGAATATAAGTTCTGGATATAACATTTATCCGTGATGTGTATGTTTGATTCACCACATTGATCACTTTCGTTAACAATTTTCAAGTATATTATTCATTCAAATATGTAGTCTGTATTTTGTTTTTGCTAACAGGAAGCCTAGGTACTCAACTTCATGCCAATTGTTACCTGTCAACAAAGTGAACTTAGCAGACTATTTCATGGCAAAGCTGGGAAATGACCAACTCAGTTCGATGAGTAATCAATTTCATCTATACGTAGGATACATGGACGTCACATTTGTCTTTTGTGATTCAATGCGTCAAAACTGCGAATAACATTCGTTGGCAGGAACTCATGTTTTGTTTCTATAAAAGATGAGCTACTCCGTCTGTTCGCCTGCATGTGCATCTATCAGTTCACCTGCTCTTGTGGAGCAAAAATACCTTTCCCGTAACCAGCGATCGCTTTAAACTTGAATACGGTAACTCATTCAAGTTCGAGGTCGAGACGAAGGCTGTTGGGAGTTCTGTACTTGAACACCGCGTTTCTTCACATTTAGGAATCGTCATCTGGATGTGAACGCATTCAAAATTTAATATCTACTCCGGCACTGAAACACAGTACAGTTCGCTTCAAACACCATCGTGCTATCTAGTTAACTACTGAGCTCTGATAACCAATAAATAGATATCTAAGAGGATAACGCGATGACGTTTGAAACGAACAGTACTCCGTTTGAGTCTCGAAGTGTACAATAATTCTAGAACGCAGGTAGATACGGCCGACGAGTCTGAAATAGGACGAAACTCGCATCCTATATTCCATTAAATTCAAATTTATAATGCTAGTGATTCGACACAATATCAAAGCAACCTGTACGGGATACATATTGGGCAACAAGAGACTGATCAATTGTAATTCTAAACATCAATGAGAAGATTCAAGTAAATAACAACACGAAGTGAATTGAATATTCAATAGGTTGTCAGTGTATGATTAAAGAAGCAGAGAATGACTAACACCTATAAACTCATTGCTCAATGACCATTAACCATAATGAAGTTATTCATGCTAATTTATCTTTCTTTCCCTCATCAAAATAAACAGTCATTTACTTCATAAATGAATCAATAAATAGAGATGTAGCTCAATTCCAGTAGTTTCTTAATTTTAAGGATAAAAAAGTGGCTTATGTGGTCTGTTTCAACTTAGAAATAGTGTTTTCTTTCCGGTTTCTTCTTTGAAGAAACTTGACAGCAGAAAGATTTGAAATAACCAGATAGTGAATACGTAATTTGCGAAATGTCCGTCAATTGTCTCATAATGACTCAGACTTCATTGTTCTTGGATTTTCATACAAATTGCATTCTGTTTCCATTTTTTACTGTTCGGTCCTCTTGCCTCTCTGCTGTCAGGCCTTCTGTTCACGACTAACATCATATACTACTTATGCCAGTATAAGTAGCACATACCACAATGGCATGACAGGATGAAACGTGGCCTGTCAAATTAATTTTTTATTTGCCTTTAAGCATGTCTTTCAGTTGTTATTCACAGATATTGTGTTATTTGTTTAATGTGATAAGCGTTTTTTTGGCAAGACTTTTTTCTGTGAAATGGGGTTACCGAATCCATGCTCAACGTCCTCCTTTATCCGGGCTTTGAACTGGTAGTAACTCCAGAAGAGCTACAGACGGAGTAGATGTTCTATAAACCCAAGTAAACTATCTTGAATGAATTGAAAATAGTCAGTAAGATACGCTAAAATATCTCCATTTTGCAACAAACTATTATTGATTAAGGTGAATACAGACTACATATTTGAATGAATAATATACTTGAAAATTGTTAACAAAAGTGATCTATGTGGTGAATCAAACATACTCATCACGGATAAATGTTATATTTAGAACTTATATTCTGGATATACCACATACAACTCAAGTTCTCGAACATGCGACACCTTCGCATACCCATAACGCAATCTGTGTTGTCCGAAGATGTATTCGCGGCTACGGATGCCAAGGGAACGTACTATGTACACGTTGATACTAGCCGGTGCTCGTGTTCATTCTTCATTGAAAACGGATTACCATGCCGTCACATATTGGCTTACTGCACACACGGTAATTGTGATGTGAACGTACAGTCAATTTGTGACAGGTGGTTACACAGTGACGATTATCTGACTCATATTGCACTTGAGAATTCTTTCCCAATGCAATTGAGTCAGCCGAGCATGAAGAATGTAGTGATAGCGTTAGTCAGACGAACGTCTGAGGAACAATGCAGTTCACTTCATGGCTTCATAGTTCACGGTCGACTACCAACAACGCCGTTGAACTTGCATGGAGAATAGCATTCGTACACCCATTCAACAACCTCGACTAACGTTGCACAGCCGTTCATGCAACGAGAACTATTTATTTGGATGAAACGATCAGTAACGATGAGGAGGAAGTAATTTCTATTAACTCCGAAGAGTTAACTGAACGGGACATCCAAATCGACAGTTACAAACTAAAAGGGGAACGAGTAAAGGCCTTTTTCAGCGCCACACACAATTCGATTTCCATAATATCTTCTTAATTTCTTTCCATTAATGTCTAACGAATTTAGTTTTGCCTTATAGTTTAATCATTGACAAGCCATTGTTGCTCAATTATTAGTAAACTGGTTTCCCTCGATCATTAGGTATAGGGGTTAAGATAAGTTAGACAAGGTTTCATTATCTAATGAATACTAATGCAAGAGCCTGTTTTATAGAGTGTACATTTACAGATATGTGGATGAATGAACGATTAAATTACATTGAGATAGTGTGAATAGTTCAGATCAGTGAGTGTAAACAAGTGAATAATCATAATAATAATCATTATTATTATTATATATAAAGACCAGTATTTGAACGAAGAATATTCTTTTTGATAAATTCTCTCCAGATTCTACAATTCACATATATCCAAATTAATAATCCGAAAAATGGCCAAGGTAAAGGCAAAGTACATCGTTTAGAGCATGTGAATTCAGGATTGTGATCAACGATATAAATATATATATATATAGCAGAACAGGTCAGAGGTTACCCTTGAAACGAAATGTTTTGTTCATCACAGATTTCGAACATCTGATACTCTTAGATTAAATGAATTTCAGAATTCATAGAATTATTATTACGTAATCGATTTTATCATGATTAAATTCCATTCATCTCTTAAATGATCACCTAATTTAGGAATGACTTCCTTTTTGATCTCTGACCTCGTACAATCACATTGTAACACTTCACAATGCTCATAAAATAATCGAAAATGAAAATGACTTCAGTGAACAATCGTTTTAGAATAACTTCATTATCACACTAAACAGTTACATGTGTTTAATTTCAATACTTTTGAAAGGCCGAAAATAAGACATTTCATTCATGTAACAATGTTTACACACTGGTAATTGGATGACTTTGGTTGTTGAGATCCTTCAATGTAAATATGATTGTCTGTTTTGAAACTTCTTTATACCAACCTATCACTGTATTAAATCAACAAGTTTTGAATCAAATGAAACATTTAGTAAATACTTTGTAAGTTTATTATGATACTAAGATAAGACTATCGTTTATGGATGAATTAATCAGATTTAAGATAACAGGTCTTGTATTTTGACGCGAAATTCAATCATCCACTTGGTTAAATAGAGTTTTACCATCAAAGCTTATGTCAGTTCGTAATTATTCCCCCCCCAACCTGAATTTAAATCTTAACATTTAACCATCAAATGTGATTCATAATCTTTGTTTCTTCACACAGGTTAATTATCCTCATTTAGCTTTAGTAATTAGGTGGACATGCTGAAATTTCATTTTGGGGTCACTCAAAACTCATCTATAAATTAAAGTCTCATTAATAATAGAATATTGCCTATTGCCTATTGCCTACTAATCTATCGAAGAAATAAGTAGTATTGTCATGTCATTGGAAATTTCTTAAATAAATTCATTATCTGCATCGTTTTATTGTCCCTTTTAATCTAATGGTAAATATTCTATTCAGATTAGGTTTGTTTTTCAAAACCAAAGTGTTTTCCTATTATTCCGAATTCCTCTTCCTCTCAGTGACAATGTATATCTTTTCTTTTGGAGTATTCTGATTGTTCTAAATCTTACAGACTTAATTTACTACTATTCATATAATTACTTAAATGAGGATTGCTACTGATATAGACAGATATAAGTAGTATGCATCATCAATCGAAAGTGAAAAGCCTACTGGCAGAAGGCTAAGAATGTTCGAAGAGAAGAGAAGTAGGTCAGAGAATGAATGGTGTTATGATAATGATGATGATGCTCACTGCTGAGGAGTCCCACAATGGGACGAAACAGCCATCCAATGCTTCGAGGTTTCGCATGGAGCTATAGCTCCAATCGACTCATGATCTCAACTACTGAGATCACTGTATTATGTACAAAATCCATTTTGATAGATGTAATAGATTATCTATAGTTTGATAAATGAATTGTTATGAATACAGTTTAGTAGGATTTTGTTGACTCCACATCTCACTCCAGTTTCTTCGGTTTTGATGGCTATTAAGATAGATATACATATGTCACTAATCCTCGATTTAAATCATGTTGGTGAATAACTGCATTCAAGATTGGTCAAATACGAGAATGGATTTCGAATACGTATATTTTGTACACTGATTGATCTGCATAGACAATCAGAGGAACGAAGCGAAACAATGTATAAGGGATATGGCGTGTGAACCAAATCAAACTAATCAAGCAATTATTGATATTTACAGTCAGATCAATAATAAGTTACGTAAATGTGATGATTTGGGATGAGAAAATGCAAGCACACACACTCACATGAAAATGGTGGAGGTTGATGAACGAATGATGAACAGGGTCAAGAAGTGACTCGACAAGGATGAATAAATTGCCTTGCATGGAACCTACAGTAAACTATATGGGACTGACCCAGCAACCAACACTATACTTTCCATTCATTGTTGTTTATGACTAGATTACTTATTTGAATTCGTTCGATTATTCTTCAACCTTCCAAAAGAATATTTCAATAAAATATAAAACTCAATAACATTAAATGGTAGATGGTTTCCATAATTTACCTTACAATCACCTCACAGGATAAATTAAATTCTACTTTGATTATGACTAACAAATGTCGATATGGTATAAAACTAATCACAATAGCTGACATCGGATTTTAAACTTGATTTCTTCTTGTCACACTTCTGCTGTTCTGACATTTTGACTGATCTCAAAGTGATGGGAGAATAGGTCCTGGATTTCAGCGCGAAATTCATTCATCCATTTGGATAAATAGAGTTGTTGGCATTATAGCTCATATCAGTTCGTGATGAAAACTCCTTTCATCTAATTCCCTACCTTAAACATCAACTGTTGATCATAATCTTTGTTCTTCACACTGGTTTGTAACCCTCATTTAGTCCTAATTATTAGGTGAACACTCGGAAGTTGACTTGAACTTGGTGGTCTAGAAATGATAATCTCATCGTGTCGTACACACTACCATCAGTAATCATTCTAGCAATCATTTTACATACTAAAGTATAGTTCTCGTTGTACATTAGATTTCATGCTCTAGTCATTACTGAATGTAAGTTTCTTATTCCAGTGGTTAGCAGTATGCCAAAAAGAACATAGTTATGCCTAAGCAGAAATCTGCAATGAGAATCACTTTCATTTAAGTAGTATTGACATATAAATGAACAAGAAATTTGATTATAAATACTGAATACCACTACAATCATTACAAAACCCTCCATCTGACTATATTACCCGATTAAACTAGATCCTGGACAAGTATATTGACGACTCTTTGTGACATATAGTAATCCTCAATTGGATCATGAATACTCTCAGCTTACAAGTCTCATACTAAAACAAAATCGTAGTCTAATGATTTTTGATTCTTAATGAACAACTTTTTAAAGTGAGTTCAGGATGTCAACTGTAATTATTATTGAAGAAGAAGGATGTATTTGTAAAATCCTAATAACTCAGCAGTGCGTCAGCATGACCTGGATTCGAACCCAGGAACTCTCATTCTTAGGCACGAATACTTAACCTTCGTTGAAGATCACTCTAAATGTATATGAAGGTTACAAATGTGAACATTAGCCCACCACCAGATTGTTTAGCTTATCTCTAAGAGAAACAAAATTGGATCAATTATCTTCGTATAACGTGTAGATATTCATTTTCTCAATGATGATGAAAATAAAGAAAAAAATAAGAAAAAAGTAGAAAAAAATCAATCAATATAATCAATGACGTTTTTCTTCTAAACCTCTTCTTTTAATTTTTGAATAGACAGAGAAATGAAAGAAAGTGGCGGTCATTTTAAAGAAATATCTAATAAAGAGAAAGAAGAAGGTATTGTTTGTTTGAATGTTTCTATGGATTAAGATTTAGTAGTTGAGTAGGTGTATGGTATTGGTTTGAGTCGTGAAGTGATAGATGAACACTGGAATGTAGATCTATCTAGTTGATGAGTCTTAAATAGGACGAAACCTGTATCCTGGATTTCATTACTAGTCACTTACTATCTTTGTATGGAATGCTTGTGAATTAATGTAATGTAGAGGCACTCCGTATAGGATGCACATATGTTAATAAGAGATTGATAAATTGCAGTCCTTAACAACCATGGAAAGATTGAAGTAAAATAATACCAAGTGAAATTAAACTTACTCTCATTGCATAAGCATATGGATTTGAGGACTCAGTAGCTAAGTGGATAACGCGAACGATACTACGTTTGAGTCCCATAGTGAACATCAACTCTGAGATGCTGTTTCATTCATGTTGGTCTAGCTTCAACTGACTCCTGATCTTAACTATTAAAATAGTTTCTTATCTAAGTTATTTTTAAAGCATTTTTCCGGTTACAGAAGAATTCAAGGAACGGTCTAGTAATCATAACACAAAATTGGATATTAACATATAAGTTAGGTGTCTATTTCTCCTATCAGTCAATAATCAATTGTTTATTGTAATAGAAAGGAAACTTTGAGTTTGATGACTTCGACATAGGATCATGTTATAGTATTTTATGCTCACTGTAACACTCCAACCCAGTACCGTTCGCAGGTATATTCATCCGATGAGTCCCTAATAGGATGAAACATGTGTCTCGATTGCTGCTAGCCACTTTTCATCTTTGCTTATTCATTTTGTTTGTTCTCACTGACTGGTTGAATATTTTCTCAGAACATCGTTTCAGCGTCCTAATGGGACAGTAAGCATAGGTAATTGTAAAGCCAGTCTTGCATTACGAACAAGGGAACATGTATATTGTTATCAAGTAGTCACCTTATATGAGTATAAATGTACTGTGAAAATTGTTTGTCGACAATTGATAATGAAGTATTAGTATTGTGTTTTTCTTCTTTGAATAACTGAGTGGAATATGGATCATAACTGAATCAGACGGTTGGATACAACAACACTTCTGAACTGAAACAAATTATCAACAAGTTATCAACGAATAACATTCCAGTTTGTTTGAAGAGAATCTTTATAGATTCGACTAACTGACCGATTGTATTCATGAATGATTAATTCCACATCAGGGTAGATGCTATTAAGGACTAGAAAGCGTTAGATGAACGTAGCAATATAATATAGGGTTGTCTCACAATAGGTGATCATATTCCCTCCATGATACCTTAATATTCTATTTGTTTGTCGAATAAAAATTTATCAATATAGGGTTGTGGAGAGTATTAGGTTTTTGATTGAGATCCTGAATCGACTGAAGTTTGACCACCAATGCTAGCCGTTTCGTCATATTTTGAAAATCCTCACTATTGCTCAGGGATTGATCTCAAGATCTACGGTGTCTTTCGCATTTATCATTTCTACAAGTTTCATTAGTTTATTCTGTATCTATCCTGTTGCCATAACAACAACAACAACATAAAAAAGGAAATTCATTCTCATTTTTACATTATTTCCTGATTAATTTCAATTCATTATTCTCTCTCTTAAATTTAGTTTACATGCTAGTAATATTGATTCTATTCCCATCTTCAACCTCATTCTCACCCCTCTTCTTCTGTTTTATTTCATACCATGTTCATCTATACCTGTTTGAGAACATTGTTGCTTAGTGATTGGATATGAATAAATTTTACATATAATAAACTGTTCTAGTATTGACATCTTGACAATGTCTCAATCTTTAGAAATCAGGTTCTCTTGAACTTTATATTGAAAAACAATAAGTGAGTAGTATGGAAGTAGGTTGTTTTGGAAGATAAGTTGATATTTATACATAAATGTGTATAGAATGAATAGGATTACAAGTAAATGTGATGTCTAAACTAATCTACAGAATAACTGAGAACCATACAGTGAATGCTTCATCAATCGTCTCAAAATTTATTGTTCATTCGTTTCAACAGAAATCATTCTCTGTTTTTGTTCTATTCTCTTTGATCTGCAAAACCTTGTGTCACCACGTATTTCAATTTCTGTGACTGATACATACTACTTATATCTGTCAACATCAGTAGTACACATAACATAGTACTGTTCCAACTCATTTCTATTCATTTTAATAATTTCAAACATCTGTGGTGATATTATATCTTGTAATGATGTACACTTATACCAGGATTAATATTGTTTTGATGAACTCGTTGGCTGATCGGTACAATAAACAAGATGAAGATAGTTTCTATGACAAACCAAGAGATGAATGGGAAACCAGAAACACAGTTAACTGCTGTTTAATCACATGTCAGTATTATGTTTCATTAAATTTATATTGAATCTAATTTGTGGATCAGTTTATGTGAAGATAATGAAAAAACCTTCTATCTTCAGTCATTTCACTTTCGATTGATGATACATACTACTTATATCTATCGATATCAGTAATACACCACGGTATTATTAGAGTAGAGGAATTCCGTGGAATATGAAGGAATAGTAAAATCACTTTGCTAGACGTATCAATATATTGTCTATTAGGTTTAAAGCATTTCAAAACTATACACAAAAATCAATAATTCGTCAAATATCTTTACAGTTAGACCATCATTGAAAATCTGAGATTCATCAATAATGCGCATCGACGATCGTGCACGTGGGATAAGAAACCACGATCTTCGATTTCGTGTGCGAACACTTAACTTATGAATAACTGAGCTGGTCAGAATCCATGAAATCTCGCTACCGTCCACCATCTATAGAAAATTAATATCACTCAGTGTAATAAAAGTTGTCGAAGAGAAAAATATTCTACTTAGTCTTGATAATCTTATTTATGAAGTTTTACTACTTACAAGTTGTTAGTAGTTTATTTATTGTAATGAAAGATGAGTATCGATTCACGTAAATCCAAGCGTCTGAATACATTTCAATATGATGTGGTTTTGATTCGACTTAAAGCTGGGAATAATCCAATGAATTCAACATCAACTTTCATCTGATACCAAGTAATTTCAATAATGTTTGTCATCAATAATCAAGGTGCACAGTTGAAGTAGAACTGAAATCATTGATCTGTTTAGTGAAATCTATTCGTTAACAGATGAATTCGCAGAATAGGGTTTTCCATGGTGGTCTGGCTATAATTGATCCATGAAATCAACTATTAAAGCGTACTACAGTATTGTCGAAACCCCATTTGAACAATAATCATCATGTGTTCACTTGTGACTGACTTCGCGAGGTATTTCCTGTAGTTTTAGGGAGAATCCGTGGTCAGTGTAGTTCAACCGTCTATGTCGTTGAGGCAGTAACTCAGTGAAAACAATGGTGGATTGTTCATTCTTATCTATTTGTAACTGTATCGTAGCACTAAATGTTTGTTCTGCATCTAACTTATTGGGAAAATAGTTAAGCATGTATATGACCCACTCAAATGTATATTGTTTGTTCAGCTTTTAGAAGATGAAGGATTTGTGTATCGTCCATCTAGTAATTCAATTTTCCCGCAATCTTCAATTATCCACATGGACTGATTTCAGATAAACTATATCAAGGATGCTCACCTCTAGCTATTGTTTCATGAACAATATTTACTTTGTATAATGTAATTCTCCTATCAGTCACAACTATTTATTTGGTATATGATGGATGGTTTGCCTCCAGTTGTTCTTGTGTTCTTTAGATTGTACGGAATAGATTGTAAAGATTCCATTGGATTTGTGCGCTAACACTTATTCATGGAGGACTTGAGTAATTCATTTTTGTGATTTCGAAGGTGTTGTTCACGAGGGATAGGATAATGAATCCATTTAGTATATTTCATGTTAATTTAGTGTTTGCTGATCAGTTTGATAAGCATTTTCTGACGAAGTGTTAGAACGTGTCCTGGTTTTCAATGTCCTGGGTATTTTCCTTGCGTTTTTGAATAAAGTGACAATGACGCAACATGACTTCATAATTTCAAGTAGCATGGAACGAATGTATTATTGTCACTTGACAAAACCATGAATCAAAATCCCGACATTATTCACCTCTATCTAGTCATTTATATGTACTAGAAGCGGTAGTTACCATGATTCAAATCCTTAATAAACCACAATTCAGAAGATTCACACCTCTTCTTTTTTCTCTATTTGAGAAGTCAGTAACAAGCCTAAACTAACATTGTCTTACGAAAACAGACGTAATTTGCAAACAGACAAACTAGGCCATATCAAATTATAAAATAGAAAATATACATGAATAAGTTGGAAGGTGGTTATGATTGGAGTAGCCCATAAATAATAGGCTGAAAAGTGATTACGGAATGGTGAATCGGATAACAATATTGAGTGAGTTATTCGAAAGATCATGTTGAATGAAGTCATTCTCTATATGTATCTATATAGTCTGAACACTTGATAAGTACACAATAGAGTTATAGTCGATAGACATTTGAAGAAATGAGCTTCTGTTCTGTTTACGCTTTTCATTCGATTATCAAAAACAATCAAATTAGACATAGAAATTCATGATTTATTTTCATAACTAAAGAAAGACGACGCCTACCCACCATTCATTTATGTGTATTCAATCGCAAACGCCTGGGTATCAAGATAGTTTAAGTTGAATTACTCTTCTGCTAAAGATAAAACACTATTCGGTTTTGATCTCATCTCAGAGTCTGTATACGCTATATATGTTCACAGATTTCAGTTACTTGCAATGATATCTACTTAAAGCATCCATGTATTTTATCATTGTCAACTGATACATCTTTTTTCTATATCTTTAAACAATGTGATAGATGAATGGTCGCATTACATCACAGGGTTGTGTAATAATAGAAATATTAGTGATGATTCCCAAATTCTATGGAATTTCATCAGAATGACGTTGATCACATTGTCATATATTGAAAGTATCGATTGAACACAAATCTTATTTGATTTCGTGAACACGAAATTCAAAAACTGTGTTTCATACACATAATTCCCTGTGCAGGTCATCCATGTCATGTGTGATGCTATTACTCATCGGGAACAACAGAACATGGTCGTAAAATGTTGTTGAGGAATCCCATATTTGGACGGACCGGACGTTCACTGCTTCCAGTTTTTCATTGTTCAACTAACATTATTCGATTCAACACCTCAAGTAGTCATAATACCTGCAATATAAATAGAATTAGTAATGGTGGAAGTAAATGATAATTAGGAATTTTTGAATGATAGTATGAACTAAGATTCTCACAAACAATGCAATTCAAAAAAGAAGTACTTGACAAGCACGAACGAATGTGATGTATTTGGAATACGAATGAAGCAAGCAATCAAGTACAAAAAGAATCCTTAGTTCACACAAACAGCACAAAGTAGTAAAAATAAAGGTAGTATAGTGTATGATTAAATTGTGTGTGTTGTAGTGTCAGTTATTATGGCAAGCCCATATACCTTTATTCTAACTTCCGGACATCCTATTTTATTCATTTTACTTGAGCCATATTTTGACCTTGTCAATTATTCGCTTGTTAGCCTTGACTGTTTTCACATGAGCGTATATGTGAGTACACTTCATGTCCCATGACTCATTGTATGTCTGTAGCTTATTTTGTCTGCCTATAAATACTGAGTAACGCTTAATTAAAATGGGAGTTGGCTTCCCAGCCATCCTCCCTGTGCGTCATTTTGCTTGGCTCTGTTTCATTCACTTCATATGCAAAATATATGTATTCACAAATCAATTCTCGTTATTCGACTTATTTAATTCCGTTAGTTGGCTAACGCGATTAAGTCGACGAGAATAGGCGATAACAAACATTCATACAATATAAATGGAGTCAGATCCACGAGCCACCTCAGTGTGTATGTTTTACTTGTATGGACAGAAGAATATAGTATTGTTCAAGAATTGAAAGTAGAATTCAGACGGATAATAGCGGAAAGAAGAAAAAAGAAGAGAGAAGATTAATTGACTAGCAACTAAAATAAGAACGGAAATGGTGGGGTTATGGTGTTTGTGAAAAACAGTTGAAGAAAGTTAGGTAAATTATTTACATCGTGTACTTTTTACACATTTCAGTTATGCAGTATGTGCATTGGCATAACTTTATCAACCTGTTTACTATTACCTACTCTCTATATTAATAAAAAATGTAGTATTGGTAGTGTTGATAGTGATAGATTGTCCGGTAGTTGTTAATGTGATGCAGATAGTATAATGCGTAGTAATATATCATTAGGCATTTCAGAATCTGTAGTAGTGTGAGTGTAGAATTATGGTCTACTATGATATTGGTACTGATCTAATAATAGACTTCACCCTGAAATTGTAGATTTGTTATGATGTAACTGCCTACTCTTTAACATCTTACGTGGAAGTCACATTATTATCTATACAAACACGTCGTATCGTAACACATTACAATTCATGATGAAGGACACACTTAAATTAGAGATAGATGTGCATGACATTCAACTAGTTTCGAAGTGTTTCATTTTCACTGTGGTTTTTACGTCCAGAAACCCCTCTCGTCGTATATGGGTGGTAACTATTTCGACGCCACGTCCCAATGCTTACTATTCAAAATAATAATAATAATAAAACAACAACAGGATTTTTCAGCTGCTTATAATATTGTAATAAGCAGTCTAAAAACATTAGTGGAATGACTTCAGAAAGACAGTAGAGAATCGAAACAGATCATTGTTTTCTTAATAACGGTTTAGCCAAAAATCTACGAACGGTATTTGTTTTTCCTCCCAAATGCCCTTGTACGGTCGAGAGTGGGTAGAGTCCGCTCACCCACTCGAAATACTCTCACATGAACATGTGCATACAACCACTGACAGTGAAGTCTTACTCATTACCTTCTCGTAGCATTACTGTTATTTGCGAAATTGTGAAGGCGAAAAGCAACCTCGAGAATGGGAAACGTTATCTCTTGCTCTACAAATGCTCTCACATAGTCATGTGTAGACAGACACTACCAGAGAAATCCTACTGTCCGTTTTCTCGTAGCATTACTGTTGTTTACAAAATTTACATCAGTAATATGTATCACTAATCGAAAGTGGAATGTCTGGTGACGGAAAATTGAGAAAATTGAAAATCAGAGGACGAGAATGGAATATACTACTAATCCCTCATTCAGACTATTAACCTCATTCATTGTTACTACCATAAAAGCACAATTAATACATAATGTACATCAATCAATTACCTACTGACAAACCCTATTATGTGAACTTAAATTACTCTCCTATTCATATCTGTGATTAGAAGGTGTATGATGATTCTCAGGGTTGTTTCACGATGTAACTCATAATCATTCCACTTTTAATGGAACGAATCAAACTTACTCAATGTTAGATCTTTCGAAGCGTCCAAGTCACCCGATTGAGATACATGCGAAACCGAAGTTTCCAAAACAACGATTTGTCTACAATAGCGATTCTTTATTGAATAATACACAAAATGTAGTTATAAAACTCAAATTGTGAGGTGTCTGGGGCGTTTAAACGCGCCCTTCAATTATGATAATAAAAAAGCTTCCTGTGACACTAACATAAAGAATAATTACAACATACGATTGTACAAAAGACGGTTGATACCTGTGTTTGATAACAGTTTATGAACAATGGAAACCCGTGTAGTGACTCACGTTTATCACGAGAACACGACTGGTTTAATAAAAACAATTATTATTACAACCAACTGTACCAGTGTTTGTTTTAATGTGCTTTTGTTTGACTGTGCTAATGACAGCTATTTTGTGCTTCCATTCTTTCGCTTACACTTCGATTGTAACTTCGCGCGAATTCGGTTACCTTCTGTAACCAAGCTTGTATCCTGGCACGATCTCGGTATCCTTTCGATGCCACGAGATCGCCAGCTAATAAACCTCGACTTGGTCCATTAACTGTCTTCTGATATTTGGCTTCTCGGGGATTTTATGGAGTCATTTGGAACGAGCTTCTTACGCCTTCTGATTCGCTTGGCACGTGTTTCTTGGTAGCGGTGTTCATAGTTAATCTCAACTCGACGCCACGCTACAATTGGTAATCCCAATTCAACTACAATTGGTGACCCGTATTTTGGAACACGCCTCAACTTCTGATCAAATCTTCCAAAGAAGCCAATTCGGTGAGTCTATGATTTATCTATCCACGTCTGTCGTATATTTTCATATTTTTTATATATAATATAAGCGACATGACGGATAACGATAAGAATAGTATTAATATAATAGACTCACACGTATGTGTACCGAATCCTTGTCACTTTTTATTCGCGTGATGATGAATTCCACGCTTTATTCGAGAAATGTTACCCTATTAACGATTCTCCTCGCTGACCCGGCTGCTTGGTACGGAATGCATACGCATAAGCATATCCGTCTACCACCCAGCACCAAATCGTTAAGTTGAACGGTTTCACTGCCAACTTAAAAGTGTTCTACGAGCACACGAAAACGGCAACTGGCACGAAACCATACCGCACGTTCTTTTAGGGGCGAGAACGAGCTTAAAGGCAGATATCCAATGTTCCGCCACTGAGCTTGTAAACGGCACGACATTGCGTCTGCCCGGAGAATTCTTCACACCACGGAGCAGACCTAATTTCGGTAAATCAGACTACGTCCATCGACTGTCTGCATTTATGCGAACGCTGCCTCCGGTGTCAACTCGAATACAACATCGACAGGTCGCTCTCCCTCGAGAGTTATCTACCTGTTCACATGTTTTTGTACAAGTAGATTCGGTACGCAAACCTTGGCAACAACCTTACGAAGGCCCTTTTCACGTGATCGCTCGTCACGAAAAGACCTTCAAGGTTGATCGATATGGACGCGTCGAGATCGTCAGCATTGATCGTCTCAGACCAGCACACGTCGATGACAGTGCCCTATCTGACACCCTGAGATTCAATGCTAGACCTATCACACCTAGCGGGATCCTTAAATCTTCTTCAGGTCCCACGCTAGATGCATCTGAGACCTCATTCTCACGTCCCGGTCAACAGCACGCGTCATCTGCATCGTCTACGGACGAGACGACAGTCTCACGTCCAGATCAGCAGACCACGCCGCCTCTGACCTCGGATGAGATTGCAGGCTCACGAAATACGAACGAGACTGCCGTCTCACGTTCCGGTCGCCGAGTACGGTTACCCGTACGCCTCCGCGACTAGTCGCACAGTCAACAACCGATACGGTATAGGATTATTCCTATACTACACGTATGCTACACTCTTCTTTTTTTGATTTTCTTTTTGTTTCCTGAGCCCACGCCTTCGACCATCTACGTTTGGTTCCGTCGACTTCAGTCAACTTTGGCGAAAGCTGGCCTGATCACCCACGCTCTTGTCAACGCACTCAGTCGATATATTGGTTTCGAATGCTTGGCATACGCTTGGTCTCGAACTTGGTCGTTATGGTCACTTCTGGTCTTTCGGCTCAACGTGGTTTCGTCCTTCGTCTGCAGCGTTTATGGTCCGGACCCGTACGAACGCTCTCTTCAGATTCTGGATACAAACCACTCTGGTAGCATGCCGACTCAATCAACAAATACAACACATCGCTCCTGGTACCGTTCTCCGAAACCGACCTTCGTTGGCAGCTCGACGATCAACGATCGCTTTCCTGTTCGCCAATTCTTCCGTCCTACAATCGCTCGTCAGCCGATTAGTCCCACGATTCAAACCGCTATTTATCGAAAGTGTAAACCCTTTCTAGCGGGGGGCTCCTGTAGTGACTCACGTTTATCACGAGAACACGACTGGTTTAATAAAAACAATTATTATTACAACCAACTGTACCAGTGTTTGTTTTAATGTGCTTTTGTTTGACTGTGCTAATGACAGCTATTTTGTGCTTCCATTCTTTCGCTTACACTTCGATTGTAACTTCGCGCGAATTCGGTTACCTTCTGTAACCAAGCTTGTATCCTGGCACGATCTCGGTATCCTTTCGATGCCACGAGATCGCCAGCTAATAAACCTCGACTTGGTCCATTAACTGTCTTCTGATATTTGGCTTCTCGGGGATTTTATGGAGTCATTTGGAACGAGCTTCTTACGCCTTCTGATTCGCTTGGCACGTGTTTCTTGGTAGCGGTGTTCATAGTTAATCTCAACTCGACGCCGCGCTACACCCGAACCAAGAGCAAACCTTTATGGAAACTGTTAATAATAATAATATATTTATGCATGTGCAGGTACACACCGTTTTTACAGGCATGATGTATAAATTACAACATTTGTTGGTTCACAAAATGTTTCCCAACTTATTAAGTTTATAGTTGTTATAAAGTGCAATCGTAGAGCGCTTGGTGTAAACTATGACCTTTAGAGGGCGTGTACGTCAAGTTTGCTCCAAACGGCAGAAGTTTCATAGCTGTGCTCTCAGAGCAAGATTCTGAAGAAGAAAAGAAGAGAAACAGAAGAGCAGTAAGGCACTTGGATATGAACGCCAAACGTTGTTTAACATTGTGTAGTAGAACGGACAGAGGTATAATAAATTAGAATAAATTCATATTATGTCTTGTTAGAGTGAAATGAAGTCAGAGGCTCCATATTAGAGAATGTACTAATAAAGTTGTGAGGAAGGGAAGTCAAGGTTGGTACAAGGGAAGCGGTTTATTAGAAGGGTGTGTATATAGAGGGTGAAGTGTTAAGAATACTAATGACTATATCTTTTGTTATCTTTTTTTTCTTCTACTCGATGCCAGCCACACAATCCTAGTGTAAAAGTCCGAGTTAGCATGTTATAGGTTTTCTTAGTAGAATAGCTAATCCAGCATAATATTGGAAACATGAGTCTGAGTGGTGAGCGTAGGAAGACAATCTATATCACAGATTGGTTGACATATTCTCAATCATGAGGAACCTGATACATTCAAAATGTTCTGTCCCCACAAACACGGTGGATTGAAGTTATCGTCCTCACCATCACTGCTTGCTGGTCAGTAACTCCACACTCCCTCCTTTTGTGATGTTAGGCTCATTTAGGCTTATTTTTGTATGTAAGTCATACCTCACACAATCCTCTGTTTCACAACCTGTTGGAAAGCACTATTTCTATAAGTACCATTTTACAAGCTTATCAGACAGTTACAAGCTATGGACTGTGGGTAAAGCATCGATCCAGTGCTTTAATTGACTATAGTATAAACTAAGAAAAATAAGGCAAACTGAACTTGAAGTCCATTTTGGTCCAGGCATGGAGAGAGCCTATGATGTCTGAGTGGGACACAGACGTGCTAGATCAGTGCAAGTGAGGGCTTGATCAAGCAGTCTTACAAACGTATGTAGTTCATCTGCCATGCGAGTTTCGGAGGGAAGACTGTTCCATATTATTGCATACTTGGTGAGGAAGAAGTTTTCCCGAGTTCTTGATCTGTATTTCTCAACTTTGACCGTAGATAATTTGTTTCGAAATCCGTATTCATGTGAATCTCGGGCAAGAATTATCTTAGATGTTGAATAAGTAAGGTTTTTGAGTAGTTTGAAGTAGAGAATCAAATTATACCTAAGCCTTCTCTCCCAAAGGGGTGCTATTCCTAAGATTTGGCATCGAGAACTGTAGTCAATGACCGATTCAGTCTTAAGTACTTTGCGGGTGAAGTCTCGTTGTATTCCTTTCGCCTTTAGTATATCAGGTAGGCGTAGGTTGGAAAATAAGAACGAGCAGTATTCAACTATAGGTCTTATACAAACTTTGTAAAGAAGGATTCTAGATTCATTTTGATAGAAATTACGGAGAATGAAGCCAAGCAATTTCTGCATTTTGGATGCTTTGGCTGAGATGTGTTCAGAGAAAGGTGTGGCGCATATATATTGGCGCTCTCTTGTACCAATATTCATGTGTTCAAATAAATAAATAATTCATTTTAAGAGACGTGTCTCGTATACATAACCAGCCGCATTTCTCTATGTTGAGCTCTAACCTCCAGCGTTTGCACCAGTCATCTACCATGTTGAGTTCATGTTGGATTGTTTGCATAGTACTGCGTAAATCGCAAATGTCATTTTTATAGATGACTTTTAAGTCATCAGCATAGAGGTAGGTCTTACCTGTGCTGAAACACTTGCATATATTGTTGATGTAGATTATAAAGAGCAATGGACCCAAGACACTACTCTGCACAACACCACTGGTTATTGGTCGAGGTGTAGATGTATTAGAGTTCATCTTGGTTATTTGATATCTGTTCCTAAGAAAAGACTTGATCCATTGCAAAAGGGGATTTATAATTGCAACTGACTTCAGTCTGTTGATTAGAAGATTATGAGGTACTTTATCAAAGGCTTTCTTAATATCGAAGTATAGTATGATAACTAGTTTCTTCTGGTCACGTATACGAGTAACCTCGTTAAAGAAGTCTATCAGGCATGTACTGCACGACCTTGTTCTAATGAAGCCGTGTTGTGACGGGTCTATTAGATCTTCCTTGAGTAGGTGATCAGATAGTTGATTTTGTATCACTTTTCCATTATGCGTGATATGACTGGAGTGATATTTATAGGTCTGTAGTTTTCAACCAGGTTTCTTGGTCCGGATTTGTGTTTGGGAAGAACATACGTTACCTTCCAGGTTTCTGGATATGTACCTGTCTGTAAAGATAATGTGTATATTTTGAGTAGTAGCGTCTGTATGTCCGGCCCTGACATTTTATAAACGATTGAAGGGATGTCATCGGCACCAGAACTCGCATTTGGCTTAAGGGTTTTAATGGCGGTATGTATACTCCTAATGTCGAAGTTTATGGTACTAAGATAGTTTTTGCCGGTGCACTTTATGTCGATATCTGGAGCATCAGATGTATTCCCATTGTGAGAAAACCATTCACTTATTAGTTCACATATGACGGTTTGGTCATTATACGTTACTCCATCGTGCAGTAAGGAGTGAATGTTGTGGTCTGTGTTCTTTCTTATGCGTTTCGTGAGGAGACGACATAGGCCTTGGGCTTTAGATGCAGCAGCACGTGCAGTACGTTCCTCTACCTGTTTATGCTTGTTGTGTTGACTTTGTACTCCGTCAAGTACAGAGTATATCTGGTGCAGGGCACTGAAGTCTTTTGATATATAGTACATCCTTTTCAGTTTTCGCAGTTTAGACCTAGTCTTTTGGTTTATATAGGGAGTAACTGTTTTAAAACCAGTTTTAGGGAGTATAGTAGTGTCTAGTGCAGATTTGGTGGTGATATTGAATATTTTTAATGTTTCTAAGAGGTTATTACTGGTAAAGAAACTGCCCCAGTCAGAGTGCTTTATTAGAAATCGAAAGTTTTCCCAGTCAGCGTTTGCATAGTCTCTATATTGGAATCGCGTGTTTAATGTCTTTAATTTGTTGCATATGGCAAGAATCGGAAGGGTGCAGAGGACTATTTTATGATCGCTGTTGTGAAACTTTTCGCCAACCACCATTGATGTTGGTGTGACATTATGACAGAATATCAAGTCAAGAATGTTGTGATTTCGTGTAGGCAGGTGTACATACTGTTGCCAGCCGTGTATGTCTTAGGACCTAAGTATGCTTTCAAAGCACAATGGGCCAGAATGTGTTTTCCAGTTGATGGTGGGAAGGTTGAAGTCACCACATACAATTTTATAAGTGAAGTCAAGCGAGGCAGCCTGAGCAAATGACTCACTTATAATAGTGTCAGTTGAACTAGGAGTGTTAGGAGCTCGATATATGCATCCGATTAATATTTTACATCCATGAGGGTTAATGCAAGAAGGGTAGTCGGGTGTGGTTTTGGTGAAAGAAGTATGTCTAAGAGTGGAAGGTAGAGTTGAATGGTTAGGTAATGTGTCCGTAGAATGATGAGGGGAGTTTTCAAGACTAGAGACAGTTGTCGAATTTGAGTAGGATGTGCCACTCCCCATTAAATCGGAGTATATAGATGGTTTCAGAATAGTGGGATTGTCGCCCTCAACATTTGGAGACCCCATAGCAGTAATGTTGAGGGGAAGAGAGATAAAGAAGGAGGAGATGGTGTGTATGTCGAATTAGGGGGGACTAAACCGTTGTATTGGGTGGCTTGACTTAGTACCTAGAATCAGTAGGTGGGTTCCCAAGTAGCCCAACTTTATGGCTTCCTTGTGTGCGGTGGGCAATTTTAGTCCTATTGTGGTTAGTTGGGGAGGTTGTATGTTTCTGGTAAGGAATGAAGGAATGCCTGTTATTGTTGCCAAGAGAGGTGTTTCTGTTGTGTATAGTTTTGTGTTTGTTCATGGGGCCTACAAGGTTGACACTATATGACTTATGGGTATCACGTGTGGGTGTGGTTCTTGTCGAGTGTCGTTTCACATTAGGATGAGTGGGTGTTGCCAGTTCACTATGTTTGTTGTAGGGCATTCTATTGCTATGAGAAGGTGCATGTTTTGGGTTAGGGGTGCTGGAGTATTGGTGGGTTTTTACGGAGAGTTTGGTATTATTTCGTACAGCGGTGTCTGAGAGTCTGTAGCTATTAGCGCAATTCCTGGGAGGATCATTTTTAGGCATTTTATAGGGGCCTCTAGGGTAATACTTGGAAGCTATTGAGGCATAAGTGGTTTGGCATTTTGGGGTAGCTGTGTGTTTTTGGATGAGGGTGAGTGGTTGTAGCTGCTTTATGTGCGGTCTCGTCCTTAGGACTAATAGCAGTGTCCGACGTGCCTCTGTTTTATTTTGGGGTGGGGCAGTGTATGATATTTTAGGATTTGTGCAGTGACAAGAGCTGTAGCTGCCGCGGCTACGTAAGCTGGGTTGATCAGTTTGTGTTCCATTGCAGATTCAACGCTGGATAGCGGTCCTGTCATGAATGATCTTAATCTTTTTAAATGTTGGAATACGCCTCAGTAATGACTGACTATTGAGGAGGTGATTAGCCTCAGTGGTACTACCAAACTGAAATGGAATGGGACAGGAGGCTTTAGTGTGTGCTTTACGTAATCTTCTTGTTACACAACAAGATTGCGACAATCCACATTCTTGTAGTAGAGTATTTTCAGCAATCTTTATGTTCGTACTATCACGTATATTATACACAATGACATTCTGCATACACTGAAGGCTTTTTCAACACTTCAGTTGATATATGGTCAATTACTTTTTCAGTGTTTTTTATGATTTCCGGATCAGGATTTTCTGGAACACTGATTAAATATTTGTACGGTAATAGGTGTTGAATAGTTTGGGTGAGGCTAAGTTCTGTTTGGCTGCTTTTAGGTCTACCAGTGGCGAGATTATTGGAGTTTATATCAAAGTTTTTAAGGTCGATATGGTTACATACAGGCCTGTTCCAGGTGTCTAGCGGATGATCACTTTGTGCACACTTAGTTGTGGGATGGGGTATTTGTCTGGGTGAGTAGTCAAGATCTACATCATCGGGCTGGCTATTGTAGGCAGGCTTACATGTACTCCGTGGGCTGCTTCTCAGGATGGCCGATTGTGAGATTGCTGGGTGTTTGGGGTCAACAGCACTGTCTAAATACTGCTCACAACATGTGATGCTTTTGTTTGGACTGACAAATGATGTCGACTCTAACGGTATGTGACTGCTCTTATTTATATCGACAAGCGAGATGCAAGGTAGTGATATGTCTTGTCCAAGTAAACGGTGCGCGTTTAGTGTGACTGAGGGAAGATCAGAGTAGGATGCAGACTGATCAATGTGTTTATAAAGTTTCACATTATTCGCTTTAGTGACTGATTTAGATCTTTTGCAGGTGCTATAGGCATCAGGAGAGATTATATATTTTTTAGATGGTCTGGACATTATCGGAAGTAATGTAAATACAAAGTTTATTTAGGTGGACGGCGATAGTTGTAATTTAACTTAGTGAACGTGTAAAGTTTTATGGTAGGATCAGACCCAGTATTAGTTAAGAGTAAATATATTAACGTTAATTGGTGATAGAGATAGCGTGAAAATTAGCAAGATTAATTTATGACGTTGAGTTCCTAAATACGGTGTCAAGTTGATAGAACCCTAGCAGTGACGAATTATTTATCGCTATGAAGTGTTAAATTAAAGAGAAAAACTAATAGGAAAATAAAATAATACCACGTGAAAAAAAGTGACAAACTTCAAAAGCGCGCATGTTTAAACATGCATAAAACTGTGGATAACCACTACAGTGATTAAGCCACAGTAATGATAATGATAAATACAATGATAAGTACAATAAACGTTATAAGTATATAAGTGAACATTTCAGAATATTACACTACAACTTGCGTTACAACATAAGTGTGAACTTTGTTAGACATACAGGTGCTTACTGAATGTAAATAAGTAGTATAGAACACAATATACAAAAGAGTGGAAAGGGAGTGAGTAGGAACAATATAAGACAAACTTAACACTCAATAATAAATGTTCTAATAGTGATTCATTCAATCATAGTGATGAGCATTTATTCCGATTCCATAAATATAATAAAGAAATATGAATGTTAAGTAGTTGAAGGTAGTAGATAACTACGCAATTACGTTTCATGTTATTTACCAGTCAACAGTAAGATATATCTATCATCTTCAGGGTATTGATGTTCCTTTGAGGATTCAAACCAAGTCATTCAGCTTTATAATCCATTACGTAACTACCTAGCTATTAAGACTTCATGTAGACTTAAGAAAGACTACCTCCAACCATATAATATTCCATCTTACTCCTCTTGATATCCAGTTGCATAAACGTGAGTCGTATACAGTCAACGCTAAAGACTGGGTGAACACAGCAATGGATACTGCTCAATTATTCTGTATAAATTAAAATTAAGAAAAGACAATCATCGTTTGATTAACCAAGAGAACTTTAGATGAGTTGAAGTGTTACATTTCTATTATTCGCTTAGTTTTATTTTACATTCCTTTCACCCGGACAATTCTAACACTTTCCAAATGAGACAAAGTCACGACAATTTATTCTTTTTAACCAGCTAATTACTTATTTAAGCAAAGATCGATAGTGGCTGGTAGTGCAACACAGTTTGACGCGTGTTTCGTCCTATTTGGGACGCGTCAGTTAGATGTAACAGCATCTCAGAATTGATGTTCATTATGGAAATCGGATCTAGTATCGTTCGCGTTATCCACTTAGCTACTGTATGCTGAAAGCCACATGCTTGTGCAATCGTAGTAAGTTTCAATTCACTTGATATTATTTTACATCAACCTTCCCATTGTTTTTGAAGGACTGTAATTTATCAATCTCTTATTAACATATGTGCATCCTATACGGATTGCCTCGATATCACCCTAATTCACAAGCATTCTAAACAAAGATAGTAAGTGACTAGTAATGAAATCCAAGACACAGGTTTCGTCCTATTTAAGACTCATCAACTAGATAGATCTACATTCCAGTGTTCATCTATCAATTCACAACTCAAACCAATTCCATTCACCCACCCAACTACTAAATCTCTCATACATAGAAACATTCAAACAAACAATACCTTCTTCTTTCTCTTTATTAGATGTTTCTTTAAAATGATCGCCACTTTCTTTCATTTCTCTGTCTATTCAAAAATTAAAAAAAGAATTTAAAAAGAAAAACATCATTGATCATCTTGATTGATTTTTTTCTATTTTTTTCTTATTTTTTTCTTTATTTTCACAATCAATAAGAAAATTACTATCTGCACGTTATACGAAGATAATTGATCCAATTTTGTTTCTCTTGGAGATAAGCTAAACAATCTGGTGGTGGGCTGATGTTCTCATTTGTAACCTTCATATATATTTACAGTGATCTTCAAGGAAGGTTAAGTATTCGTGCCTAAGAATGAGAGTTCCTGGGTTCGAATCCAGGTCGTGATGATGCATTGCTGAGTTATTGGGATTTTGCAAATACACTCTTCTTCTTCAATATTAATTACAGTTGACATCCTGGACTCATTTTAAATAGTTGCTCATTAAGAATCAAAAATCATTAGAATACGATTTTGTATACGAGGATTAGTGACATATGTATATCTATCTAAATAGCCATCAGAACCTAAAAAACTGCTGTGAGATATGGAGTCAACAAAATCCTACTAAACTGTATTCATAAAAATTCATTTATCAAACCATAGATAATCTATTACATCTATCAAAATGGATTTTGTACATAATACAGTGATCTCAGTAGTTGAGATCATGAGTCGATTGGAGCTATAGCTCCATGCGAAACCTCGAAGCATTGGATGGCTGTTTCGTCCCATTGTGGGACTCCTCAGCAGTGAGCATCATCATCATTATCATTACACCATTCATTCTCTGACCTACTTCTCTTCTCTTCGAACATTCTTAGCCTTCTGCCACTAGGCATTTCACTTTCTATTGATGATACATACTACTTATATCTGTCAAAATCAGTAGCACTCCTCATTTAAGTAATTATATGAATAGTGGTACAACTAAATCTGTAAGATTCAGAAAAACGAGAATACTCCAAAAGGGACTGATATACATTATCACTGAGAGGAAGAGGAATTCAGATATATCTAGAAAACACTTTTGTTTTGAATAGCAAACCTAATCTGAATGGAATATTTACCATAAGATTAAAAGGGACAATAAAACGATACAGATAATGATTTTCTTTAAGAAATTTCAAATGACATGACAATACTACTTATTTCTTCGATAGATTAGTAGGCAATAGTCAATAGGGGTTAATTACGAACTGACATAAGCTGTAGTGGTAAGACGCTATTCAGTCAAATGGCTGAATGAAATTCGTTCAGAAATCCAAGACCTGTTATCTTATAGCTGATTGACTAGTTCATAAATGATAGTCTAACTAATGAATCATTTTATTCAGAATTTGTTGATTTAATACAGTATTAGGTTGATGTAAAGCAATTTCAAGAAAGACGAGCATATTTTCATTGAAGGACCTGAAAAACTAAAGTCAACCAATTACCAGTCCGTGGTAAACTAATAGAAAACTCTCGATTTTTGAAAATATCAGTTACGGTGATGAATTGATCAGTTCAGTTCAGTTCGGTCAGTCAGTCAGTCAATCTGATACAACGTAGGACCAAGAGTATATACATGCATCGGTCCAAGTTGTCAAACATCATTAGTATATCGAGATGAACACCGAATTCATAGAAGTAGTTGATACAGTGATGGTGGACCTACAGTCGAATGCCAATGACCTATAGACCACATATTAATATTACTTCGTTATTTAGTAATTCAATGATTATACGTTCCAGATAAAGATCCTCGGTGTTGAAACATGTGAATGATAGAAACTTTTATATTTTTACTATGAAAATATATGAATTCATCATTAAGAAAGTATATAGTCAACATCGAAATACTTTCCAAATATGTTTGTTATGTGTTTGTGTGTGTGTGTCTGTGTTTTTGTTATTCGTTGTACAGGTATATTTATTATCAACTAAGAGTTACGTAAGCATTATGGGATAATGATGATGATGATTGTAGCCATAACAGAATGGAATTGATTCATATACCATGGTAACAAACAGGATATTGAATGAACAAATAAGAGTTAAATGAATATGATGATAATAGTGAGTTCAAATATTCGTAAACAGGACAAAGTTATGTATTCATCACATACCTACATACCTACATAGATACACACACACATACAAACATACATTCATACATACAGGCAAGATTAGTCATAAGTAATCGTATGATTACCAAATGAACAGCAGGTTTGTAGATTTTAGTGGAGGCCCGTAGTTTTGTCGTCGTTTAGATTGAGCGATGTTGGCGAAAGGGCTCACCATTTTAGTGCCCCATGGATCTGACTCCAAGATTGTACGAATGATTGTTATCGCCTATTCTCGTACATAATCGTCGACTTAAATCGCGTCAGTCAATAACGGAATTAGATAAGTCGAATAACGAGAATTGATTTGTGAATACATATATCTTGTATATGAAGCGAATGAAACAGAGCAAAGCAAAATGACACGCAGGGAAGATGGCTGGGAAGCCAACTCCCATTTTGATGAAACGAGACTCAATATTTATAGTCAGACAAAATAAACTACAGACATGTGATTAATGGGATAAGAAGAGCACACACATATGCGCTCATATAAAAAATCAGTCTAGATTGATAAGCGAATAAATAACAAGGTCAACATATGACTCAAGTAGAATGAATAGAATGGGATGTCCGAAAGCTAGAATAAGGTATATGGGCTTAACATAGTAACTGACACTACATAGCCCCCTTGTAGAAAATAGCACATTTAAAGAATGTCTGTTTTCGAAAATAACACTGAAGTGATATGATGTTAACGAAAGCTAGAATAAGGTAGCCAAACAACATTGTACAACACTCGATAAAGTACAGTGTCACATGAGGGGTGAGTGTATTATATGAAAAGAATACATGAATATCGCAAAGATGCGGACAAAGATGGAAACGTTAGCCTGCGAATATGAGCAAATTAATGAGCGTACAAACAATTAACATGTACTAATGCTATGACTGTCTGAACAATAAAAAAACAAAATTGTAAGAGCAATTCAAAATATCGTGAAAGTAGTAATAAATTGTTTGTGGGTATGACAGCGAAACAAATCATGAAGATAAGTAGATTAGGATACGACAGAAATTGGTCTGTGATGTCGATAGGATAGTGAAATATGTTAAACACATGTTCTAATGAGCTGCAGTAGAATAAATAGCATCAACTAGCGATTAGCGAATTCGGATTTAAATACGTTGAGTTCCCGTTCGTAGGATAATTATAGTCAAGTCATGAAATGATGTCTGTATCGACGAGTGATATTCGTTGCAGTACTGCAATTGATAATAATCATGAAGTGTGAAGTCAGTGAACGTTGTCGTCTGCGTTGTGTCAGATACATTGAGTTATCGTTAAATATGTATTAGTAGGATGACCAGAGTAACAGAATAGTGACTGAGTAGACGAGGTACATCGAGGCGTATTCCTTTTTGGTCGTGAAGCCCAGAGTGGTTTGCGCGGTCTGAGGGAGATGCGCTCGACCACGTTTGTTACAAAACTTTACCAAGGCATGACAGAAATACCAATACATATGATTAGCCATGGTGACGTATGAGACTGACTTGGATGTGACGAACAAGAGTGTATGTTTGAGAGACCAGCTGTAAACTTTATGTTCTGATATAAAGTGCGATGGGAATAGAATAGCAGTTGCAGTACTCGAATAATGTTTTTTGGGTAATTAATGATGCGGCATGTGATTATACATGTGGACGAAGAGATAAGATGAACGTAATGGTTTCTAATCAGCTAGTTAGAGGCATCCACAGACATAATAGGAGGCGATTTCGAAATGAAAAGTGTATGTTATGATAACATAAAATAATGACCTCGACTAAGTAAATGAATGTAATATTATGTCAAAATGACATTGGAAAAATTGGAGCGAACTCACTTAAAGCAGGAAAATTTCACGTTTTGAATAGTAAAAATAGCCCAATGAGTTCTGGACGTCATTACGTGGAGTGGAATTTTCATAAAATGATAATTTGTTCGGTGGGTGATATGATTGAGAAAATGTCACAATTTAATGACAGCAAGGACAAGATTAATAATTCCACATTCGTTCATGATATAGGCAATCATGTAATAATAAGCATATGATGATAATTTGAATCGTATTGGTTTATTCACTTGTGTCGATTGCTTTAATATTTCTGTTTTGTCAAAACATTTCAAAAATAAATAAACCATGATCAGAGAGAAGTTTTGTGGAGACATTTGAAGTTGGACCACCTGGCGGTACTGGACTGCCGTTACGTCCTATCATGGGACTCCTCAGCAATGCGCATACACTTCACCACCACACGTGATTTGAACTAAGGACCGATTGCTGATCACCGGCTACCATGGAACTGCATCTCATCACCTTACTGTTCGGCCTCATGGATTAGTCCTTTAAGTCATAGGCTCTGGGTGTAACACACTAAGAAAACCACCCACTTCATTCTGTGTACCCGGGTAGTGTTCCAGCTCACGCACAAATCGATCAGTTTATGTGGTATATATGTTGGGTTATTTACTCACTCGCTCACTCGTTCAATCACTCGCACATTCAAGTACTCACTCTTTCACACAATTAGTTGCACACTCAATTACTCACTCATTCACTCACTTCACTCAATCACTTCAATGTGTGTTATTCTATGTATTCGTTACCTAATAAGATCATTTTATTAAATAACAATCAACGAATATCGTCATACGTGACGTGTATTAATTCATCAAGTTCTCTTATTCAATATTCAATTTCAATATTACTTATCGTATCATTGTTAAGTAGCTAAACCATGTATATTCATGTTCCTCTAATTAAAAGCTTTGTGGTTTGACCTACAGACTATTATTATGATACGATTAACCATTCTTGAGTTATGCCCTGTCGATTATGCATTACTATGTCCCACATTCCATAGCCTATGTTGGTTAGATCTTGTAAAAACGTTGTTTTTCTATCATGTGGTTTGATGTGGTCTGTTTAGTTTGTTTATAAACCGAATAGTATGTTAGAGTACTAGAGTGGACATCAACACTGAGATGTAGGTATATCCAGCTGACTGGTCTCAAATAGGACAAAACGCTTGTCGTGGTTTCCACTGCTTGACACTACTCATCTTTGTTTATAAAGCCTGTGACCCAAGGCAATATTGAAGCAGTCCGCACAAGAGGATCAATTATAGTTCTATATAACATCGAGAACAGATCTTGAATATGCACTAATGAGGGATCCGATACTAGAACGAATCAACCGTCTGGTGCTTCTAGGTTTTCAATGGTGGTCCAGCTTACATTGACTCATGAATTGAACTATTGAAATTAATACAATCTCCACAAGCCTTTATTCTTATTATTCTTCTATGATTATGAATCTTATTTCATTCAGATGAATTAGCCTTGTTTAAAGTAAATGTTAAATAATCTAACACCATCCACAGATCAGTAACTTGATGCTATTTCTTCACGACCTATAGAATATTTGGATTCACTGGATGGTCATTTCGTCACAGTGTAGGACTCCTGAGCAATGCGAATCCACGATCTCACTCATGAGTATCAAATCAAAGACCTATAGGTTTCATGCGTGAATGCTCTATCTCTAAACTAATGAACCGGCTGTCATACAACTGTATTACCGTGTAATCTGTTATTCATTTTGTGTTATTCTTATAAACTGAATCAGATTACTTGAGTGTTACAAAGATATAATTGTGATGTTTGATTCGAGTTTCTTTTATGTCACAACAACTGGAATTTGTCTGAAACTATGTTGAAAACGAAAAATGCATGAAGGAAATTTGCATTTTTACACTAAATTTGTGATTCGTTTTATTTAAACACTCAATGAATCATGTTGCAGTGTGTGCTACAGATGTCTTCAGGTATGAGTAGTATGTTTCATCAGTTGAAAGTGAAAATGTCTTGCTGATTGTACTGATTTAGTAGTTAGATTCATAAGCCAACTAATGTCAGACAATCTTTAAATTCGTGGAAGCAGTTGACGGCCGTTTCATCACAGTATAAGACTCGTAAGTATCATGAAGCTACGATTCCTTACGCACGATTGTTTGGAATTGGGAAGATTAATGAAGAATTCGATGATAGTATGTGAATGTGTTTCATTATATTTGTTAATAATAAATGATTAGATCAAATTACTTGTTTACTTACTTGCGCCTGTTACTCCTCGTGTAGGAGCATAGGCTGCACATCATCATTTTCCATCCTACCCTGCTCTAAGCGATCCTTTCCAGCTCTATCCAGTTATCTTTCATCCGTTTCATATCGGCTTCTGTTTCCAGACGTTTAATGTTCTTTGATCTTACTCCTTTTCGCTTCCCTTCAGCATTCCAAGTTAGCGCTTGTCTCGTGATACCGTTTGATGCTTTCTGTAATGTACGTTGTATCCAATTACATCGCCCTTTCCATGTTTTCCCCTTCAGAAGGAAGTTGGTTTGTTCTGTCTCACAGTAGGCTGTTGCTGATAGTATACGGCCTATAGATGTTCAGTATCTCACGTAGACTATTGTTTATAAATACTCGTACCTTCTTCATGATGGTTGAAGTAGTCCTCCACGTTTCAGCTCTGTACAGTAGAACTGTCTTGAAGTTCATATTATAGATTGTTAGTTTGATATTACATGACAGTTGTTTTGAGTTCCCTATGTTCTTCAATTGTAGGAGTGCGGTCCTTTCTTTGCCAATCTTCGCCTTCGCGTCTGATTTCAAATCTCCTTGTTCATCGTTGTTAGTTCCTAGGTATACAACTTGCAGATTTTCATCATTAAGTGTGATTGGGTTAGTACTATCGATGTTGTAATTGAGAATCTTGGTGTTTTCTTTGTGTATGTTGAAGCCCACTGATGCAAATCGAATTGACTCAATATAAATTTTCTTAAATTTTATCTACTCTTTCAGTATCATACACATATTACCTATATTCAGCATTCCTTTCGGATTTTTTTATCACTGTGAAATATGTGATTCGTATCCTGTTCAAATGAGCTTTCATTTTGCTAGTGGAATATGTGACCTGTTAGATCGAAATGGATTTAAGCTAGTTTCTATACTATTTACATTTGACTAGTTGACTAGCTCAATTATTATCGCTTAGACAAATAAAGAAAGCGAATGTATACATTAGTACAAGTTATATTGCTATGTGTAGCTGAACGCCATTTATGAGACTGGAGGTTCGCTATTGATATCGTGGATGGTTCAGCAATACTTTGATAAGTTTTGCTGACTGCTCATACGCAAAATCGACTTATTTGTTAACCGATTTCATAATTACTGGTGATTGCTTTTAAGCGTTCTCAAAGACCATTGTCATTAGGACAGGATTCGATCTGCACTAAGAAGGTCTTGACACACATGACATTGATCACCACTCAATGATCAGTCAATGGTGATTACACATCTCAGTCCTACAGGAGGTTGATCGCGGCTCGGATAACTCAGTGGTAACGTCTGTGGTTGTGAAGCTGGTTGATGCGAGATCGAATCCGCCAGGGAGCACCAGTTCCCTCGAGATTACAGGTACACCTTGCTGACGAGTGTCAAGTAGCACGAAACCCCGGTCCAGGGTTTCCTGTTGACTACCTCCAACCACCATCTAAATCTCAATATATGGTGCCCGCAGTGTCGAGTCACCTAGACTGGTGACCACATTGCAACATGATCGATAGCATTCGATCTGCACTAATAGGGACCAGACACGCATGACATTGATCACCACTCAATGATCAATCAATTGTGACATTGGTAAGCGTTTGACTATCGTGCAAGTCTCATCTCATCCAATTTTGATACATGTTCATCTGCTACTTGAACTCTACTTAGTCTTTCCACAATTTCTTTTACTTAAACCATTTCAAAGGATAAAACCCTGAACTTCTAAGACGAGTGTGGGCGTAGCAAACAATAATGTCTTGTAAACATTTGAAAACACTTGAAACTACCAAGGAGTAGAGGGTAGTGTGGTGGATTTGTACAGGATAATGCCACTCATATGAAGACATTTGCAGTCCCCGTTTTAATGTCTCCGTCATTATTTCTAGGCAATATGTGATTCACAACACCGAAGACGATTTATCGTTCATAAGAAACTATCATAGGTAATCAATAATACTATCCGACATTTCGTAAATAAAATAGAGCGGTGAATTTGTTTTGATACTATCGGTTAAGTTACTTTGGTTTATTGTTCTACATATAGGCTATTCGTTATCACACTCCATTTTAATGAAAATTGTATATTATCAATAATAGTTGTAGGTGACTTGCATTGCAATTTCTATTATTGCGATAGTGAGTCAATTGAAGCTAGATCGTCATGGAAAACCTGGGAGAACTAAACGAACGTTTCGTCCTATTTTGGTACTCCGCAGCAATGTGCACCCGCATGTCCAACCACTGAAATTACTAAAATATCCACAAAAGCCCTTCTTATACGAATCAATATATGCTCACTGGTGACTGGCTTCAAGTGGTTTTTCTTGAAGATCTAGTGAGAAGCTGTGACCCGTTCAGTTCAACGCTTCTGTTGTGAGATAGTAACTCACTGAAGAGAATGATGGACATAGCACTCAATCTCGTGGATTGTTTGCAGTTAGACATTGACATTGTTGGATGTTGGTTGGCTCACAGGTCTAGTGGTTAAGCGCTCGCACATGAGACTGGTATATCCTGAGTGAGACTTGTGTGTGTGTTTATGGAAGCTTGTCGGTGAGATAATGATACACAGAACGTGATTTGTTGTTTGAAATAATAATGCTGACGATGGAGATTGATCACAATCTGATATCCGATAACCGCGAGGAGTATCAACCAGTCGAATGTACATGTAAATGAGAGTTCCACAGATACACAAACTCGAGAATTCTGTAAGATTACAATCACTAAGACTATATCAAATAAGATGGTAAACATTTTTTGTGATTATTGATGGCTGGTGCCATATATTCTCTGAGAGGATGATAAACTAATTTTTATCAACACGTTATCTCATTAGACACTAATCTGTAATTGCAAAATGAGAATCTTATTCATTTTTATGCTGTGTGTTTATTGGTGATTGTCAGTCATATGAGTGCATCAATAAAAAGCGACATTCCTTTCTATACTCAAAGTAAATATCACGCTAATTACACAATAGAAAACATCAGATAACCTAATTATTCAGATGAAATATGATGATAAACAACAAAAGTTTTCATCATTGACATTTCTACAAACAACAAATGAAGTCAACACACAGAGATCGGCATATCACGCGTTCAGATAATGTACATTATTATTTACACTAGTGTTGAATTTAGAAAAAATAATTCTTTTACAGAAACGCTAAATAGATTAGGAGACCTGAAATATATTTGCTGATTTTGAGTAATATTTAAACACATAATCGTGACTGAATCGCCGAAGTACAGTCCTCAGTGTGAACGGTTTCACGCGTGCGAGAGTAGCACGTGTTGTGTTCACGTCAAACAAATACTGTTCATCGACGATCATATGTTACTGATGAACAATCATATCATCTTGAACCTCCCATCAAATACACATTTTGTTGTCTATCGCACTATGGTCTTGAGTAATTTATGGATGTAAAAGATGGGTGTCCACTTGACCGAAATGGAGAGGACGGAATTCAAACAAGTGAAGCAACGAACAATTAGTGCTATTCACTATGGAACTGAAATCATGCATCAATATCTCTCTGATTACCAATAATTAGACATGTCAATTGACATCGGTTTGCAGAAATTCTCCAGGAATAATTATCGGGTTATACCAAGCTCATCGTCATTTAAGCATTTTGTGCATATTAATCTTTCTCTTCAGGGAAGTGAACAGAATAAATTACACTGCATACTCAAAACGATTGAACCTGCAATGTCCTTGTTAGCTTACTCCATTTCATTTCAAATGTGGTCCATTTCAATAAGCTTGACTGTATTTGACAATTTTGTAAGCCTATCTATTTTATCACAGACTACTACTACTGCTCTACTTCTGTTTGGATTTTAACAGAAATTGAGCAAATTAATGTTGTCATTAGTTCGATGTGTTCTAATGTACGATTACAGAATTCTGTCAAATTCTTATTACTTTCTGTTTGTTCCCGGTTATCTACATGTCATAACAGGAAAGTCTTGTATTCTATCACAATGATCTAACAGAACTTTCTCTAGTCGTCATTATTCAAATTAAATTGTTCGGAATATCAATGATGAGTTGAATACAAGTTAACGTGATAAAATCCGAATTCTTTTCCTAAACACTCAGTTAAATGGTAACTGTCACTCCAAATTCGTATCGTCAATTTCATGTGTACACTTCTTGTGGCAAAATCTCAGTATGACATGTGGTGAGGAATTAACATGTCGCATTTAATAGCTCACCTGCATTTAAACTTGTTCACGTTTAATTTTATCAACGTAATCTACTATTGCATTCATCATGAACATGTTCAATTATTTTAAGTTATTGCATTCACAAGATTCACAATATACGTTGAAAGGTTATCATTAGCAACAGCGTACTGAGGGAGAGAACAAATCAGCTTCCGTCTGTGAATCAGACATGTATCACAAAAATCCTCAATCTGCATCTGTAAGCAAGCGCTGACTTGGAATGCTGAAGGGCAACAGAAAAGTGGAAGGCCGAATAACACACAGTGTGTCGTGAATTGGAAGCAGATATCAAATGGGCGAATAGCAACTGGAAACAACTAGAATGGTTTGTCCAGGCCAGAGTTAGTTAGAGAATGTACGCGAAGGACCTATGCTACGACGAGGTGCAACAGTTGTACTTTGATCGAATTTATCAGTTGATAATACAATGAACATTATACAGAGAATTCATTAGTCTCGGTTGAAGATATACTGCAGAAGGGACAAGTCATTTGACAAAGAATAGTCTCTGTCTGGATTGATAAAATACACTGATTCACGCCACACGTGACGAATTAGTTGTTTCAAAGACCTTTTGTGAAAAGTGCATGGCTCTCAGTAGACAATCATGAATCCGCGAACGGTAATGTATAGCATTTGAAAGTCGACAATCGTCTCTCCTGTCATCATCAAACTACATTGAGAGATAAAGACAATGATTTGCGATTGTCATGATGAGTATCAGCTTTATTCATTGCTATGTGTTTGTTGAAACATAAAAATCTCAGCATCGGGTATTCCACATTTCTTTTTAAAAAAAAAGAGATAAAGTCGAAAAGAGTATATAATTCGAGTAGATAAACTACATGGAATTGAATGGGTTGTCTTTTGGAGAAATTTAGGCACATTCGGCAAACTGAAAGTCACAACAGCGAATAAATACAAAACAATTTATATAAACATTTAAAAGTACCACAATGCTCAAAGTGGACACTTTCTTGAAATACAATTACACAAACATTGTTTAGATTGAGAATATAAACAACTGATGGTGACAACTATGGACAGAGTTTTCGATTTGGAGCATATCACAACTGTGGCTCAAATAAATTACAATAATTTCAGATGAATCAATTCGCAATCACGAACTACATCGATAAAGTTCCAGATTATCAATCAACTAGATAATTGTCAAACAAGTTTTAAAAGAACAATTGACGGGTATAACAGAAAACATAACGATGATAAAACTCGGAAAGATAACTGGGTAGAAATAAGATTATCAAAATGGATTGAGAGGAAAGTATATGCATCCAGCTTTATAGTACATCATGTAAACACCGAGATATTCACACGTCATGCAGACTTAAGAAGGACTACTTCCAACCACATAATATTTCATTGTAATCCTCTTGATATCTAGTTGCTCAAAAGTTTAGTCGCATTTTCTCTACGCTAAAGATTGGGTAAACACATCATTGGATACTGCTCAATTTTTCTGTATAAGTAGGTATTAAGAAAAGACAAACATTGTTTGATTAACTAAGAGAACTTTAGATGAGTTGAAGTGTTACATTTCTATTATTCGCTTTGTATTATTTTATTTTCTATTCAACCGAAAACTTCCAACGCTTCTCAAATGAGACAAAGTCACTACAATTTATCCTTCTTAACAAGTTAAATGCTTATTTAAGCAAAGGTGGATAGTGGCTGGTAGTGGAATACAGTTTGATGCGTGCTTCCTCCTATTCGGAACTCGTCAGTTGGATGTAACAGAATCTCAGGATTGATGTTCACTATGGGACTCGAATGTAGTACCGTTCGTGTTATCCACTAAGCTACTGAGTCTTCATAGACACTTGCTTGTACAATGAGGATAATTGTCAATTCACTTGGCACATTTTTACTTCAATCTTCCCATTGTTGTTAAGGACTGTAATTTATCAATCTCTTATTAACATACGTGCATCCTATACGGATTGCCTCTACATTACATTAATTCACAAGCATTCCATACAAAGATAGTAAGTGACTAGTAATGAAATCCAGGATACAGGTTTCATCCTATTTAAGACTCATCAACTAGATAGATTCACATTCCAGTGTTCATCTATCACTTCACGACTCAAACCAATACCATACACCTACCCAACTACTAAATCTCCCATCTACAGAAACATTCAAACAAACAATACCTTCTTCTTTCTCTTTATTAGATATTTCTTAAAAGTGACCTTCACTTTCTTTCATTTCTTTGTCTATTCACAAATTAAAAGAAGAATTTTAAAAGAAAAACGTCATTGATCATATTGATTGATTTTTTTACTTTTTTCTTCTTTATTTTCTTCATTTTAATCATCAACGAGAAAATTATTATCTACACGTTATATGAAGTTAATTGATCCGATTTGTTTCTCTTAGAGATAAGACAAACAATCTGGTGGTGGGCTGATGTTCACATTTGCAACCTTCGTATAAATTTAGAATGATCTTCAAAGAATCCGGTGTATTTTTCCCTTTTCCGTCTCTCTCTCTCACTTCTTCTTTTCCTTCTTTTCTTTAATACACATTCTCTGAAGAAGTAGATTATCATGAGTGACGAAACACTAAAAGATCTAATTTTAGTTTTAATCTATGCATTATAACATCGAACTCCATCTGAAGCTCTTCTGCAATTACTGATTGTCCTGAGCCTCGGTAATTGAGGAGTGTTGAGTACGAGATTAGCGAACGTGATAGAGAACTACCGTGATGATCAGTTCTAGTAGTGAAGTGAAATATTGCTGTAATCAATATAGACTTTTAACTTGATTCATTTAAAGTAACGAAACTTCATTTATTTTATTAGAAAAAGATATATATCCGCCTTTAGAAACTATTCAGAAAGAGGAGGGATTTGTGAAAATGTGAGTAATTCAATAGTTGAATTCATGAGTTAAGTAAAGCTAGTCGATTATGGAAAACCTGAAATCAGTGAACGGTGTAATAATTTCGTGGATTGCTTGAAGTTGGACATACACACCACTGAGTGCTGATCGGTTTAACGGTCTATAGATTAGGCGTTCGTGTGCGAGACATGAAGTTCCGGGAATCGAGTCCCGCGTGTGAGATCAAGAGGACACTCTGCTGAGATATTGGGATTTTACAAATGAATTCTTGTTTAATATTAATTAGAGTTGACATCCTGAACTCATTTTAAATAGTTGCTCATTAAAAATCAAAAATCATTAGACTACGATTTTGTCTTAGAATGAGACTTGTAAGCAGTGAGTATTCATGATCTAATACAGGATAACTATATGTCACAAACAGTCTTCAATATACTTGTCCAGGCTCTAGTTTAATTAGCTAATATAATGAGAAGGAGGGTTTTGTCAAGATTGCAGTGGTATTCCGTATTTATAATCAAATTTCTTGTGCATTTATATGTCAATACTAATTAAATGAAAGTGATTTTCATTGCAGATTTCTGCTTAGGCTTAACTATGTTCATTTTGGCATACTGCCAATCAGTTGAATAAGAAACTTACATTCATTAATGACTAGAGCTTTCAATCTAATGTACAACGAGAACTATACTTTAGTATGTAACATGATTGAAAGAATGTTTAATGGTAGTGAATACGACACGATGAGAATATAATTTCTAGACCACCTTTGAGTGAAGTTCAAGTCAACTTCAGTTTGTTCACCTAATAATTAGGACTAAATGAGGGTTATAAACTAGTGTGAAGAAGAAAGATTATGATCGACAGTTGATGTTTAAGGTAAGGAATTAGATGAAGGGAGTTTTCATCACGAACTGATATGAGCTATAATGACAACAACTCGATTTAGCCAAATGGATGAATGAATTTTGCGCTGAAATCCATGACGTATTCTTTCATCACTTTGAGATCAGTCAAAATGTCAGAATAGTAGGTTGAAGAATAACCGAACTAATTCAAATAAGTAATCTAGTCATAAACAACGATGAATGGAAAGTATAGTGTTGGTTGCTGGGTTAGACCCATATTGTTTATTGTAGGTTCCATGCAAGGCAATTTATTCATTCTTGTTGAGTCACGTTTTGGTCCTGTTCATCATTCGTTTATCAACGCTTTTCAGTCAAATGGATGAATGAAATTCGCTCAGAAATCAAAGAACTGTTATCTTATACCTGATTGGCTCGTTCATAAGTGATAGTCTAACTAATGAATCATTTTATTCAGAATGTGTTGATTTAATACAGTATTAGGTTGATGTAAAGCAATTTCAAGAAAAACGAACATATTTTCATTGAAGGATCTGAACAACTAAAGTCAACTAATTACCAGTCCGTGGTAAACCAGTGAAAACTCTCGATTTTTCAAAATATCAGTTACGGTGATGAATTGATCAGTTCGGTCAGTCAGTCTGAGCCACCATCCAACGGCAATTAGCACTGACATTCAAAAGAAATGACTCATGGTCTTTGGAAAATGTCAGTCAATGATAACAAACATCATACAACTTGAATTCATCAAAAATTAAAAGGAGTCACCAACTTGATGCATAATATGTAAGGCGTTTTCAGTGAAATAAACTCAGTTCAAGTTTCAATGTAAATATCAATATCAAGATGTAGTCACATCCAACTGTCAAGTTCAAATTAGGACGAAACTCAGGTACTGAATTCTCCTGCTAGTCACATACCCTCTTGCTTTCTTTATAAATATATATGGCCTAATTGGCTGTATTATAACGCCGTATACACTAATAGGCTACAAGTTAAACCAACTGTAGACTAGTTTGAAAAATTCTTCATCCTCAATATTTAAAAAAAGGAGTCAAGATCAGCCAGCAATTGGACGTAACTCAGTTTAATTATTTCCAACAATCAACATACAGAACTGTCGTCGTTATCCTTGAAAGATATTGATTGTTTATCAGTCATACAGTATTTTTTTATTACCTTGCTTATCCATATATAAACAAAGAAATGATCCTGTAGTGTCAATATTCTTTGAAACTTTGTCATAAAAGATGAGCATTTGACCACATCATCACATGTAAATCTGAGGATAAACATGATAATTTGTATGCAAAGGCAATTCGTGTTGAAACGTACATCATACAGATATTTCATTATCTATTATACCCTCATTATTTCAGAAGAATTAATCGCTGTCAGATGGTCTTTCACTCAAAATCTCAATAATACACGCAAGCGAACACATTGAAAGTCTAAATACCTACATCCTCACTCATTGTGATTTTTCACAGTTTGTGCAATTCCATTCTTCTCAGAAACTGAAAGTGAGTCGCATTTTACGTATCTGTAAATTGAAGGTTTAACCGTTTGTGAAATCCATTCGCCGTTTTGTTGCTTTAAGGGGCTTTAAGGTTAGTTGAAATGAACTGGAAAAGACTATAAACGACGAGCAATAAATAGATCACAATTGATAAATTAAGTCACAATTTCATTTCACTCGTAGGAGAATGAATGTAGAGGTTCATTTCCGTTTTCAGGCTTCAATGGAGCTTGACGAAAAGTCAGTGTTTCAAAATAGATGAATTGTGTTTTATGTTCGTCTCAAAGTCATTTCTGTACAGAACACATTTATCTATGTAGGATCCAAACTACGGTTTGGATGTTGAAGAATAGCCGACAGGGGATTTTAGACACGCGCCCTTTCCCGTCGAAATCAGAACAAGTAATCGGGTAACTAGCGGTTCTAAACAAATATTATCACCTGGCTATTCAACCAATGATTGTTTAATCAATTAAATAAATCACCACAAATAATTGTTATTCTATCCTGTCTGGATAGATCACGTACAGATTCGTTCAAAAGGTAATGATTGGTCGCTCTATAACACAGAGTGTTTTCAATTCTGGAAGACTGCTTCAATTCACAACCAAAATGCACAATTCCAGTCAATAAAGGTCAAGCAATCAAAAGCAAGGATAAACCAAAATGGCTGCCGCCCAGACTTAGTATAAAGTAAAACAATATAAGTGCAGTTCGGGAAGAAACATGGGGAATTGGTGAAGGTGTAGTAAAAACGAAACTTTAATAAAGTACAAATATTAACAATTCAAATGTAGTCAAAAAGTTAACAATGTACAACTAAAAGAATCAATAGGAACAAAGTGTAAGTATATACATGGAGGGATTTTCACAAACACACGAGGCACTCAAAATGGATCTTACACCGGCCCCCAAAATCCCTCCATATCACACAAGCTACCTTGACGCCTACGGTCATGGTTCATTATATAACATATCACACCATAGGAACGAGTAGGACTTACAACAGTACGCCTACTCGATTTAACTACATTAATAACAACAAAGACTAATCCAAAGCTTCAAGGAGACCTGCTTCACCTGTTCTCTGGTGATCAACGATAACAGTCGTGATATAGACCTAATCACTCTTCCCCAAACTCCACCAATGCTGTTGGATGAGGGCCTCACTGACAATTCAATGTTTATCTTCTGATTCGACTGCTGCACAAACTTGCTTATCTCAGAAACTGTCACCACAAAGCTTGAAGCACTGTCACTGTAAATCTCCGGAGGTTTCCTTCTTCTTCCAACAAAACGTAATAGAGCCATTAAAAATGAATCAGTAATCAAATTACACATCATTTCAATATGTACTGCCCATGTTTGCAAACAAGTAAACACATATCCATACCCTTTTTCTAATGATCTTCCTGTGTCCTTGTTCTTTAGGACAATGTCTAATTATCATTTCCGTCACTAAGTGTCGACTGGGTAAACTAACTGGATGTTTAAAAGCATTTGGGAAATCTGAGTATCTTAGTCGACCTCCAACGCAGAGTAACCTATCACCCATTATCAATGCTAAACCTTTCAGATCATCATGGCTTACTACTTTACTGCTGTTTTTAAATTCACTAAGTAATTCTCCATACACCTCTCTCTGAACCATCAATAAAATCTTACGCTTGGCAATCTCAAGCTCTTTGACCTTTAAACATCCTAGATGAACGGATCCTTCACGACTCGGTAAACGAAGTACCATCAGGAATTCGATGAACCTTCTAAACCAGGTTACAGCTCTGACTAATTTCAACCACTCGGAATAATAAAAGAGAACAGGTGTCTTGTTGTACTTTATACTACTCAAGTTAACCACAGCAGGTTTTCTAAATTCAGTATCGTCAGGAGTAGGTTCCGGACAGTCAGTGATTGTTATATAAAATTCGCCATGCAATAAAGTAGGACATTTGAACCAAGATTCAAGATCGGTCATTTTTTGTATACTTCCTCTACATAATAATTCACTTATCTGCTTAACGAAACTCTTTGCTTGATCACAAGTGGAAATGGATATCAAGCAATCATCAACATAGAAATTATTCTTGACATCATCTACAACATAACCATCATAACCGTTAAAGAATATTTGGGCCGTCTTATTCAGGGCAAGGTTCGCGCAAAATGGCGATGATGTGGCATCAAATGGATGGGATATCATTTGAAACTCGGATGATTCCCTCGACATGTCTCCCTCTTGCCACCACAGAAATCTTGAAGCTCCTCGATCAGACTCAGGGACCTTCACTTGCATGAAAATTTCTTCAACATCTACAGGGATTGCAACTGCCTCCTTGCGAAAACTTATTAATATACACCTTAACTCAGCAGTGGTATCGGGTTCTTGATAAATCATATCATTTGGGGGAACCCCTGCAAACTGGGCGGCACAATCAAGGACCACTCTAAGATTTGATTTTGTCATGTTTAATACTGCATGATGAGGTAAATACCATCGAGGGCCATAATAAGACCGCAAATATATTTCAAAGACCCTCTCCGCATAAGTCTTAGTAAAATCACTTTCAGTACTTTTGATATACTTGATGTGCAGACTGACATCCTTCGACAACATACCCTTCAAACTTTGTAATCTACAATTTGCTACTTCATAGTTATCCACTTTCATATCTGGATTCTTTTTCCAAGGTATAGAAACTATAAAATGAACGTTGCCGAAGCGCGTGCCACCTTCCACAATCTTTATAGCCACCTTGTCATCTACTGATAATGATTTATCACTTGAATAAGCATCTGAAAACTCTACGTCATAAGGCTTACGTATTTCGTTCTCTAATGTCTGTATCTTACTGGTATGATTAACAACTCTTTTCCTATATTCCGGGCATGATGGGTTATCATTTACGACGTTGCTTGTCGAGTCAGTGTGCAGCAGAGCGTGATGTCTCCTCTCGCAACTGTCAACCTTACAGAGCCTTGTCATCTTACATTCATTAACCTTATGTCCTTGTCTAAGACAGACGAAACAGATACCCTTGCTTTTAGCGTGAGACCATCGGTCTTGAACTGTAAGCGCTAAGAACTGTGGACATTTATCAATGGCATGGTCGTAGGAACACATACTACATTTACTTTTCATTGTCGAACTATTCCCTTGCTCTGATTGCACGTGACAGTTCGTCTTTACGTTATGTCCTTTTCTAGAACGGTTTGCTAACCGTCCAAATCTACTACAAGCCACTCTCGCACGCGATGCGATAAACTGAGTGAGCTCGTCGAAGGTCGGTTCCCTGTTATCTTCAGTCAATTTATCCACCCAGTCCGCCCACTGGGCTTGCATAGGTTGAGGCAAGAGTCTCACTATTCTTTCCAAGGTAACTAAGGAATTTAGATCAGAAGTATAATTCATCTGCTCCAAGACCATGGCACAGTTTTCCATCTTAATAGCCAAATTTGATAGTTGGTCCCCGTCAATATACTCAAAATTCACAGCACTGAATAAGTAGTAGACAGTGGGGCATTATCGTGGATTGTTTGGACTTAGACATTTACACCGTTGCATATCGACTGACTCATTGCTCTAGAGGCTAAGCGTTTGCTCGTGAGACAAATGGTCCTGGATTTTAATCTCGTTTCCGGATTATGGATGTGCACTGTTGGGAAGTCACGTAGTAGGATGAAACGTCCGTCCAGTGCTTGCAGATCATCCATGATGGTCTTGCTTCAATTGACTCATGAACTCAACTATTAAGGAGGAGAATTGTAATTCGCTTGACTATTTCAATGTGTATTTAGTTTATATGAATTGAATGATTTGTAAGCGAAGATTTCGTGATCGTTCTGAACAATATTATCATTCAATTATTTGAAAAAAAAGAACTATAGGGGGAAGAAAAATAATTTCATATGTCCTGAACTAAACTTCGCCTGTATCTCTTCCACAGTTACTGCCGGTTCCAAGCCTGGGTGAAGGAGGAGAGTGGGGCATGGGGTTAGCGATCCCATCCTGTAGGAAACTAACTTCCTAAGAAAAAACGCTAACCAGAAAAAAAACAATTCGAAATAAGTAAGTCCTGAACTAATTCAATCTATTTACATAAACTATCATTGTTACTTTGTATTATGACTTTCATCGGTGTATATGTGGAAATTGATGCTGTCTATACTTCCCTCATTACAAGCTTTCCTTTGACCAGGACATTCTACGCAGCCAATCTTGCGTTGAACTTCTCTTGTCGACCAGCGACGTCTACTCAAACTAAGGTTAAGTTACCTGAGTTGGCCTCTTCTATGTACATTTACAAATTCAGCTGCTCCTGTGGAGATAGCAACATAGGGCGTACTACCAGGCAACTTAATCAACGAATGAGTGAACATCTATCAACTTGGTACATAAAGGGCCAGATAGAATCTATTAGCAGTTCTATCTTGGCACATCTCATTGATAGCGGTCATGCTGCAGATAAATCGAAATCATTTCGAGTTATCTATCGCATACCTCCATTATTTGCCGACGGAGTGCGTTCTTGCCTCCTACATATAGCTGAAGCCATTGGTATTCGCACATATAACCTCAATTTATGTGTACAGAAGAAATACGTAACCCCTATCCCTTCCATGGCCAGTTATAACTTAACTAACGATTTATTTTTTTAAAATTATTTTTATTATTTTACTAACCTTATTTTCACATCCATTATTTGTTTGTAATTCTCCGCCTCTTTGTATTCTTCACTATCTAATTATTTACACACATCTTATTACGTAAGGATTTTAATGTTTAGGTGTTGACTATTCCCAGTCTATTTACCCACGTTTGTTTGACCTTCTATTTCCAACGATTAACTTTTGATAAGAGTTTTGTTATTGTAGTTTATTATTCTTACTACTATCAGTTCACCTGTCTTCCTACTATCAACTTGTCCTCTTACCTACTTAACGTGTAGAGACTTATTCTATTTCATTGTGATTATTGACCCCGATTACCTTGATTGGTTTACATTTTCGTATAAATATTCATGTACATTAGAGTAAAGGCCTGATGACGATCTAGTTGAAAACAATCGTTCGCTTATATGTGTTGTTCTAATTATTATACGATTTATTGTTCTTGAGCTATACCCAGTCTATTAATTACAGACCACTCATTCACAACAACTTTTGGGTAGTTCATGTTAGATGGTTTGTACGTGGTGCTTCGATGTCCGATGGATTCAACGGAGCTGGTCTATTCAAGAGTTCCTCGAAGTATTATACACATCTGTTCCTCTGGTTTCGAATCCCAGTGACTGATTTGTAATTTATTCACTGAAGAATTGGCTTACACTTAGTCATTAAGCGTTCGATAATCTGATCATTCTAATCATTCGGACATTTAAATGTATAACCATCCACCGGATACCCAATGTATTTGAAATTATCAAGCTGAACATTGTTAATGATACGTTCATTCTTGTATACAGTGTTTGTACAATTCAAATTAACATCTTACCATTAGTCATTACAATCTATTGTGTTTTTCATCGCTGGGTTAACAGTTGGTGTAATTCGTGCTAATGATTTACCAGCAAAGTCTATGTGTTGTACTTCTCATGTTTATGTAAATTTTACATTATTTACTGGATAAAAGAGATAACGTATGATAAAAGAAAGTACATAGCAAAAATTATAAATCTTATCTTTAATGACACGTTTGTTTCTAAGGTAAGTAAGACAAACCAAGTCATTTTAATTGAATACAGATTGAAAATTCAATTTACATAAGAATTGAAATATTGATCAGAATTATTGATCTAGGTAAGTTTAGCTAACCCTGAGACTTCATACAGTCGTGCAATCTATACACACATAAACAGAACATCGTTGTTAACTTTGACAACCTTATAGTGAATGCCTATTTTGCAAAATGCCAATCAATCGTCGCAAACATGGCAATACCTTTTGCAAATATCAGTCAGTCATCTCAGAATTCATTGCTCCTGCATTGCTTTCTGTTCCCGTTGTTTCCTTCTCGAAATTCATGACCTCCTGCTGTCGGACATCCTTATTCTTCACTAATGTTATCTACTACTTATGTCGAAATAAGTAGCACACACCACAATATCATCCTCATATATTCGAACTCATATCATCTAGTGTAGTACTCAAGGAAGTCTACTCTGAACTATCGTTGTACTGATGACAATACATATCAGTATATGTGTTGTATTCTGAGAGTCAATTTGGTCACGACTTATACATTCGATGGTGTAGAAATCAAAGTACTATTATGTACCGTAGATTTAAGTAATGTAATTGATGAATGGCGTGGACGGACTTCTCCAGAAATGGATGGTGAATAGGTGAGTTTAGTTCAAGACACCGACATTTTTTCAAAAAAGTCAACTGGAGCTTTTGAGTAATTTCTTGACATTACCCTGAGTCTATGTTACTTCTTCTTACTGCTTACTTTGAGGAAATACAAAGTCCATACATGAGAATGTCAGATTGTTGGGGTTGGTTTGAAGAATGCTCCTATAATATTCCAGCTCTCTTCACCAACGTTTGTGTTGCAATAGCAAAGCGAGAAAGTCTGTCTTGATGATGTAGGCAAACTAGCTCGAAACCTATGTCCAAGTATTACTTTTAACTGACTCCAACCATCCAACATCAGAACATGGTACAAATGTTTGAATGTGGGTCATATTACAGTTCGATCTATGAGATATGAAGATATGTATAAATGACCAGACAGGTATGATATTCGTCATTGCTCTGTATTGAATTAATCGTCAATACTAGTCACTACATTTATCCACAAGTAACTTATTGTTCTTCATCTTTTTGTAAATTGACCAAATTGATTGATTCTTAACGACGGATAACTTACCTACGCCTGTTACTACTAATAGAGCATTGGCCGCCAAACAGCACTCTTCAACCCATTTGTTCTAACCTGGGCCTTCTCTTCTAGTTCTATCCGATTGATGTTCATTCTTCTCATGTCTGTCTCCATTTCTCGGCCTAATGTGTTATTTGGTCTACCTCTCCTCCTTCGACCTTCAGGATTCCATGTGAGAGCTTGCCTTGTGACACAGTTGCGTGTTTTCCTCAATGTGTGTCCTATCCACTTCCAGTGCTTCTCTTATTTGATTCATTCGTCAGCTGGAATCTGTTTTGTTCTCTCCCTTAGTAGGCTGTTGCTGATAACATCTGGCCAACGGGTTCGAAGTATTTTACATAAACATCTGTTAATAAACACTTGTATCTTCTGGAAGATAACTTTCGTAGTTCTCCTGGTTTCCCCCATACAGTAGAACTGCGTTCACATTTGAATCTGATCCACAATTTTCATCAATGAAACTGTCCAGATATGTAAAGGTATTGACATTTTCTGAATCTCCATCAATTGTGATTGCATTGGTGCATTCTGGGTTGCATCGGAGAATCTGACCTTTCCAGTTGTGTATATTGAGACTTACTGCCGTTGAAGCTATGCTAATCTGATCGTCCTCTCCTGCACTTGTTGTTGCGTGTGCGATAAAAACAAAGGTTCAAGTCAGATCATCGGCGAAGTCTAGATCATCCAGCTGCATCCTAGGTGTCCACTGTATCTCACGCTTCGTCATAAACGTTTTCAATTTATGACCAAGCATTAGTGATAAATCGGATATCTCTGTGTAACCTTGTGTGACAGCGAAGCATCATTTTCATATACATCTCGTTAAATGAGCATTGTGAATTGCTTGCAATCAAGTAATCAGAATAAATTATATCCCTTGAGTTTCAGAATTCATTTTGTATTTAATGTATTACAGAATTCATGCCAGTAATTTACAGATGTGATCAGCATTTAATTTGCGCTTGTCTTTAATTTGATTACCATTTCTGTTGGCGTCTTAGTTTATTAGGATGTTAAGCTGTTATATGTAATTCGTGAGGTTAACTAAACTTGTACGTTTCAAAACAGACTATAAACACCGAACATCGTTTAACTCAATCAAAAAACCTCCCTAATAACATCTATTCAAAACATGCATATGAGGTTGTTCAGACCGACGTAGCTGGCAGGCTATTTACCAATTCATCTAAGAGTGTTCATTCACGGACAAATCCATCTGATTTCTATGAAAAAACTAACACGAATTTCAACACCAGATGATATTTCAAAATGTATTCGATCTCGTGACAGATCTGATTGCCTCCACCCAACTACCGTATCCAACTTCAATCAACATTCAACACAAACACCCATCTGGTAAACAGTCAAGTGCGTCTATTTAGAATATCGTGTTGCGATAAACTTCTCTGCCAGAGTGATTGAAATAAAACGAAACACGGAATGTCATGTGGAGTTTTTCATGAAAATGCTGATCGTTCATATTTTCACATTCAATAGACATGAGAAGTATCAACTAGTAGAGTCTAAACGTTTCTAGATTATTATAATTATGAGTCTCACCGACATACAAACTACGGAAGTGAAATCTCGAGAATTTAGTAAGGTGATGATCACTAATTTAGAATTAGATGGTAAATGTTCACAGAGTTTATTCATAGCTGATGCAAAATCTGCTCAAAAATGATAGAGAATTTCATTCAGTTTTCTGCTGTGTGTTTGTCAGTCATATGAATGCATCATTAGAAAGCGACATTCCTTTCTATACTCAAAGTAAATAGAAAACATCAGATAACGTGATAATTAAGGTAAAATATGGTGAAAAACAACAGAATCTTTGATCATTGACATTTCTACAAACAACAAATGCGGTCAACAGACAGATATCTGCATATCACGCGTTCAGTTAATGTACACTATGATTTTCAGTAGTGTTAACTTTAGAAGAATATTTTCTATACAAAAACGTAAAGTAGATTAGAAGAAGAAAAGTAGATGGGCTGAATATGTGGAATATTCAAACACATAATCGTGACTGAATTGACAAGGTACAGCACACAGTGTGAACGGTTTCACGAGTACGAAAATAGCACGTGTTGTGTTCACGTCAAATAAATACAGTTCATCGACGATAGTATGTTCCTGATGGATAATTTTATCTTCTGCATCCGTTCAAATACACTTTTGTGTTGTTAATCACATAATGGCCCCGAGTATATTAAGGACTTGAAAGATGAGTGTCCACCTAAGGAAAGTGGAGAAGGCGAAATACAGACAAGTGAAATAACAAACCGTCAGTGATATTCAATGTGGAACTGAAATCACGCATAAATATATCTCTCTGATTATCATCAATTAGCTGTGTCACTTGATGTAGGTTTGGAGAAGGTCTCCAGGAATAATTATTAGGTTGTATTCAGTTCATTATCAGTTGTGTCTTCTACGTATATTCACCTGGCTCTTCAGGAAAGCGAACGGATTAAATTACTCTGCATACTCAGAGCATTTAAATCTGCAATGTCCACGTTAGCCCAATCCACTTCATTTCCAATGAACTCCATTTCAATATGTTTGAATGTATTTAGCACTTTTGTAAACCGCTCTATTTTATCACAGACTACTATTACTACTACAGATCTGCTTCTGTTTAGAATTCAACAGAAATGGAGCAAAGTAATGTTCTCGATAGTTTGATGTAGTGTAATCTACGTCAAAACAGATCTGTTAATTTCTTACAACCTTTTGTATGTACCCAGTTATTTACCTGTCAACACAGAAAATCCTTGCATTCTGTCACAATGATCTGACATAACTTTCTTTAATCGTCATTATTATGTTGGTCAGATAGAATGAATAGGACTTCGTTTAGAAGTTATATTTTCTCATTGAACTATGATGAAATCGTCTAACAGAATTTTTGTTGAAATGAAATTTAAGTGTAAAAGTGTAAATGTTGAATTGCCATCTAAACAGTTTGTGTCATTTTGATTTGAATCAATCAAATAAAAACAATACATCACTGACAGTCTATTCAGAGGTGTTTGCAAGCAGCAAACTGCTTGTTCGTAAACACATGAGCACAAATTTTGAATAGCAAGTTAACCAACGTGTATTATGAAGCATTTTCAATTACATTCAAGAGCAGTTTTATCAATAGGGTCAGGAATATCAAACAACGATGGATAAACTCCAGCTTACGTTCCCAATAGATAGATGAATATTGAATAACGATCAGTTATTCCACCACCATGATTGGTTAATAATGAACGTAATGAACGAAATTTGACCTTCATGGTCACTTTGAATCATCAAATCAGAATAAAACAACCAAACACTCAAAAAATCTATATATACCAGACAATTTCTAGTAAAGTTTCATTAACTGCATTAAACGAGATGATGAGGTGAGTGTTAGCTGAACACGTGAGGTAAATGAGTGTATCGTACAAATTGAAATTTGATTCCATGAGATCATGTTATTTTATTCACCTGAATCATTTTAGATTCAATGCTCCATATGCTCTGTTCATACGAATTTCTATGATCTTGAACTTATTTTCCGGGTTCTGTACCTGCGATGAAATCTGTAAACAGCCAAATTTGAAGACATTTGAACAAGTGATTTTTGTCAATGATTCATATCGATATGTAAGTAATCAGTTATATGCTAATAGTCATATACAGTCTCATCATTATCAATACTCACAAACAATTAGTCTCAATCAGCCTCGTCCAGATGTGAATGGCAGTTTTACTAAGTACATGGAGCTTAAAGTGAGTTGATTACATTTTGTAGTTGAGGCACTATCCACTTATTTACACTTTTAAGGATATTGAACCACAATTCCCGTGGAAATATTACGAAAATCAAGTTAGTAAATTTCGTTTTTTTAGTAATGGTAAGTCCATTATTTTCTTTGAATTGAAATTGTTATTGAATTTTCTTGATCACAAATTAATCTCGTGAATCAAAGTTGATTCAATTTCTTCAGTGAATCACTTACATGCTCTGTGTTACATGTTCAACTTATGCAATTTATATTTAATCCATTCAATGTGAAATTATCAATCTAATTGTATGTTTTCATTAACAAAAATACAGGTTATATAGATATATTTAAAAACGAAGAGACAATTGGAATAATCTCAAATGTTGTAGGAAATTATAGATCAAGGTATCTTTTGATTGAGAGTGAGTTTCTTGAATTATTCAGTTGTAGTTTATTTTGTTTACTGTTCACAACTACATTTTCCATGTAACGAATCTCAACGATCCGACATTTCTCAGTAATGTAAGTGAATCAAACTAAACAAATGTGCAGTAATAAGCGATATTTTTAGTTAAATTAGTTAGTACAATTGAAGCAGACAATCTGGAAATTCTTATTTGATGCCCTAAAATACATTTCTGGCACTTACTGCAGTCTCTGTCTATCGACCATCGTATACTCAACTATATCCCTATAAACATTTTCATATGATTATGATCTTCGAATCCAAACACTTTCTGACACAGCGCACTAATGAACGAACGTGAACAGTCGGCTAGTACAAGATTCTTTACTCAAACTAGAATATCAAGTTTACATCCGTATATCTCAGTCAGTTATACAAAGTGACAATTAACAAAATCTAGCGTCCAACAAATATCAAAAAACAATTACTCAGTCGAAAACGTTTGAGAAAAATTTGCGAAAGTGCAACATTCTTCTAACTTAGTTGTATTGAACCGTCCATCATATCGTTGAAGTGACAATAATCCTTGAAGCTTCCTCATAAGCGATGATCGAGCATTTCACCACGCCCTTTCATGTAAATGTTGGAATGAAATTGATAACTTGTATGCAGAGGTAGTCCATGTTAAAATGTACATTTATTAAAACAGATGGATTTTCATTTTACACATATTTCATTATCAATTTTTATTTTCAATAATTCAGAGGAATTAATGGCATTCAAATGGTCTGCTGATACAGAACTTGAAAGGACACGTAAGTCAACCAATATGAAACCTGCACACTTACATCTTCACGGATTGTGATCACTCAATGTTTGTGAGATTCAGTTCTCAGAAAATGGATAAGTAAAACTTTGTTACTTTTCTAGAAAATGGGGGTTGAACCAAATGTGCAGTCCACTCATAGTTTGATGACATTAATTGAGACTTGAAACTCAGTTGACACCGACTGAGAAAAATTTAATATGACGTGTAGAATATTGATGTTCACCGCCTGTTTGAAAGCCTGTGCACAGATAAACTTTTGTTTAAATGCTTCGATGAAACTTGGCGATAAACCCTTGCTTCAAAGAAAATGAATCGTATCGTATGTTCGTCACAAAGTCATTCCTATGCACATCATATTCATCTACACTTACATTCATCACACAGTCATTCCTCTATATTATCCTTTCACATTGAGATTACATACTGAAATCTACTCGTCTCTCATCTACAACAAACAAACACTGTAGTCAGAGTTAGTTGATCGATTTAAATATCCATATGTTAGATGCACAATGAGATTCTCAAGTTGAGTTTGTAAATAAAAACGCTCCATTATTTATGTCATACACACTTGGTGTCGATTGTTACAAGGAAAGTTATATAGAATATTGCTTACGTGCGAATATCTTTGCAGTATTAGGCCTTCAATGATTCAGTAGTAATACAGATTCAGAAACTGGGCATTTCACACTAGTTTGGAATGATGCATGCTCGTTTCATTCACATCAAGTTGACTTCAATGTTTTGAATGCGAATCCGACTGAAGAAAACATTTGACACCACTCAGTTATTATACACTAAATGTGATCACTTTGTGAGTGAGCATATGCTGTGTTACACCTGTCTTTCAAATTCTAAGAAATCTTTAATCTTTTATTTGTAGAGACTACACCCACAGTAACTAATCTGATATATGCAAATGGGAAGATATCTATCTATTATGAGAACGTAAGTTACAAAATTGAATGGAAATATAATTTTGTTTCAAGTACTTGAGTTCAATCTACTATTTCATATTTATGAATACTGTCAAATGTATTAAGCCACGCTGAACACGATATAAAAAGATCAACATTTTGTCATGTGCCAACATTCATCAATGTATCATCTGAGCACAGCTTCCTTGAAGTTGTTAACAATCACATTTCATTACAACTGACGTAGATTTTCAGCTCACAGTGTGTCAACATATTTCATGATAGACTGTTAAGTCATCAAACTTGACTGAATTTGACAACTAGCGTGATTCAGGATATTTATGTACACTAGATGGAACACACTTCCAAAGAAAATGAGACTATCAATATACGTAAAGTGAGTGTGGTTAAGATAATTTGAACGAAGACCCATTTCTATAATGATCAATTCGTTTTGATATAAGAAGTTGCATGCTGACCAATCCTCGTTCCATGGTTCTTTCCAGATTCTTTCGAAAATTAGCGAAAACAAGATATTAGGAATCCGAGGAATTTTTCAATGTGACACAGGTAAGAAACTATGCAGAGAATGATGTTAACAGTTTGATGTACGGTGACGTAAAAAATCAATCGTATGTTTGCTGAGTCTCGTATATCCGGCTATCTGGAGTAAAGTAACTAAGGAATATGAATGTTTTTTGTAGCAAAACTTTGAGTGGTTAATTAGAGAGGTTTTATACTTGTGGAGGTCGATCAACTGAACAAGTCAGTGATATATGAACGACGAAATTAGGCAGACACGCGATTACTCACAATACGACAGTCACACTTGCTGTTTTCATTCATATCACCACCCAATGCATGACGAAGAGTGTTTGATATATGAAAGTGATGAATAAGAGGCATCTGAAGCTAATAGCTTCTTCATACAATGCTTAATCCTATGTGTTGTCGAAAGATGAAGCTGAGTTTCAAGCTGAGTGAATGAGTGGGATACAGTGTTTCATGATCGCGTGTGAGAAAATGCACCAAATACTTGGTCAAGTGATATATATTGCTCGGTTGAAGTGCATTACTGAGTCAGCAATAAAAAATGATGAAAATTGTCATTTCTATGTTGCTCGTTTGAATTGTCTCACCTGCCTTTTATTGATTCATGCGCTTTATGTGATGACTGCTTCGATTTTGTCTTTGATCACAAGCATTGTAAACAGTCATGGATGGTGGTTAGCAGTAGAATCGATTGCCGTCAATAATGAAAATGAGAAGATTCAATCAATAAAGCAGGAATGAAATAACGTTTCAAGCTTTGTACAAGCCACTGGGTGTTTGGACTGAATAGTTAAGTAAATATTCGTATGGCGTTTGAACTGGATGGTCCTGAGCTCTTGTCCACGAGTAAACATCAACGACGAGATGTAGGGATATCCAGCTGCGACGTTTTAAATAAGAAGGAACTCTAGTCATCATTCGTCTTTCATTTGATGCTCCCATGTTGTTTATTTGTGAGCTGAAGCGTGAAAGTGTTTAAAGCGCTGAACTTAAATTTTGCGGTTGTTGCTCCAAAAAGAAGTCTAAATTTTAATTTTTTTTCTCTTCAATCTGTCACATAAGGTGAAACACGACATAACATAGCTTTTCCTGTAGAATGGATCAGAGATGGCACGTTAGTGGAGTATGAAGTCATCGGCAGTATGTTCAACCTTATTTATCATCATTTACTATTTTCACACTTGAATCCATTTTTTTTATTTCAACACGATGAAAATTTCATTTGTAACTGCAGTCATCTACTAAATGACATCCAGGCATCCGTCTCAAAATGCATTTCACATACCATTAGTAACTACACGTCGATTCACTTTTAAATATCAAGAATGATAAGGTATCCATTTTGAACGATTATTGAAGTCTTGTGGACAAACTCACAAAACGATGTATGAGTTGATAGTAATCTGGATAAAGATTGAGTGACAGTTATTTGATTGTGGATTGACCAGTCAGCTTCTGTTTTTCTTTTTTGGTACATATGATATCGAATTTTTCTGGGGCATTGAAATCACAATAACACTCCATGTCATTGCGATTAAACGAAAAACGATTGTCTACTTTCTGAAATCTCTGCTTTGTCATATATATTCGATAAAATGAAGATGAAATGTGACGTCACCAAACTTATATTCATCATTGACAATCTCAGAATTATCGATGTATTTCACAATACTGTGAGAGTCACTTGATTATCCACTGCTCAATATTGATTGAATACAACATTATCTTTATCATCGATTGATTTTCGTTGATCCAACTAGTCTGTTGCATTAACGGAAAGCACACAGACCAGAATGCGGCCACATACTTCGATATGTTTTATCATATTAGAACAACTAAAATCTTTTCAGGGAAAAATGGCAATGATGATTGGAATAACAGTGTCTATCATCATTTAATGTTCAACTGAATCACCATGATTGAATTGAATTTGTAGTCTTAGAACAACTGAACTTCCAGCACTGCTTTCATGAAAAGAAACTCTGCGTTGTTGAAATATAATATGCAGTAGGCTTTGCTGAACCCAGTGACAGCATTGTGCTTACATCTGATGAATGTAAACTGACATTGAAATCTGTCAAGTTTGTCAGTCGGAATTCATCGTTCATAATTGATATTCTAACTTGTTTCATTCACTCCAAACATTCCGTTGTGAAACATTATTGAAGTTGAATGTATACTGATTATTGCATCACGCATTGTGATAACAACCCTCCAGTGAATGAAATAGTCACTTAACACTGAAATTACTATCATGTCATTGAGTGATAGTTGCATGTATTGTAATTCTATTTACTTCTGTTTAAAAATTCGAATTATAGTATCACCTAATTACTTTTACAGCAAGTTGTCCAATACACAATTCACCTGAAGCATGCCAAAAAGCAACAACATCGAAGACGACATGTATTTGGTGTGAGAAATGGAACACGTGCATTGACAGTAATCATCAGGATAATCACTTCTTTAAAGTGAATGGTTGTCATTTTAAGGTATGTGCTTGTTTAACTGATTGTCAGATCGGTGGTAAATGTTCTGAATGATTGTACAAATGCACATTTTGTTACTGTTTGTTGAATTGCATTTTATCATCCTTATTGACAGCAATACGTAATGAATTAATCAAAAGGTATTTTATGTTTTGTAATGAATGCTGCTGTTTTGTTTATTCAAAAGAGCCCGGATGTTAACGTTGTGAGTACATCGACGGCCATCAATCACGAAGAAACAACATTGGGGATCCCTGAGGTTCAGGTTGGGGGAAACGTCAATGAAACTACCAATGGAAATGATCAATACTCGGTAAATATTTGATAGTTAGTAATATATGCTGCTGTTTTGTTTTTCTGTAGAATGCGACCACTGAAATAACTCAAGAAAGTGGACAGAACAAATCACTTTGGTACCTGTATATTGTGATTCCTTCGGTCATCTTCTTTGCTGTTTGCATCGGCTGCGTAATTTGGAGATGGCTGTATAAAAGACGAAGATATAATGAATGATTCTCGAATATTATGACCAAGTGCTTTTTATTTCGTATTCCATTTAAAAATTTTTACTTAATTATTCATTTCAATGCTTCGGTAAATTTCTCCACGGAACTATGTGTATTTTGACCTTGTCTACGTAATAACCGATGTACACTTGTTAATAAAATACCGGACACGGTTTTTAATATTTGCGTTTTTGTCTTCATTAAAATCTGACTTGTTTTTCGAGAGTTTGACAACAGCTTCTTGAACTGGTGATGTTGTGTTTATTAATCATCAATGTGCACGTTGGGAATTTTCGTCAATATCACGTCGGACTACTGAAAAATATCATTTGGAATATGCGACGGTCATTATTGCAAATTGACCTGTCGGAACACACATCATCAAAACATAATTAATCTCTTTCATCCTTCGTTACTTCATTATTCATTGTTCAGCAAATGCTGAGTGACAAACTAAGGTTAATTCGGGGTAATCTAGAGTGATTGTGATTCCTTCCAAATTTTTATTGTTGACAGAACCAATATACGTCCATTAGTTTCACTCAAAGCTTATTCTTCAGAAGAAGCTAAAATGGAGTCGTCTTTCTCAGCTTCACAAAGGAAACCTATACTGAGATGATAGTTAGGTGTGTTAAGTGCTATTGAAGAATAAGTATCCAGCGTTGCACAATGGATTGCGGATTTTCGGAGCACTCATACTTCACGGTTGTCACTGAAGATGTTCAGCTTCATTGTTCTGAATTGTGCTGTGAGGCTTATATAAAACATGATTATCTATGGATTCTAGAACATGAACTTTGTCAACACTGACAACGATTGTCACCTTTTTTCGTCTATTGAAACAAAACATCCTAAAATTTTGTTTAAGCTTTTACGCAAACATACTTCATGACTGGACGTAGAGCGCTGTCAGTGAACTTACAGGTGTTGAGGTTTGCCAAATAGATTTCAGTCTTGTGTTCAGCATATAATATCGTTATACTAAATACTGACTGCTGCCTGACGCCATCTGAATGAGATAAAATATGTTGTAAATCGAGTTTGAGGTTCATTTTGTGTACTTCATTTCGAAAGTTATGTACATTTTGTTGAACGTCATGATTGTAAATTGGTTATACAATGACCAGCTCCACTCATAAACTAACAATTTCCTTAATCGCTCACACATTTACACTCCGCCAAATTTTCTTCAATATCGTAACTTATTTGTGTCGGATTTTTGTTATCATGTCAACTGTGCTTTAAATGGTAATAGTGACTCTAAACTGAAAAATCAACTTTCGTTCACTCAACCAACGAGTAGGAGCACCAAACAATACAGATGTCCGCTAAATTATGAATAATGACTGTTGAAACCTCTCAAAGTAGATAATCACGTGCATAGTCATACCAACTTAAATAAAATCAGTTCCAAAGTCATATATGTGAGTGGTCACTTCAAAAGATCTATTTCATCAACTGATCTACAAATCATTAGGTCGATGACTTCCTTCAGGTTTGCTACAGCACGAAAGCCGGGTCCAGGATTTTTTGTCGACCACCTCCAATCACCATCTAATCTCACAATAGTGCACGCAGTGTTGAGTCACCTAGACTGGTGGCGACATTGCATCATGGTCGATAGCACTTGATATACGCTAATGAGGACTTGACACACAAGACATTGGTGACCACACGGTGATCAGTCAATTGTAAAATACTTAACATTAATTTAAATCATCAATAATAGTCAAATAGAAATAAGGGAAAAAAGAAAAACATTACGAAAGAGAACTCCTTCAAATTGACGTTTCTATAGCTGATCAAATGCTTCTATATTATTAAAAATCACAATGAAGTACCGAAATACTTGGAATAACTTATAAAACGTAACGAAACACAGTCTGAAGTAGATAAGACATAAAACTATAGTTTTTTGACTTGTATATTGAGGATGAGAAAACTCATATAAATCTCGTACTGCCTACACAGCTTTCAGAATCTCTAACAGTTACTGATAATCAACAACTTTACCATACTCTATTCAATCGTTTCCACTTATTGATCTCCTTGACGTTCATGCTAATGTGGCTATTATTTAGTCATTACAAGTGTTACATTTTCGCTCAGATGTTCATTCAACTTCACTAACGTTTTGACTCATATTCCCTTGCATCTTCGTCAAGGGAATAAGTACTTATTGTACATGACGGAAAACTGGTTTTATTTAAACACTGTCAAACAGAATAATAATAATCTTGTTTGTGATATTGTGACGAGTAGTCATTTGCGTTTTTGATGTTCTATTACTCGATGTAGGCCGGCTCTTATCAGTGAATAAATGAATGAATAAATGAATTTTATTAATTCACATAGCTCTAATCGGTAGAGATAAACAAAGCTTCATATATAAAGCAATCACGTTTGGTTGAGTGAGAACAGTTTTCACGTCTTTCACCTTACCTTCTTAGCTACTACTTTGAAACAGTAATGAGTTGAAGTAAAGAGCTCAGATAGCAGATTTCAGCTGACTCCTTGAACAGTCATGTATAAAAAAGGATGAGTGAGTGAGCACTTTCGCACTAAATGAAACTGTTTAGTAAGTATCTCACCACGAAAAATTATATCATTCACAATATTCATCATTAGTGTGCTATCTTAACTCAGAAGTCAACTAACATCACAGCTGAAAGATAAACTTACTTTGAATACAAAAGACAAACGGATGATACAACCTCAAATTTCGAAAAACGATGAAGCGTTTCAAAGTAAATTATGTGCAACAGATACTTCAATTGGGTGATACATTTCTTTCCAGCTGTATGCATAGTGCGAGTCTGTTGATGAGAGTTTCATAGAATATGACATGCTGAAAAATATGAACACAATGGAGGTAGTGAAATATGCGTTTGAACACTAATTGATCATCAAATAGTGGGTACAGTGATATCTGTATTAGTGGTCCTTCACCTAACTTAAGGTAGATCGTATGCTGATTGTCGTAGAAATATACATACCGAAAATGCACGTGTGATTTTATCCACTCAGTTTTTTTCGACAATGACGGAATAAAATGAGACGAACACGAAAATGTATCTTGAACGCGTATGTTTCACACACTCATTGATCCAGACAGGCAACCGGAAAAATTAACTGGTGGAAACCAAACGAAAGGTCATGCAACGGAGAAAGCGTGTTAATCATATTGGTTTCGCTAAGCAAAACCCATCCTCTATGCTCAGATAGCTGAGTCCTATTGAAATAAAAATTGAGTCCGATTGAAACAGATAAACTACTGCTTACGCTCGCACATTCGCTTACTTCTGCTGTTTCACAGGTTAATGAATAGCTTCACATCTGAGAAAAAATATGGAATAAAAGAGACAGCTCAGAATCAATTGAAAGATTTGAACAAACAGAAGACAATGGAACTGTCAACTAATATTAATGTCACGAGCCTCAATACGAACGTCAGGACAGTTACACTGCATATAGATAAAACTAGGAGAACTGCCATAACCATGATCAAAAACGCATTAGTACTTGTAACTTCTAGCAACAGCCTACTGTAGGAGAGAACAAAACAACTTCCAAAAGAGAAAATTGGGAAAAGTCGCCAAAGATGAATAAAACATATATCGCTGAAATCATCAAACTGTACCACAAAGATACTGTTAACTTGGAGTATTTAAGGGAAGCGGAGAAGATGATGGTCAAATAACACACTGCATCGTGAATAGAAAGTAAACATCATAAGGATGATTAGCTACTGGAAACTTGGATTATTCACACGACGTTATGTGTAATACAGTTGTTTTCCCAACTAAAACCCTATATCCACATGTACGTAGCTAATAATCAATGATTCATGGTAAATAGAAACAGACAGTATGATTTTCCATGCATGTTACGTACTGAACTGGTTACAGGATTTGTAACTGTTATGTGGAAATAGACTTGTATTAGACAAAGTGACATGAATATCACATGTTTCTCATTTTAAAATAGTAATTTTGAGGAGTGAGCTCTCGCATTACTACTGGATATAGCATCCAGTAATTTTAAGGCGTCGGATCAAGTGAATTACCCTGATACGTTGAGTGAATGCAAACACACCGTCCGTCAATACTCAGTTGGCTTCGCAAAGTCAAATTTCACGTAAGAAATTATAAGCAAGACACTCTTTCGGAAGGACTCGATCGTGCTGTACGTTATTTTATCAGTTTGCGCATGCAATATGCGTCTCCGAATTCCAACATTCCATAAGTAGTTGTTATGATAATTAAAATTATGCGAATCACAGAACTGACTAGGAATTCTCAAATACCTGCAATTTAAGATAGAAAGAACTGAATGAGCGAAATCAAACTAGGAATTCGAAATCATAGGCCATCACGTGCGTACAACCACTGTCAGGCAAGCCGTACTCACTGACTTCTCGCAGAGGGACGAGGACAAATTGAGAATGGTCGGCGGTTAACTCGGGTTGGTAGATGTGTACGCTTCACCTTGAAGGTGTTGGAAAACACTAGTTCCAAACCAATGATGCAGATGGAGCTTGGGATCCTGGGTGAATAAATAACACGTGAACTAGTTATTAGTCAGAGGCAACCATGGAACTGCATCACCCACCTTGTGGATTGCATATTTCGTTCGAAGTGTCCTGATGTGGCTTTATAAGGAAACCACCTGTTTTGCTTTGGGCATCTAGTGTGAAGCAAATGAGAGGATATTTTGGGTCCAAAATCATTTCTTAATATTCTGTGCATCAAAATCAGGTCACTTCTTTGTCTACGATAAGATGGAGTAAAAAGGTTCTGTTTTTCAATCCTCTCATTTTGTTGTGAACACCTGAGTTCTGAAATCGCACGAGTAGCTGCACCCAGTACTTTTTCGAGGATATGCAAGTCAATTTTCAAACAAGGACTTGCAGGCTTTCACAGGCACTTCCCCTATGCAGTGGCTATTCAACTTTGCATCTTTAAAGTGTATGATGACACAATTCGCCGCGTCGGTGGGTATCAGTCATTCTTTCGAAAAGTTAGTCGCATGCATCTGCATCTCTCATTATTTCTTGCCAGATTTCCACATCATAAGCGTATAATAATATTGGGGAATCAACTATACTTGAGAGATAATTTACATGAAGCATAAAAAAAGGGATCTAGTATAGAACCTTGAAGTACTCCATTAAGTACTGGTCTACAGATGGAGCAGATCCAATTTACTTCAACTTCCTGTTTACAACCGACAAAAAACATTTTAAGCCATAATACGGGAGGTCCAGCCATGTCATGATTTTCTAGCTGCAATAGCAGTCCATTTGATGGCATCTTGTCAAACAATTGGCTGAAGTCTATGTAGATAACATTCACTGATTTTCCAATGTCCAAAGCTTTTATCCATTGCTTTCTTGCAACAAGAAGAATTGTTATTCAAGCTTAGTACATTCAAAATTATTCGTACTGGAACCAAATTATATTTCCATTCAATTTTATAACTTACGTTCTCATAATAGATAGATATCTTCCCATTTGCATATATCAGATTACTTACTATAAATGTATTATATGCAATTAAAAGACCAACGATACTTAGAATTTGAAAAACAAGTGTAACACAGCATATGCTCACTCACAAAGGGATCACATTTAGTGGATATTCACTGAGTTGTGTCAAATGCTTTCTTCAGTCGGATTCGCATTCAAAACATTGAAGTCAACTTGATGTGAATGAAACGAGCATGCATCATTCCAAACTAGTGTGAAATGCCCAGTTTCTGAATCTGTATTACTACTGAATCATTGAAGGCCTAATACTGCAAAGATATTCGCACGTAAGCAAAATTCTATATAACTTTCCTTGTAACCATCGACTTTAAGTGTGCATGACATAAGTAGTGGAGCGTTTATTTACAAACTCAACTTGAGAATCTCATTGTTTATCTAACATATGGATATTTAAATCGATCAACTAACTCTGACTACAGTGTTTGTTTGTTGTAGATGAGAGACGGACAGATTTGAATATGTAATCTCAACGACTTCTCAATGTGAAAGGATAATATAAAGGAATGACTATGTGATGAATGGAAGTGTAGATGAATATGATGTGCACAGGAATGACTTTGTGACGAACATATGAAACGATTCATTTTTTTTTTGAAGCAATGGTTTTGCACCAAGGTTTATCGTATCTTTTAGACGAAAGTGAATTTCTGCACAAGTTTTCAAGCAGACAATGAAAATCAATTTTCTACACGTCATGTTTAATTTTTCTCAGTTAATGCCAACTGAGTTTCAAGTCCCAATCAATGTCATCAAACGGTGAATGGATCCTACATTTGGTTGAACCCCCATTTTCTAGAAAAGTAACAAAGTTTCGCATATCCATTTTCTGAGAACTGAATCTCACAAACATTGACTGATCACATTCCGTGAAGATGTAAGTGTGCAGGTTTCATATTGGTTGACTTACGTGTACTTTTAAATTCTGTATCAGCAGACCATTTGAATGCCATTAATTCCTCTGAATTATTGAAAATAAAAATAGGTAATGAAATATGTGTTAAATGAAAATCCATCTGTTTTAATTAATGTACGTTTTAACATGGACTTCCTATGCATACAAGTTATCAATTTCATTCCAACATTTACATAAAACGGTGTGATGAAATGCTCGATCATCGCTTATGAGGAAGCTTCAAGGATTATTGTCACTTCAACGATATGATGGACGGTTCATTACAACTAAGTTAGGAGCATGTTACTTTTCTGTTAATTTTTCTCGAACGTTTTTGACCGAGTAATTGTCTTTTGATATTTATTGGGCGCTAGATTTCGCTGATCATCAATTCGTATAGCTGACCGAGATATACGGATGTAAATTTGATGTTTAAGGTGTTCTAGTTTGAGTAAAGAATCTTTTACTAGACGACTGTTTAGTCCGCTTTGTCAGAAAGTGTTTGGATTCAAAGATCATAATCATATGAATATGATTATAGAGATACAGTTGAATATACGATGGTCGACAGACAGCGACTCAGAAACATTAAACTTTTAAGAATTCAGTAAGTGCTAGAAAAGTAATTTTGGGGCATCAAATAAGGCTTTTCAGATTGTCTGCTTCAATAGTACAAACTAATTTAACTCAAAATATCGCTTATTACTGCACATTTGTATAGTTTGATTCACTTAAATTTCTGAGAAATGTCGGATCGGTGGGATTCCATATATGCAAAATGTATTTGTGAACAGTAAACAAAACAAATTACAATTGAATAATTAAAGAATTTCATTCTCATTCAAAATACGAGGTGACAATAAATTTGATAGACCATTCGAGATTTCTCCAATTCTCTTGATGTTTTGAAATATATGTAAATCACCTTTATTTTTGTTAATGAAACCATACAATTTGATTGATAATTTCACATGGAATGGATAAATGATTTCGAAATGAACTGAAGATTTAAACAAATTGCACTTTTATACTGAAGCTTTATTGTAATAAAAATTCTGTAAGGCGATTTCATCATCGTTTAATATGAACATGTAACTTCTTAATGCAGTCATATCCATTCTGTTCGATCACGATATTATACCACTGGCTGTTAAAAGGTATTCGGATTAAAAAAGATAATAAATGAAGTATCCTTCATGTAGAAGTAGGGCTGACTGTGTCCAATTACGGGGATTTAGTACGTCACAGATTGTAATAATAGAGAGACAATGCATTCTGTTAGAAGAGAGTTTTTGAAGATTGAGAACGACTTCTTGAACCAGACACACATTTGTAGTTACAACAGTGATTATTGTATCTGATTACTAATAAATTTGTTTAGACAGAAGGGAAAGGCTGATTTCCATTTTAGCATTTCAATGAATTATTTCCACATATCATTTGAGCTTGCAAATAGATGTTCTCTTGGTACATTAGAGATGTACTGATCTACTTTAGAAGGGGTTTGACAGTAATCAAAATGTTGTTTTCTCGAGCATCACAGTGTTGTAGCACAATGCACTGTTGTGCGATTTCATGGGTGAATGAGCATCAAAATTAATTTCAATGATACATTGTACACTCTATGCTGTTGATCAGTACCTAATTATGAGAAGAAAGCGAGTCTGTTCAGGATAAGTATTTTACATTTCGTTACAAGTAAATATGTTGTAGGTACTCAATTTGGCTGTAAAATTTGATGATTCTTGCACGAAACTTATTATTCTTCACTGTTCTACATTTTCCGTTCACGGAAAATGTGAAATGTACTGAAGGCAGTAAGCAAGATGCTTGGTCAGTGTTAAATCCAAACTAAGGTTTGGACTGAAGGATAGCTGTCTAGGTGGGTTGGATACGCGCCCTTGCCCATTTGAAATCAAAACAAATTAATTGGGTAAGATGACGGTTTCATAATTCATCATAAACTTAAATGTACATTGTTACCCAAACAAACATGACAACTCAGCTATCCAACCAATAATTGTTTAATGGATCAAATATAAATTACAATAAATAAGGAAGTTGATAAAGGATGCAAGAACATTACAAATCATAACAAATAAATGTTATTCCATCCTGTCTGGATAGACCACACACAGATTCGTTCGAAAAATAATATTTGGTTGCCTTATAACACCGAGTGTTTCCGATTCTGGAAGGGTGCCTCAATTCACAACCGAAAATGCACAATTCCAGTCAACACAGGCAACACGATCAAAAGGAGGGACAAACCAATATGGCTGCCACCAAGACTAAGTATAAAGTAAAACAGCATAAGTGCAGTTCGGGAAGAAACAAGGAGACTTAGTGACGGCGTAATAAAAATAAAAACTACAATAAAATACAAATATTAACAATCCAAATTTAATCAAAAGACGAACAATGTACAATTAAGAGGATCAATGGGAACAAAGTGCAAGCATATACATGGAGTGATTTTTACACACACACACACACAAAACATTCGAAACGGATCTTACAGTTAATATTTTGAGGTCATTCAAAATATCATTGTGTATAGACATTCAATGTCTCCCTGAAACCTGGCAGAAGTTATCTCATCGGATACTCACCATATCCTTCATTCATGTCTTTGTCCGTGTATATCTCTTGGTAGGACGAGACGTCAGTACATTGGAATACATGCATGCAAGCAAAAGAATAAAAGCTTCACTATGCTTTTGATGTGTGGGCGAGTCTGACAGGTATGAGATAAGTTACTATTTCCTCTGTCCTTATTATTACATGTTACTGATTGATCATCGTTGTTGGATTGTGTCAGCTTTTTGATGTGAAAATATATCTACGTTACAGTCAGGTTAATCACGTATTATTGATCTGAACTGTGTTGAAGTTCTGTGCAATAGACACTGGGAGGGAGTCTAGCGTAGATATTCGTCTAAGATAAATTAAAGTCCCATGGGTATAGACGACGTGATACCGAGCGTTTTAACAACCTGATGTAGCAAATATATTTTGTGACGAACAGGCAGTTTGAGTCGACCTAGTCAATAATTTGTATTCTGACATATAGTTCTAATTGAGAAGATTGTACGGATTCTTAATTTTCTCAAAAAGACCACTCATTCAATTTCATGTAGTTTATCTACTCGGATTATATATTCTCTTCAACTTTTTCTTTCTTTTCTAAAAAGAAATGTGGAATACCCGATGCTGAGATTTTTATGTTTCAACAAACACATAGCAATGAATAAAGCTGATACTCATCATGACAATCGCAAATCATTGTCTTTATCTCTCAATGTAGTTTGATGATGACAGGAGAGACGATTGTCGACTTTCAAATGCTATACATTACCGTTCGCGGATTCATGATTGTCTACTGAGAGCCATGCACTTTTCACAAAAGGTCTTTGAAACAACTAATTCGTCACGTGTGGCGTGAATCAGTGTATTTTATCAATCCAGACAGAGACTATTCTTTGTCAAATGACTTGTCCCTTCTGCAGTATATCTTCAACCGAGACTAATGAATTCTCTGTATAATGTTCATTGTATTATCAACTGATAAATTCGATCAAAGTACAACTGTTGCACCTCGTCGTAGCATAGGTCCTTCGCGTACATTCTCTAACTAACTCTGGCCTGGACAAAACATTCTAGTTGTTTCCAGTTGCTATTCGCCCATTTGATATCTGCTTCCAATTCACGACACACTGTGTGTTATTCGGCCTTCCACTTTTCTGTTGCCCTTCAGCATTCCAAGTCAGCGCTTGCTTACAGATGCAGATTGAGGATTTTTGTGATATACGTCTGATTCTCAGACGGAAGCTGATTTGTTCTCTCCCACAGTACGCTGTTGCTAATGATAACCTTTCAACGTATATTGTGAATCTTGTGAATGCAATAACTTAAAATAATTGAACATGTTCATGATGAATGCAATAGTAGATTACGTTGATAAAATTAAACGTGAACAAGTTTAAATGCAGGTGAGCTATTAAATGCGACATGTTAATTCCTCATCACATGTCATACTGAGAGTTTGCTACAAGAAGTGTACACATGAAATTGACGTCACAAACTTGAGAGACAGTTACGCTCGTAATGAGTGCTTACGAAACGAATTCGGATTTTATCACGTTAACTTGTATTCAACTCATCATTGATATTCCGAACAATTTAATTTGAATAATGACGACTAGAGAAAGTTATGTTAGATCATTGTGATAGAATACAATGAATTCTCAGTTATGACATGTAGATAACCGGAAACAAACAGAAAGTAACAAGAATTCGACAGAATTCTGTAAATGTACATTAGAACACACCGAACTATTGACAACACTAATTTGCTCAATTTCTATTGAAATGTAAACAGAAGTAGAGCAGTGGTAGTAGTCTGTGATAAAATAGATAGGCTTACAAAATTGTCAAATACAATCAAGCTTATTGAAGTGGACCTCATTTGAAATGAAATGGAGTGAGCTAATAAGGACATTGCAGGTTCAATTGCTTTGAGTATGCACAGTAATTTATCATGTTCACTTCCCTGAAGAGGAAGATCAATATGTGTAAGATCCATTTTGAAGGTTTTATGTGTTGGTGAAAATCCCTCCATGTATATACTCGTGCTTTGCTCCTATTGATTCCCTTAGTTGTACATTGTTGTATTTTGATTACATTTGAGTTGTTAATACTTGTATTTTTTATTATAGTTTTTGTTTTTCTTACGCATTCACTAAGTTTGTGTTTCTTCCTGAACTGCATCTGTGTTGTTTTACTTGACACTTGTTCTTGGCGGTAGCCATATTGATTTGTTCCTCCTGTGTGTGTGATCTATCCAGCCAGGATAGAATAACGTTGATTTGTTGTGATTGGTAATTTTTCCTCATCTTCTATCAACTTCTTTATTATTGTAATTTAGATTTAATTGATTGAACAATCATTGGTTGAATAGCCGGGTGATAATATTTGTTTAGGTAATGATTTACATTAAATTTATTATGAATTATAGAACCGCTAGTTACCCGATTACTTGTTCTGATTTTGACGGGAAAGGGCGCGTGTCTAAAACCCCCTGTCGGCTATTCTTCAACATCCAAACCGTAGTTTGGATCCTACAATATGCACAAAATGCACAAATGATGATGAGCTTGATATAACCCGATGATTATTCCTGGAGAATTTCTGCAAACCGATGTCAATTGACATGTCTAATTATTGGTAATCAGAGAGATATTGATGCATGATTTCAGTTCCATAGTGAATATCACTAATTGTTCGTTGTTTCACTTGTTTGAATTCCGTCCACTCCATTTTGGTCAACAGGGGCATCCATCTTTTACATCCATAAATTACTCAAGACCATAGTGTGATTGACCACAAATAATGTATTTGATCGGAGATTCAATATGATATGACTGTTCATCAGTAACATATGATCGTCGATGAACAGTATTTGTTTGAAGTGAACACAACACGTGCTACTCTCACACTCGTGAAACCGTTTACACTGAGAACTGTACTTCGGCGATTCAGGCACGATTATGTGTTTAAATATTACTCAAAATCAGCAAATATATTTCAGGTCTTCTAATCTACTTAGCGCTTCTGTAAAAGAAATATTTTTCTAAATTTAACACTAGTGTAGATAATAATGTACATTATGTGAACGCGTGATATGCCGATCTCTGTGTGTTGACCACATTTGTTGTTTGTAGAAATGTCAATGATCAAACATTTTGTTGTTTATCATCATATTTCATCTTAATAATTGGGTTATCTGATGTTTTCTATTGTGTAATTAGCGTGATATTTACTTTGAGTATAGAAAGGAATGTCGCTTTCTAATGATGCACTCATATGACTGACAATCAGCGATAAACACACAGCAGAAAAATGAATAAGTTTCTCATTTTGCAATTACAGATTGGTTCCTAATGAGATAATGAGTTGATAAAAATTAGTTTATCATCCTCCCAGAGAATATTTGGCACCAGCCATCAATAATCACAAAAAATGTTTGACATCTTATTTCATATAGCCTGAGTGATTCTAATCTTACAGAATTCTCGAGTTTGTGTATCTGTGGAACTGTCATCACTTATCTAGATACATTAACATGAGACTGGTTGATACTCCTCACCGTTATCGGATGTCAGATTGTGATCAATCTTCATCGTCAGCATTATTGTTTTAAACAACAAGTCACGTTCTGTATATCATTATCTCACCGACAAGCTTCCATAAACATAATTCAAGTCTCACCCAAGATATATCAGTCTCATGTGCGAGCGCTTAACCACTAGACCTGTGAGTCGACCAACATCCAACACTGTCAATGTCCAACTGCAAACAATCCACGAGATTGAGTGCTATGTCCATCATTCTCTTCAGTGAGTTACTATCTCACAACAGAAGCGTTGAACTGCATGGGTCACTGCTTCTCACTAGGTCTCCAAGAAATACCACTTGAAGCCAGTCACCAGTGAGCATATATTGATTCACATAAGAAGGGCTTTTGTGGATATTTTAGTAATTTCAGTGGTTGGATCCATGGATGAACATTGCTGAGGAGTACCAAAATAGGACGAAACGTTGGTTTAGTCCTTCCATGTTTTCCATGACGGTCTAGCTTCAATTGACTCACTATCGCAATAATTGAAATTGCAATACGAGTCACCTACAACTATTATTGATAATATACAATTTTCATTAAAATGGTGTGTGATAATAATAATAATTTATTCTCAAATAACAGTTTGTTACATGAGGCATGCCAGTTTACAGGCAAGATCAAATTGATACAAATGATAGAATATCCACTGTAGTAAAATAACATAGCTGGGTTGATAATTTATAGGATATGAATGTAGATGGTACGCGCGCTATTTAAAAAGGGCAGTGGCATTTTTTTTCGCTGAGTAAATTTCTTTGTTTTGATCGTTTATTACTTAGCAAGACTACTGTTTTCACTTTAATTGAATTTATTTCAGTTAAAGTATTCGACTAGAGTATCGTTTTTACTGTTCTCTCAATTAGTTTTGTCGTCGGTACTCTTGAGTTCCTCTTTTTCAACTGTACCTGTTAGTACTTTTGGTCCTAGCAATCTACAGCTCTTCACTTTTTTGGTCATTGATTATCTTTTTGTTTCTGAATATCATCGCATCTTAAAAAAGAACCCTTCTGAATGACCGGACAGTGTAAAAATAGCAGTTGTCAACGTCCGGGTTGTCGTTATCCTGTTGAAAGCGGCATGCAGTGCGACGAGTGCAAAGGCTGGTACCACGAAGTTTGCACGAACTTAACGCCTGCTGCTTTCAAACGGTTCAGTAAGAAGGGTTGTGTATGGCTTTGTCAACAGTGCTGCTCGGATGCAAACAGCTTGTTAACCGAGGCCATCTCACTGGGTGATGCTGCAAAGAAGTGTTTTAGCAAGCATAGTCGGAACGCGTCAAACAGCACTCAATCTGTCGACATGCAACTCAACGTGAAGGAAACCAAGGTCAGTCCGATGACAGATGACTCACACCCGTCAAAGAAGGAAAAGCAGTCTCCAAAGGGGCCTGCCTTAAACAAAAGCTCAAGAAAACTAGGGTCTTCTGTTCCCCGTCTCCCAGATGGGATCCAACAGACAACAACTAGAAGCCGCAATCGCAAGGCTCGATCGCTTTCAAGCGGTAAACATAACCCGACCTCTCAGGTCGTCGACAACCCCCCAAAATCCAACACTAGGTTTGACGCAACTGTTATTGCTTCTACCAGCACCGTTGACAAATGGGTACAGGTTGTAAGGTAGAAAAGTAGGGATATAAAAGGGAACCCTGCCTCCGTAAAAGTAGTTGAAAAATCGAAAGCTGATCATAGCGAGAGCTCTGAACCTAATACTCGTTTTAAGCATGACATTGTACTGATTAGGCAGCTGCTTAGTCAACTCATGCCTCAAAATATGACCGGGGTCACCTAGCTAAAGGTGTACAGACTAGGGAGTCTAGCGGTCTCGAAACCAAATCATCCCGGACTGCCTAAAGTAGTATTCGGCTCTTCGAACGAACGTGACCTAATTTTACAGAATGGACACAAATCAAAGGGTTCAGGAGTCTTTATCCGAAAGGACCTACCAATGGCAGACCGTGTTAAAAGACGGGAAGCCGAGAAATGACTACAACTTAGGCTAGACGCTGGCGAAAAGGACTTGAAAATTGTAAATTTTCGGGTTGTAAGACATCGACAGAGAATGATGCCGAAGCCACTCTGGGTGAAGCACGAAGGCAGTTGAACAGACTTCGGATCGGTTACACCAATGCACGAAGCTTACTTAATAAGCGATCGGAACTAGGTGTACAGGTTGACTCTACAAAGCCAGACATAATCGCAGTAACAGAAACCTGGCTGACAAAGGCTATAGATAGTATGGAACTTGATTTCGAGGGTTTTACGTTAGTAAGGGCCGACAGAACACAAAAGCGCAAAGGAGGGGGAGTAGCTCTATTCATTAGGAATGCTATCCCATTTACCATTATCGATAGTGTATCCCATGAGAGTGGGACGTGTGAATTAATTAGTCTTCGCTTGAAATGCAAGGGACAAGAGCTGCTGATTGGTTTGGTCTATCGCAGTCCAAGCTGTGAGGCAAATGAGATCCTGTTAAGCAGTCTCAATACTTGGTCACAAAGTGGTCGATGTCTAATCCTAGGGGACTTTAATGCACCAATGGTAGACTGGGAAAATCTGCGAACTAAATCGTCGGAGAATTCTTTCGAGCAGGAACTAGTTGATGTGGTTATCGCATGTGCTCTAGTGCAACATGTGAAAGAAGCGACAAGGTACGATCCGGACACTGAATCATCCTTATTAGATCTTATACTGACTCACTATGAGGATGATGTTGCGAACCTCCATCATATGCCACCCCTAGGTAAAAGTGACCACGCAGTTTTAACTTTCGACTTCCGTATAACTGCCAGTCATGAGGACGCGTCAGTCCAGTCCAGACCCAACGTCTGGAAAGCAAACATACCAGACATCATGCACTCAGCATCGTCAATAGATTGGACAATAGACCCAGAGTCCTCCATTGAAACGGCCTGGGACGCATTTCGAAATTCATACTAAGAAGTTACCACACCTCACATCCCTTGGACTACACCAAAAAGGCCGAAAAACTCACCACCATGGCTCAGTAAGGAGGTCCGTATCCTTCTGCGTGAGAAAAGGAAAATGTGGGATAGATTTAGGTTACTGGGGACTGATGAGTCAAAATCTCAGTATCGAAAGGCTCGGAATACTTGTGCCTCGACCCTCCGTAAGTCTAGAAAATTGTACGAAGAAAAACTTGTTAAGGAATCCATAGAATGTCCTAAACGCTTGTATTCCTATATAAACCAAAGGACAAGGAGAAAAGGAAATATTCCTGCTCTATGGGGAGACAGTACTGCTTCATCATTAGTAGAAGACGACTTTGGTGAAGCTCAAGTGTTCTCGAACTACTTTAGCGACGTATATACCATAGAAGCGCCCTTCTCGTCAGCGTATACAGATCCCCCCATACATACACTGGATAGCGTGACCATTAAAGAACTCGATGTCTTTGGTCTGCTAAATAAGCTTGACATAGGTAAATTCACGGTGCCGGATGAATTACATCCTAGGCTACTGAAGGAATTATCTAACTTCGTTGCGAACCCTTTAAGTATATGCTTTAACCTATCCGTTACGCAGGGCCGTTTACCGAAAGTCTGGAAAAACGCCATAGTAAGTTCTGTCTTCAAAACAGGTACGGAACACAAACCTGAGAACCACCGCCTCGTTAGCCTAACTAGTGTGGTTGTTAAAATCTTAGAAAAGAAGGAGCAGTTTAAGTATCTCGATAAAAACCGGATCCTCTCGGAAAAGCAGCACGGTTTCGGAATAGGTAACTCTTGTCTCACTAACTTATTAGTGGCTCGTGAAAGCTGGTGTGCTCTTAAGGACCAAAAGCTACCTGTAGACGTCGCCTTCATTGATTTCAGTAAAGCTTTTGACAAAGTTCCGCACAACCGGCTGTTATATAAGTTAAGAAAAGTCGGGATTGGAGGCAATTTATTGATGTGGATAAAAGACTTCTTAGTTGGGCGTCAACAATGAGTAAGGGTGAACTCAAAGTTATCTAGCTGGGAAACTGTGCTTAGTGGAGTGCCCCAAGGTACAGTTTTGGGGCCAGTGCTATTCCTCTTATATGTAAATGACCTTCCTTTTCTCCTATCATCATCGGTCTTGCTATATGCTGACGATGTCAAGATATGGAGAACGATACGATGTAAGAGTGATAGCTTAGAACTTCAAAATGACCTGAAAAAGTTATCTGAATGGTCTCAAACATGGCAGTTGCCGATAAATACTTCCAAGTGTGTGGTGATGCATATCGGTCATCAAGGCACAGATACATACACGATGAATAACACTGAGCTACCTGTCGTCCAGACATATAATGACTTAGGAGTTAGCGTTAGTCAAGACTTAAAGACTACTGCACACTGCCGTGCAATAGCTGCCAAAGGTTTTAGAACGTTATGGTCAATACGTAGGGCTTTTAGTCATGTCGACGCCAAGACGTTTTTGACTTTGTATACAGTGTTCGTTCGTCCTAAACTTGAGTGCTGCATACAAGCGGCTAACCCCTGCTTAAAGAAAGACAGTGAGCTTCTGGAGAAGGTTCAGAGAACGGCGACTAAGCTGATTCCCGGAATAGCGAAGCTTCCGTATGAATCTCAACTGGCCAAGCTGAACCATTTTCCGTTGTCATATCGAAGAACTAGAGGCGACTTGATTACAGTCTACAAATTGCTTAGTGAAAAATTTGCACCTGATATGCCCTCATTTTTCTTGTCTTCCAAAACAGAGAATTTACGAGGACACTCCAAAAATGTTCATAAGCCGAGAACAAATTACTTGTCAGCTGACTATCGACTTTTCCATCAAATCATCAACGAGTGGAATTCACTACCTCAGCACGTGGTTGAGGCTCCATCCGTCGACTGTTTTAAAAGAAAGTTGGATCAATTGAGAAACCATCATTGCCAGGACTAACATAGGCCATTGAGCCTCCTGTCCTTCCCAAACTGAAACTAATCAGTACCACGGTTGGCGCGCTTCATGAGAGTTGCGTTGTAAATGTGCAACTGATAGTCAAGGATAGGTCCACTGAAGGTGGGAGCTTCTGAAAGTCACAAATTTATGTCCGTTTGGAATGTTTAAGGCTTTGAGGATGGTGCAGGATGAAATCTTTCGTTCCATATCACAAGGGGGCTGAAAGAGGGAGCAAGTAAAAGAAAGGACGAGAGGCAGAGTAGCCATTATTCATGAAGGAATGTTTAAGGTATGATCACTCAGTCTATTCTTCTTTTATTAAGAAAGAGCATTTTAATAGGTTAAAGAAAATAAGTGTTAACGAGGTGTGGGTGGACATACAACTGAAAAATGGAGGCGATTCGGAAAGGAGCTGAGAGTATGGAATTATGTGTGGTTATGCAATAAAATATAGTGCTAGAAAACGTTTTGTGGTATACAGTTGGCTACCTTCCTTCTTTTCGAAGCTATTGGAGCCCCTCGTTTTCCTGTATCATTATTTTTTTTATAGGTATCATAGGGTCTTGAGTAGGCTTCGTATATTAGCGAATTGTCTAGTTTGCTTGTAATAGGATTTCTGGGTAGGAAGTGAAACCAATTCAACGTTCGTAACACGATTTAAAGAGGTATTTTGCGTGGTAAATCAACATCAATACCATTAATTCGTTACGTCCCACTAAACCATAAGGAGCTGTAATTAAACAAATTGTTCTGCCCTACAGACATGGGTGAATTGAATTTATCTCCCCACCATTGTGTTTGCTGGTCAGTAACACCACCCTCCCTCCTTTTGTGATGTTAGGCTCTTACGTTTGTGGTAAGTATGGATACTGCTTTAATCAAAGCCCATTGTTGGAATACACTGTCTCTACTAGGTCCATGTTACAAGCAAATCAGATAGTTGACAATTTTGTTTTATGGGTTAAATGTCCACATATTATATCACACTGCTGTGAAAATAAGTAATGGTTTAAAGAAGTAAGGACTAATAGCAAGTCAAGAGATATGAGATGGTATAAAATTGTAGAGAAAAAAGTTTTCAGGGTGAGACAAATAAAACATTGAGAAACTCACAAGAGTTTGTGACCAAATTTTGAGCTTTGTATGATCGGCCTTAGTAGATCAGCATCCATAAGATTGAGCTATCTGTCTACTTTCAGTAGAAAAAAGAGGCATGACTTTTAGGAAGAATAATGTACATTTAACCTGTAGAGAGATTTGGGAACTGAAAGCTAGGGTTAGCAGCATAAGGCCATGATTAATAAACAATGAATAATAGGAAAGGATAAGCCATATATTCTGTGATTTGGTTATATTCATATTAATAACAGTCGAACTTGTTATATTCTTGTTCTTTCTAGATACTAGGCGGTCCGTAATAAAGTGCCTCATTGGTGGGCGGGAGTTCAAGGAAATGTTGAAGCTCTTTGGAGTCTAGAAATAGGGTTATTAGCTTTTTGAATCTCGCAAACGTATCACAGTTACAGATAGGCATTGTCAGCCTGTTCCACAATAAACTATACCGTACTGTAAAAAACTTACAACGCATTTGTTTTTGGTGTTTTACGGTAAGTAGTGTATATGCGTTGTTTCTAAGTCTATAGGCTGGGTCGTGGGTCATAGTCGGACAGGAGGTTAGAAAGGAGAGCCCATATATCACTTTGTAGAGAAATATTAAATTGTTCTTTAGTCTACGGTGCCATAAAGGTTCTAAAGATAGATGCTTACATCTATCTGTGTAATCGAGATTCGAGTTACATCCTAGTAGTTGACGTGTGAAACGTCTTTGGACATCTTCTACTCTTATCTTGTCTGTCATATTCATATTAGAGAAGACAAAGAGCAGTATTCAAGGGAGGGTCGTACACATTTTTTGTAGAGAGTAAGCTTAGCCCCTGTTGTGAAAAAACTTTTCTTTAAGAAACCAATTGGCCGTCTAAATTTAGAAATAATATAGGAGGCATGTTCTTCTAAGTTCAGGCTTCCTGTGTAATTAATTGCTAAATCGTGTACTGATTCGGGTGTTTGGACTCTACTTTTATTTAGGTGAAGTTGTGGTCTATAGGGATGTTTTCTAAAGTGCATGATCCCGCAATTGTTGAGGTTAAATGGTAATTGCCATTTTTCGCTCCAGATAGTTAAGTTATTGAGGTCCTTTTGGATCTGGGATACACTTTCGCTTAGTGTCTCAGGCTTATAGCTGTATACTATTTTGAGATCATCAGCATATAAGTATGGTTTCCCAAATTCTTTGGTGTTACATATATCGTTTATATACATAAGAAATAAAAGTGGACTAATACGCTTCCCTGGATGACTCCACTGGTGATTGGTCTAGGTGTCGAGAGACAGTCGTTGTACTTTACCATCGGTTTACGTTCTGTTAAGAACGAAGCAAACCATGAGTACAGTGGGTCGTGTATTCCGAAGGACTTTAGTGTGATGAGTAGTTTTTTGTGTGGGACCTTATCAAAGGCTTTCGTAAAGTCTAGGAATAGGACTGATACAAGGAGTCCGCTGTCTCGTTTCAGAGTTATATCATTCAGGTAGTCTACTAGGCATGTATCGCATGATCTGGACCTAAGAAATCCATGCTGGGAGGTCGAGATGAGATTATTAGTTAGTAGATGTTGGACCGCAGCCGCGTTAACTACTTTTTGCATCACTCTGAATACCACTGAAGTTATGTTTATAGGCCGGTAATTTTCAACGTTTGCTTCAGGTCTTGTTTTAATTTTAAGAATGATATGTGTAGTTTTCCAGGCAGTAGGGTAGGACGCTGAAGAGAGTGGTATCGCGAATAGTTTGAGAAGCAAAACACACATATCATCACCTCCACGTTTAGCATGCTAGATGGAATACCATCTGGTCCATCAGTGTAGGAGTGTTTCAATGTACTGATTGCCTTGGAGACATTTTGTACATTGAATTCTACATTAGTAATTTCACAGGGAGTTACTGGGATTGGTTCTGAATCATTAAATGGTTTTTTGTTAGTTAGTGAGAAACAAAAGTGTTCACTAAATAATTCTGTGACAAGTTTGGGATCTTCGTATACTTGTTTGTATTTAATGAATATGCTTCCTATTGATTTAGAACGTTTAAGTTTATTTTGGAGTAGCAAGGTGAGTGCAGAGGAGTTATTATTAAGTTCAACTGCACGTTTTTCCTGTGCAACTGCTTTTTGTTTACTTATTGTCTCTGTTCGGACAAGTATTTCTGTCATCGTTATTAAAGAGGAAAAGTCATTTAAGTTGTGAAATCGAGTACAATGTCTTTGAAGACGTCTTCTTGTGCTGACCGGTATATAGAGATCTTTGGAGAACGTAGGTCTACAGTATTCTAAAGGTGCGATGTTGTTGATGATACTTTTGATGTTGTGATAAATATATTGGTTAATGTGTCGGTATTGTTTGAGGCAAAGAAAGTTCTCCAATCAGGGCTTCTTAGGTAATTGTGGAAGTTATTCCAATCAACCTTGCGACAGTTTCTACGAAGTGTTACGGTTTTACTTCTACCGGTTGTGGTTTTTACATAAAGGCTGCATATGACAATATTATGATCACTACCTGGGAACTTTTTTCCAATAAACAAAGTATTGGGGATGAGGCCACTGGTAAAGACTAAGTCTAAGATGTTTTGATGTCTGGTAGGGCTATCGACATACTGAGTCCATTGTCCGAGCTCTAGGCATTCAATAAATGATTCATAACGTCTCAGCGCTTTGACTGGGAGCCAAGAAATTTCGGGCATATTGAAGTCACCGCAAATGAGCTTGCCTGTGAATGAGAGGGATGATGCTAGTGTGAACACCTCCGATAATACTGCTATTTCATCTATTGATGCGTTAGGTTGACGATAAACACAACCGAGCAGTAAGGTAACGGAATTCGACGGCTTTAATACAATCCACACCGAGTCGTTCATTTTGTTTGGTTCAGGCATATCACATAGTAGTGAGTTTAGGCTAGAGTGGGCGTAAATAAGGCATCCTCCGCCTCATCCATTCAATCTATCGCTTCTATATAGGAAATAGTTATCAAGAAATATACTTTGGTCGAAAATATTGGCCTATATGTAGAACAATAAATCAAAGTTACTTAACTGATAGTATCAAAACAAATTCACCGCTCTATTTTATTTACGAAATGTCGGATAGTATTATTGATTACCTATGATAGTTTCTTATGAACGATAAATCGCTTTCGTTGTTGTGAATGACATATTGCCTAGAAATAATGACGGAGACATTAAAAAGGGGACTGGAAATGTCTTCATGTGAGTGGCATTATCCTGTGCAAATCCATCACACTACTCTCTACTCCTTAGTAGTTTCAAGTGTTTTCAAATGTTTACAAGACATTATTGTTTGCTATGCCTACACTCGTCTTAGAAGTTCAGGCTTTTATCCTTTGAAATGGTTTAAGTAAAAGAAATTGTGGAGAGACTAAGTAGAGTTCAAGTAGCAGATGAACATGTATCAAAATTGGATGAGATGAGACTTACACGATAGTCAAAGTCTTACCAATGTCACAATTGATTGATCACTGGGTGGTGATCAATGTCATACGTGTCTAGTCCTTATTAGTGCAGATCGAATGCTATCGATCATGTTGCAATGTGGTCACCAGTCTAGGTGACTCGACACTGCGGGCACTATATATTGAGATTTAGTTGGTGGTTGGAGGTAGTGAACGGGAAACCGTGGACCCGGTTTCGTGCTACTTGGCACTCGTCAGCAAGGTGTACCTGTAATGTTGAGGGAACTGGTGCTCCCTGGCGGATTCGATCTCGTGTCACCCAGCTTCACAGCCAGAGACGTTACCACTGAGTTATCCGAGCTGCGGTCGACCTCCTTTAGGACTGAGATGTAATCACGATTGATTGATCATTGAGTGGTGATCAATGTCATGTGTGTCAAGACCTCCTTAGTGTCGATCGAATCCTGTCCTAATGACAATGATCTTTGAGAACGCTTAAATGCAATCATTAGTGATTATGAAATCGGTTAACAAACAAATCGGTTTTGCATATGAGCAGTCAGGAAGACTTATCAAAGTAGTGCTGAACCATCCACGATATCAATAGCGAGCCTCCAGTCTCATATATGGCGTTCAGCTACACATAGCAATATATCTTATACTAATGTATACATTCGCTTTCTTTATTTGTCTAAGCGATAATAATTGAGCTAGTCAAATGTAAACAGGAGACTCAATTCGAAAGATGGGTCTGTAGAAACGATATGTATATGACATAATAATCATAGGTGATAAAATTGAAGACACAATCCGCTTGTTAGAAGAATTCAATAGTAGTCAAAAGCCCATTTCTCTTACATGTGAAGAAGAGAAGAACAACCAACTTCCTTTTCTTGACATCCTGATTACTAGGAGAGATGATGGTTCCATCAAACGTGCTACATATAGAAAACCAACATGGACAGGACAATATCTTAATTTTCATAGTCACTGCCCTATTCATTATAAACGCGGTTTAATAAAAAGCTTATTCAGTAGAATCAATCGTATTTGTACTAGTGATACTATTGAAGTAGAGATGAAGCTCTTGACTGATGCGTTAATCAATAATGGTTACCCTTTGAAGTTCATAAACCGCTGGAAGGGTTGCAATATGACTAGACCTATGATGCTTCTGGCACCCAAAAAGCGAGTTTATATTACGCTACCATTCAGAGGTGACACAAATAGTCTCATGTTGAAACAGGGACTTAAATTAGCTATCAACCGGACATTTTATGCAGCCCAACTTGTCATTATCGAAAAGACAAGGTCTATGTTTCACCAAAAGCCCAAACAGCACGAAAACGATTGTGTCACATCCCATTATGTCTATAAATTTACATGTATGTGTGGAAACACGTACGTAGGGAGGAGCAATCGTGATTTGCAATTAAGGGTGGGTGAACATATACCGAAATGGTTGCAGAATCAGATAAATTCCAATGGTGAAATAAGATCACAGGATAGACAGACATCATCATCTATTGCGAAACATTTGATTGAGACGGGTCATAAGGTTGATATCAAATCAGCATTTGTTGTACTGTACAAAAGCCTTCAAGGACGTATACTATGGTTTATTGAAGCCTTGGCTATACGATTTGTATTGCGCACATATATCACATAATTCTGAAAAACTACGTCTTCTCATTGCAATATCGAAATTTATCAAAGGGACTAATTGTTTTATATATTTGAACTTACTATTATCATCATATTTATTTAACTCTTATTTATTCATTAAATGCCCTGATTGTTACGATGGTATATGAATCAATTCTATTCTGTTATAGCTACAATCATTATCATTATCCCATAATGATTACGTAACTCTTAGTTGATAATAAATATACCTGTACAACGAATAACAAACACACACACACAAATACATAATAAACATATTTGAAAAGTGTTTCTCTATTGACTATATACTTTGTTAATAATGAATTCACCGTATTTATTACATCTATGAATTCGCTGTTCATCTTTATGTTTGACAACTTGGACCCATGCATATATGTACTGTTGGTCCTACGTTGTATCAGACTGACTGGCTGACTGAACTGAACTGATCAATTCATCACCGTAACTGATTATTTCAAAAATCTAGAGTATTCTATTAGCTGACCACGCACTGGTAAATGGTCGACTTTAGTTGTTGAGATCCTTCAACGTAAATATGATTGTTTGTTTTGAAACTTCTTTATACCAACCTATTACTGTATTCAATCAACAAGTTTTGATTCAAATGATACATTTAGTAAATACTTTGGAAGTTTATTATGATACTGAGAAAAGACTATAATTTATGGATGAATCAATCAGATTTAAGAAAACAGGTCTGCGAATGTTGGCGCGAACTTCATTCATCCATTTGACTAAATAGCCTTTCACCATTATAGCTTATGTCAGTTCGTAATTAACCGAATCCCTCCCTTGAATCTAATTCTTAATTTATAACCACCAATTGTGAATCATAATCTTTGTTTCTTCACACAGGTTTTTAACCCTCATTTAGCGTTAGTACTTAGGTAGACATTCGCAAGGTCATTTTGGGGTCGCTAAATAGTCATCCAAAAATTATAGTTTCATTAATAATAGAACATTGTCTATTGCCTACTAATCTATCGAAGAAATAAGTAGTATTGTCATGTAACCCGAAATTTCTTAAACCAATTTTTTGTCCCTTTTAATCTAATGGTAAATATTCCATTCAAATTAGCTTTACTATTCAAAACCAAAGTGTTTTCCAGATATATCCGAATTCCTCTTCCTCTCAGTGATAACATATATCAATCCCTTTTGAAGTATTCTTGTTTTTCTGAATCTTATGGATTTAGTTGTACTACTATTCATATAATTACTTAAATGATGTGTGCTACTGATATAGACAGATATAAGTAGTATGTATCATTATTCGAAAGTGAAATGTCTAGTGGCGGAATGCTAAGAGAGTTTGGACGGAGAATGAATGGTGTAATGTTAATGATGATGATGATGCTTTGGAAGATGATGATGATGCGCACTGCAGAGGAGTCCTACAATGGGACGAAACGGCCGTCCAATACTTCAAGGTTTTGCATGGTGGTCTAGCTTCAATTGACTCATGATCTCAACTATTGGCATTACTATATTATGTACAAAAACCCTTTTGATAGATGTAATAGATTATATATACTTTGATAAATGAACTGCTACGAACACAGTTTAGTAGGATTTTGTTAACTCCACATCTCACTCCAGTTACTTCGGTTGTGATGGCTATTTAGATATACATATGTCACTAATCCTCGTATACAGTGATCGATTTAAATCTTGTTGGTGAATACGAGTATGGATTTCGAATACGTATATTTTGTACACTGATTGATCTGGATAGACAATCACATAATTCTGATAAACTACGTCTTCTCATTGCATTATCGAAGTTCAAATATTAGTAAGGAGGACAAAGTTAGGTTGACATCAATTGACCGGCCAATATGATTCCCTACCACCTACTTTAAAAAAATTGTGGGGTGTGAATGAAAAATTTAGGTATCGTTGATTGGTGTACTTGTTTTGCAAGTGTGTGCTCAAATGATAATGAACAAACATTTTGTGTTACTTTTAATCATTTTGTAATTGGTCGTAAACTGTTCATCTTTGTAATCTGATTAGTTGAAATTGAAATCGCATCTAGAGCTGTGATTGGATGTCAGAATTTGCATTTTTTGCATTTGAAATTTAATGATAATGAATAATTTTGTTTGTGTCATTTTAGTCTTGAAAAGAATTTCGACATTTTAAGGGAAAAACACCAACTTCAGTTCAATCCTACTGTTAGTGAATGTGTAAAATGAGATAAATTTTTGATTTCCGATTAAGTGATTTAATGTCAACCGTCAATTGAAGTCGTTAGCTATTTTGCCACGAATACTTAAATGTATCACATAAAAAGCCAGTTTTGGGAAAAAGAAATGGAAAACCGGTTTGAATATTTGATAATAGTGCTTCCTGAATGAGGTCGGTAGTCAAATGTTGAATATCAAAATAATAATGAAATTATTACCAAATTGTGTGCATATGTTTCTTTGTAACACATGGTGTGTTAATGGGAAAAAGAAGTCAACATATAGATAAATCATCCGGATAATTTATGGATTACGGCGAACGAACCGTAAACTATGGGTTAATGAAAAGACTTCGACGGAATATTAAAGAAGTAATAATGTTTCGGCAATATACACTGAATATTTAGTAAATGGTTGTTTTGTAAATGGTCCTTCGAAATAAAAATTAGATAACGTTAGATTTCAATGCGGTTAATTTGAAAATCCATTGAAACGGTTTATTGTTTTCACCTGTACATTATTTGTAGTTCTGCCTTTTAAAATTATCACAATCAAAACTAATGTGTGTTTAGTCAGTCAAGTGTGAATATTGTTCACCGCCGTAATATGAAACCTGAACTGTGTCTAGACATTACGAATGTAACCAATTTTGACAATCATTTGAAATATCAGTTTCATGAAGTGTCAATGAACAAGCCTACGTCGTGTGACTGACTCAACTAAGATCTATCGACATTCAACGTGTAAATATAAATAAGGTCAACTGTATCAATGAACATTTGAAATGTCATTATCATTTATTTTCCTTATGATTATTATTTGTCATTATCTATATCTTAATCTGCACATCCATCGGAATGATGGATCGTAATAACCGTGATAACACCCTCCTTATAACATATGATATGTACACAACAATCTTAATTTCATTATAATTATTATCTGCATTGACAATACTCCATTTTCGTTTTATGCATTTAATTGACGTAAATCGTTTTGCATTTTCAATTTCGCTAGTATGCTCTTGCACTTATTATGCAGTAAAGCGTTTTCACTGCAAATCATCCCGACCTTTAATGAATGGCCTTTTTAATTTGTAAATGTATATATATCGTAACAGATGTAAACGTTCACCATTGTTCACACACATTACATTGTCAAATTCATAAATGTCATGCCTCCTTTATGGTCTTTATAAAATATTGAAATTATGAACTGATAACTGTATAGTGTGATGATGAAGTGATTGAAAACGATTGTTCGCTAAATTATTTTTTGTTTTTAATATTTTATGAGAATTTTTATTACTGCTACAATGTGATTGTTAAAGAGGTGTGCAAATGAATACGGTGATATAATCAGTAGTTATGAATATCTGGGCTACCTGTTACTGCCATCTGAATATTTCAACAAGTTATCTGTTTTGGCTGCAACTAAACGCAACTCAATTTCGTAAATGTGCCCTTCAGCTTAGCAACCAATCAGAATGAGGCGGGAATTATTACATCCGCCATCTTTGTAAGCAATGGCGGCTGGCCTTCGTTCTGTGCTTCTTTCAGCTATTTCTTTTGTGTAGCTGTGTAATTTAATGTCTCAGTGTGCTAAAATGCCACGGTTACTGTAATGTATTATATATTGGTGTGAAGTTTATTTCGAATCAGCGATGTTTTCTGGGTTTTTGCTGCTTCTACTCAAGTCAATGTATTTCTTCAGGCGATCTGGCTAGTCTTGTGTTATCGGCAAAACGAAAGGAAACAATCTGCGCTTTTTTTAAATTTTCTTCAGTATTATGGACAACACTATCCCACCAACGAGTCAAACTAATACAGAGTGCCCAGCAGTAGGGTATATCGGTACTGATTTCGAAAGGACCCAGACTTCCGACAACTATAGATGAAGTCACAGATGCTACCATTCTATTGCAGAGGGTTTGTTATGAAAAATATGCCATATAGCAGTAATATAGGGGTTGTACTCACTATGCAGTGTGTTAAAGCAAGCTTAACATTGAAAAGCCGGAAATCTGCTATCAGTGTGTAGTGTATGTTTGCTGTTTTGGCCATAAAAGGAAGCCGAAAGGTCATGATCAGGGAGTCCTGGCAATGGTGGTCTCTCAGTTGATCCAACTTTCTTTTAAAACAGTCGACGGATGGAGCCTCAACCACGTGCTGAGGTAGTGAATTCCACTCGTTGATGATTCGATGGGAAAGTCGATAGTCAGCTGACAAGTAATTTGTTCTCGGCTTATGAACTTTTTTGGAGTGTCCTCGTAAATTCTCTGTTTTGGAAGACAAGAAAAATGAGGGCATATCAGGTGCAAATTTATCACTAAGCAATTTGTAGACTGTAATCAAGTCGCCTCTAGTTCTGCGATATGACAACGGGAAAAGGTTCAGCTTGGCCAGTCGAGATTCATACGGAAGCTTCGCTATTGCGGGAACCAGCTTAGTCGCCATTCTCTGAACCTTTTCCAGAAGCTCTCTGTCTTTTTTAAAGCAGGGGCTAGCCGCTTGTATGCAGTACTCAAGTTTAGGACGAACGAACACTGTATACAAAGTCAAAAACGTCTTAGTGTCGACATGACTAAAAGCCCTACGTATTGACCATAACGTTCTAAAACTTTTGGCGGCTATTGCACGGCAGTGTGCAGTAGTCTTTAAGTCTTGACTAACGATAACTCCTAAGTCATTATATGTCTGGACGACAGGTAGCTCAGTGTTATTCATCGTGTATGTATCTGTGCCTTGATGACCGATATGCATCACCACACACTTGGAAGTATTTATCGGCAACTGCCATGTTTGAGACCATTCAGATAACTTCTTCAGGTCATTTTGAAGTTCTAAGCTATCACTCTTACATCGTATCGTTCTCCATATCTTGACATCGTCAGCATATAGCAAGACCGATGATGATAGGAGACAAGGAAGATCATTTACATATAAGAGGAATAGCACTGGCCCCAAAACTGTACCCTGGGGCACTCCACTAAGCACAGTTTCCCAGCTAGATAACTTTGAGTTCACCCTTACTCTTTGTTGACGCCCAACTAAGAAGTCTTTTATCCACATCAATAAATTACCTCCAATCCCACTTTTCTTAACTTATATAACAGCCGGTTGTGCGGAACTTTATCAAAAGCTTTACTGAAATCAATGAAGGCGACGTCTACAGGTAGCTTTTGGTCCTTAAGAGCACACCAGCTTTCACGAGCCACTAATAAGTTAGTGAGACAAGAATAACCTATTCTGAAGCCATGCTGCTTCTCCGAGAGGATCCGGTTTTTATCGAGATACTTAAACAGCTCCTTCCGAATAATTTTTTCTAATATTTTAACAACCACACTAGTTAGGCTAACGGGGCGGTAGTTCTCAGGTTTGTGTTTCGTGCCTGTTTTGAAGACAGGACTTACTATGGCGTTTTTCCAATCTTTCGGTAAGCGACCCTGCGTAACGGATAGGTTAAAGCATGTACTTAAAGGGTTCGCAACGAAGTTAGATAATTCCTTCAGTAGCCTAGGATGTAATTCATCGGGCCCCGTGGATTTACCTATGTCAAGCTTATTTAGCAGACCAAAGACATCGAGTTCTTTAATGGTCACGCTATCCAGTGTATGTATGGGGGGATCTGTATACGCTGACGAGAAGGGCGCTTCTATGGTATACACGTTGCTAAAGTAGTTCGAGAACGCTTGAGCCTTACCAAAGTCGTCCTCCACTAATGATGAAGCAGTACTGTCTCCCCATAGAGCAGGAATATTTCCTTTTCTCCTTGTCCTTTGGTTTATATAGGAATACAAGCGTTTAGGACATTCTATGGATTCCTTAACAAGTTTTTCTTCGTACAATTTTCTAGACTTACGGAGGGTCGAGGCACAAGTGTTCCGAGCCTTTCGATACTGAGATTTTGACTCATCAGTCCCCAGTAACCTAAATCTATCCCACGTTTTCCTTTTCTTACGGAGAAGGATACGGACCTCCCTACTGAACCATGGTGGTGAGTTTTTCGGCCCCTTTGGTATAGTCCAAGGGATGTGAGGTGTGGTAACTTTTAAGTATGATTTTCGAAATGTGTCCCAGGCCGTTTCAATGGAGGACTCTGGGTCTATTGTCCAATCTATTAACGATGCTGAGTGCATGATGTCTGGTATGTTTGCTTTCCAGACGTTGGGTCTGGACTGGACTGACGCGTCCTCATGACTGGCAGTTATATGGAAGTCGAAAGTTAAAACTGCGTGGTCACTTTTACCTAAGGGTGGCATATGGTGGAGGTTCGCAACATCATCCTCATAGTGAGTCAGTATAAGATCTAATAAGGATGATTCAGTGTCCGGGTCGTACCTAGTCGCTTCTTTCACATGTTGCACTAGGGCACATGTGATAACCGCATCAACTAGTTCCTGCTCAAAGGAATTTTCTGACGATTTAGTTCGCAGATTTTCCCAGTCTACCATTGGTGCATTAAAGTCCCCTAGGATTAGACATCGACCACTTTGGGACCAAGTATTGAGACTGCTTAACAGGACCTCATTTGCCTCACAGCTTGGACTGCGATAGACCAAACCAATCAGCAGCTCTTGTCCCTTGCATTTTAAGCGAAGACTAACTAATTCGCATGTCCCACTCTCATGGGATACACTATCGATAATGGTAAATGGGATAGCATTCCTAATGAATAGAGCTACTCCCCCTCCTTTGCGCTTTTGTGTTCTGTCGGCCCTTACTAACGTAAAGCCCTCGAAATCAAGTTCTATACTATCTATAGCCTGTGTCAGCCAGGTTTCTGTTACTGCGATTATATCTGGCTTTATAGAGTCAATCTGTACACCTAGTTCCGATCGCTTATTAAGTAAGCTTCGTGCATTGGTGTAACAGATCCGAAGCCTGTTTAGGTGCCTTCGTGCTTCACCCAGAGTGGCTTCGGCATCATTCTCTGTCGAAGTCTTACAACCCGAAAATTTACAATTTTCAGGTCCTTTTCGCCAGCGTCTAACCTATGTTGTAGTTCTTTCTCGGCTTCCCGTCTTTTAACACGGTCTGCCAACGGTAGGTCCTTTCGGATAAAGACTCCCGAACCCTTTAATTTGTGTCCATTTTGTAAAATTAGGTCACGTTCGTTTGAAGAGCCGAATACTACTTTAAGCAGTCTGGAATGATTTGGTTTCGAGTCCGTTAGACTCCCTAGTCTATACACCTTTAGCAAGGTGACCCCAGTCATATTTTGAGGCATGAGTTGATTAAGCAGCTGCCTAATCAGTACAATGTCATGCTCAAAACGAGCTTTAGGTTCAGAGCTATCGCTCTCCTTAATTCTATGAAAAATAGCTGATCTGTCGCTATGATCAGCTTTCGATTTTTCAACCACTTTTACGGGGGCAGGTTTCCCTTTTATGTCAATACTTTTCTTCCTTACAACCTTTACCCATTCGTTAACGCTGCTGGTAGAAGCAGTAGCAGTTGCGTCAAAATAGTGTGTAGTGTATGTTTGCTGTTTTGGCCATAAAAGGAAGCCGAAAGGTCATGATCAGGGAGTAAAAAGGTAATTAACTTTTTATTAAGCTCACTTTTTTATAGATCATATTTCACCACTCGCAAATTTGTGTTTTTTACGATATGATGTCATCTGGCACCTATGTTCACCCTTACGATGAAAAGTGCCTGAAAATTTCCACCTTCATATTCGAATTATTTTTGGACAACTGTCTTACAATCTGAGTGCTTCGTACGCCCTGGGAGACTAGATTCCTACATTATTCGTAGTTGCAGTATAACTTTCTCACGCAGTAAGTTCAAATTAGACACTAGTCTTTCTAAATAAGCGTTTTAAGCTAATATCCGTATTCTCTATTTCAGCTAATCGATGAAGACATGTACCACGTGCATCTGCTGTATTCTGCCATTTTACTCCAATTCTAACTGTTATATCTTACTTTTGAATAATAAAATTGCTATATGCTGCAAATACAGACTTATTTGTTTTGATGAAGGTAAAGGGGTTCATGGGATTTTCAGCAGGACCGTATTAATATTCTCACTAAAGAGCTCAGCGAGTGCGTAAACCAGTGTAAGGTGCATTTTAGTTACTAGTGTTCCATTAGTGCGGGTAGGGGCAATGCTTGCCTGTCATTTGAATTAGAAGCTATAAGATAAGAAGCAGGTACGGTTAGGATGTGTAACGCGTGTCCATCCATCAGCTGCCGTGACAACCCATGGTGGTTAGAAGACCCGAGTATGTAAGTCTCGCAAGAAAATGACGAAGATATGCACCAAATCACCTTATGAAAAGCGCCTTCAATCACTTAACCTCTACTCATTGGAGTAAAGACGTCTTATAGGTGACCTAATGGCTTACAATAACCCTAACACTTCTGGACATCCCCTAAAACACCTACTTAAGCTTAGTCCCAGAAACCAGCGACACAACATGGCAGAACGGACTGTAGACGCAACTCCTACTCCTTAAGAGTTGTCAAATGCTGGGATCCGCTGCCCGCCGAGCTAATCCAAGCGACTTCCCAGGAGTCCTTTAAGAGGCAAGTGTATCTATTCTTAAGGGTAGTATCATACTATGATTTACCAATTCCTCTTTCCTCTTTTATTGTTAACATATCTAGGTTCCTGCCTGGAGGTTTTGGTGACCCCCCGCTACTAGACACGGAAGCCTGTTAAGCGAAAGCTTCTATTAAGTCCACAACCATTTGAACACATGAACTAGGTGCTGAGAGGCTCGCTTATCACAAGTTTCTTGCAACGATTAAGTAGATAAAACAAAGTAGCATTAGATTCAAAAATTTATTCAAGAACTTTCATTAAGAATCGAATATCAAACAAAGGTTTAAACCAAGTCCCGTTTAAAAGTTGTATTGGTAATGTTAAGCTGCAGTTTTTGTTGTTTTTTTCCAAACGAAAGAGTAAAAGAAGTCAAAAAATACTGGAAGTGGTTGTGAGACTAAAATGGACGTCTAGCATCCTTTTTATAATCTGCTATTCGTTAGGCCTCCCGTAATCAGTTCCATAGGACCATAGTTCCAAGGGCGAAACAGTTTTTAGGGTCTGTGAAGGCACTCCTGTTGCATTCTAAATGAAAAAAATAGTGATGAATTTAGTCAGAAATGTGGAATAGATAAATAACCAAATTACATGTTTTTTAGCAAAGAATTTATGCAGTTGTGATTTACATTGAGTTCATGAATATTAGGTAAGGTCAGCTACTATTACTTGCGCAAAGCACAACATGGGCTTAGTACCGTATTGCAATGTTTTTATTATTTTGCTCCCATTTAAGTATTCCCATGCATCTGTGTCTAGTTTAACAGGAAAACATACAAGCAGAGTAAGTGTCTGATAAACTAAAAGTCCCAGTTGTCAAAAAGATTCTTAACATTTGTCCACAGCCAGCTGCATTTAATTGAGACACAGAAAACTCATCTTCTAAGACTGTATACTGCTGTTTTACGGGCAACTAAAAGCTCAGACACTTAGCTATCTTGCTACCGATGTTATTGCTGGGGAAATTATTTAGTGACAGTTATCATGAAATATGGTCAGTGATAGATGTACAGTTTAGAAATAAACACCAAACATACTTATCGCTATCTTATAATGTATGACAGCAACAGCATCAAAGGCACGTTTTTCCTATTTTTAATCAGACTGATCTGAATCCGTATACACATTAGAAACAGGCAACTCTACTTAATAAACTGATCTGTTTCGTTACAGGCTTCAAGCACTATACTTAAGTATATCATAATTCTTTCAACTAAACTGAATTATACGACAACCACGAACACTAAACTAAGCAATTGTCATAGTTATTGTTTCACTTGCAAAGACATGTTGCTCAAAGTAGTTAAATGGACATAATTAAGCCGATAAAACTAAAACAGGAAATATAGGCCAGTTGAACTTACCTAAGAAAAAAAGGTTACATATATACTGCTTTCATACTGAAGACAACAGGCAGTTGTTCATAGAAACATAGTTTACAGTACAACAAACCTTTCTTCAGTAAATTCATGCACTGACAGTCTATCTGGAAACAATCAACTATGTGAATAAACTCACTATGACTTGAGATATCATCACAGCGTGCAATGGACGTACAGTGTAACGCAGTCAGACGTGGCGAATAAAAATTAAAAACAGAGCAAAATTAACTACATAATCTAGTTATTTAATTAAAAATACATTATGAAATGACAAAATCTGTGGTTACTTGAACGCACAAATGACAGTGTGCGATACATTAAGTTTACATGGTTGCGTTGCGGATAAGATCACCCATCTGTTTTCACTTGTTTTAATTTATAATTATGTCTATTAATCGCATAACCTATTCAGGCGCTTTTATGAAAAGCCTACGACCTTTCGCTGCACAAGTTACGAAAAAGTGCTATAAAAGCCATCGTGATGGTTGGCAATATGCGTTAAAGAGAATGAACATTAATCCTATGTCAATTCCCGAGCTACTAAATTCTAACTGTCGATCACTAATCAACAAAGTGGACTATCGGCAATTCCTACTTAGTCAAAATACGTATCGTAATTGTGGTGTCATCACAATTCAAGAATCTTGGTTGAATGATTTACAGGATGACTGCCTTGTATCACTACGTGATTTTAAAATTTATCGTCAGGATCGATCGAACAATAAAAAGAAGTGTGGTGGCGGTGTAGCTACGTTTGTAAACATAAATTTGTGTCGATCTTCGTTTGTGTGTTTTAAGTTTTCAAATGACTTTATCGACTGTCTAACTTTAAGATGTCGTCCAAAACATCTGAACAAATACAAATATGTCTATGTTACCAATATCTACGTGACTCCAGATTGCACATCATCTGCGCTATCTGTTTTCGCTGATGAGTTCACTGAGTTCGCTGTTACTGCCTTCAGTGATTCACTTTCAGTTGTATGTGGTGATTTCAATTCATGTGACTGTAGCTTCCTTACGTCACTAGGTCACCAAAATTTAGTGGATTTTCCTACCCGTTCGGATGCTCATCTAGACTTCGTCTTCATTAATGGTGTGGGTATATATGCGACTCGTAAGCGTGCTCAATTTTCTAGCTCAGATCACTGTATAATTCGTGTTCTACCTAAAGTATATGGAAAACATAGGAAGAGTACACTCTTATGTCAAACCAGGAAAGTCAAATATAGGAATTACTCAGAAGAAAATATCCGAAATCTGAAAAACATGTTTCATACGACTAACTGGGAATTATTTACAGATGTCTCATTCGAAAACACTACTGATGTTATCACCTGTTACCTTAAATTCTGTTTTGATATTTGTTGTCCCACTGAAACCATTTTTGTAAGTTTTGATCGACTCACATCTTCACAACTAAAATGACTACGAAGGATGAAAGAAAGAATGTACAAGGAGAAGAACTCTAATGAACTTCGTGAACTAAATGGTCTGATAAACCTAGAGATTAGACGTCTCAATTGTATGTTTACTCAAAAGCTCTTATCTTGCAAAAGCTCTCCAAGTATGTGGAAATTCTTTAAAGAACTTACAGATGACAGAAAGTTTAGAAGCGATAACCAGCTGAATGTTTGTGACTTAAATAAGTCTTCTGTACGTCAGTCATCTGATGTGATGCTCCCTCTATCCACGGGTTTAAAAATAGCTGTGTTCCTACTTTCACTGAAACTGATGTACGAGGATGTCTCCAGTCGCTTAATTCATCTCGATGTTTGGGACCTGATGGTATCCCTAACCTCCTTTTTAAAAAATGTGCTGACGTTCTGTGTCATCCGTTCACAACTATCTTTAGCAGATCCTTCTCATCTAATCTCATACCGAAAATGTGGAGAAAAATGAAGATAATTCCTGTACCCAAGAAAGCATTTGGTGATAAGAATGTAAAATTTAGACCTATTGCAATAACTTCACCTTTCCTCAAAACCATGGAAAAATTATTAATACTTCCACTTCAGCCTGCGATAAAAAAGCATACTGACCCATACCAGTTTGCCTACAGGCGCAAAAGAAGCACTTTAGATGCTGTTGCAGTTCTGCATTACAACATAGTGTTCAACTTAGAAAAAGGTAAGAAGTATGTTCGATGTGCTTTTCTGGACTATACTTCAGCTTTTGACTCTATACCAAGACAACGTTTACTTAACATGTTAATCAGCGTCAACACTGACAGCTGGATAACCAACTGGCTATGTTCCTACCTCTCTGGAAGGGGACAGTACACTGTGTTTGGAGGAAAGAGTTTAAAGTCTCTACTGTCACATGAAGGTGTACCACAAATAGCTGTTCTTTCCCCTCTTCTATTCTCTTTTCTTCTGCATGACCTGCCATCTTCCACAGAAAACACTTTTGTGAAGTATGCGGATGATCTCACTGTATGTATGCCTATATCTTCCTCTTTACATCCCACAGAAATGAATGAGTTTTTGTCTCGTATTGATTGTTAGCCTGTTGGTAATGGTCTCATACTTAATCCGTCTAAATGTCAAGCTGTTAACTTTAGCATGAGACATGAACGGAATATAAACACTATTTTGAGATCCTATAGTGCTTGTACCATCGGAGACTCTTTGATAAATTCAGTGTCGAAGGTCAATTATCGTGGTGTCACCTTTTCCTCTGATCTGTCTTGGTCTTCCCACGTTTTATCGTTATCGAAGAAGGTTTTTCGTCTGACCTACTACATAAAGAGATTGCATGCTCTCGGAATTACTCGTCATTTACTCTTAAAATTTGCCAATTCTTGCATATTACCTATTATTCTTTACTGTTCTCCATTATTCTTTCCCGGGCTTTTGAGAAAAGACTTTGCTGTATTGCGAAGAGTGCTAAAGGCAGTTAGTAAGACGTGTGGTGAATCTTTCGAGGCCATAATTAATATGGTTGTGGATAGACATTTAAAACCATGCAAACTCCTGGCAGGTGTCACTTTATCAGATACTAGCCATCCCCTTCACTCTTATCTTTCTCCTTGTATATCTTCTGGTAGAACGAGACATAATTACATTAAAATCCATGCACGCAAGGAAAAGTATAAAAGTTCTATAATACCTTACTTAGCAAATATACTCTGTGACGAACAGGTTGTTAGAATTAACCTAGTCAATAACTTACATTCTTAACATGTCTTTAATTTTAAAAAGTTTGTACATTCTTTTTTTGGTTTTTTTTATTTTATTTTTTTTTAAAAATCTTTTTTTAATTTCTTTTTGTATTTGCTACTGTCTTTTTGTTCGTTGTTCAGTAAGTAACTTGTTGAAATACCCTGTGCTGAGAATTCTATATTGTACCAAAAAGATAATATTGAATAAAGCCATTAATAATAATAATAATAATAATAATAATAATAACAATGAAGGCTTAGTGGACGATCATACGAAGGTCTTACGTACGCATAGTTCTGGTTTCAGGTACTTTTAATATAAAACCGGAATATGAAATTCTTGGTTTTTTGTATTCATAAAACAGCTAATATTCTTATTTCTTTTTACGCTCACCTTTAATCACATGAATCATTTCAATGATGATGATGATGGTTTCAACTTGTTTCACCAATAATTGCGTTTACTTCTCTATTGGCTTTAATCACATTAATCATAGTAATTATCTTATTATATTTATAGCAATTCACATACAATTGAGTTGATTCTCACTTACCTCAGTTAAGCTGTTTTTGTTAACTTATTCAGTGGACAAAGTCATCCATACTATAACAACTTGTTGTACTTTTATGAAATACATGTGAATGAACATGTTTACAGCCTACGCATATATTCATTCTGCCAACTTGATTATTAGCTGCTTAATCTAATCGTTGACTCATCCCTCTGTACACACACTATTAGATTAGTGTTCATTAGATTAGCAAACCTTGTCTAAGTTTTCTGAACCTTTATATCTAATGAACGTCGGAAACGAGTTTACTAATAAATGAGATACAATGGCTTATCAATGATTAATCTATATGGCATACCTAAGTTCGTTAGATATTAATGGAAAGAAATTGAGAAGACATTATGGAAATCAAATTGTGGGTGGCCCTGAAAAGGGCCTTTGCTCGTTCCCGTTTTAGTTTGTAATGTCGCCACACATAGGACAGTGCACTGCTCGTACGTTCGGTGATGGGTCGTAGGCACAGAAGGTATGAAACATTACTTCACAATGACAGAAAACCCAACACACTGCATCACCTGTTTCACACGGCTGCTGCGCAAGATTACAGATGTCGCATAGTCGGTTCTCTTCATCCTCTTCTTCATTTTAGATGAGGAAGAAATACGATAGACAGTTCTCACCGTTCAATTCGTATTCGCAAAGCCCACCCAAGGATGTTATGTGAGCTATCAATTTTCCGTATTCACCTATAGTGTACATTATAAATCCGCAAATACCTTACCTGGAAGGTTCGCCTGCGAAAACACTTTGTACCGCAGATTACACACATCTTCATCATTAAGAAGTTTACCATAAGATTGGTAAGCGAAATTCTGAATGTGGAAGGAAGCCGTACCAGTTATGAGCAGTGGCCGCACAGTTTCAAACTCAGCATCCGTTAACCTGTGCATCCATGCATTACCTTGGTACCTCAGGGAATTGCACTGGTGATTATGATGCACATTACCACGCACAACAGTGCAGTACCCGTATATAATCTTACAATACATGAAGGCCGGACATTGGGTGTTCATGGAAGCCCTTCGTGAACAAAATTATAATTACATTAACTAAATTACCTCCTACGTCTAGTACGCTGTGGCGAACCGCTCGATCTCATACGCCCATTTCTCCAACACACAAATTTAATATAGGAATTCTCATCTCTCACTATATAATGACTGTAAGTCAATCTTTCGAAAGTTGCGATAGCGGCCTTTAACGCTTCAACTGATGGGTACGCAACCAGAAACAAATTTGTCAAAAAGACTTCCTCCATTTCCGTGACGTGAGAAACATCAGTGGTTTTACATGGCACGTAACTCTCCTCCATAATGACGATCCCAATGTACTTCGTCGACAAGTACTGATATTTTATAACAGTTTTCAAGACATAACTAACGAATTTAAACGAATTTTACAACTAGCCATTTCACTGGACGAAACACCGGATGAAAAATATTGTAATTTGGGGGTGGAAAAAATTTTTCAGTGGGGCTTGGGGGGAATTAAAAAATAATTCAAAAATTGCCGGGTAGATAATTAAAATCAGAAACTTTTATTGATGCAGTAAACCTTATTCATATTGATACGTTGAATGTCGATAGATCTTTGTTGAGTCAGTCACACGACGTAGGCTTGTTCATTGACACTTCATGAAACTGATATTTCAAATGATTGTCAAAATTGGTTACATTCGTAATGTCTAGATATAGTTCAGGTTTCATATTACGGCGGTGAACAATAATCACACTGGACTGATTAAACACACACTAGTTTTTACTGTCATAATTTCAAAAGGCAGAACTACAAAGAATGTACAGGTGAAAACAAAAAACCGTTTCAATGGATTTTCAAATTAACCGTATTGAAATCTAACGCTATCAAATTCTTCTTAAGAATGACTATTTAAAAAATGAACCTTCAGTAAATATTAAGTGCCTATTTAGGAAAAATTATTACTTCATCAAATGATGGACACATGCATCTATATACTCTTGGTCCTACGTTGTATGAGACTGACTGACTGACTGAACTGAACTGAACCGATCAATTCATCACCGCAACTGATATTTTGAAATATCGAGAGTTTTCTACTAGTTTACCATGGACTGGTAATTGGTTGAATTTGGTTGTTGAGAGCCTTCAATGGAAATATGTTTGTCTGTTTTGAAACTTCTTTCTACGAACCTGTTACTGTATCTAATCAACAAGATTTGAATAAATTGATACATTTAGTACATACTTTGGAAGTTTATTATGATACTAAGATAAGACTATCGTTTATGGATGAATCAACCAGGTTTAAAATAACAGGTCTTGGGTTTTGACGCGAACTCCAATCATCCATTTGACTAAATAGCGTTTTACCATTATAGCTTATGTCAGTTCGTAATTAACCGAATCCCACCCTTGAATCAAATTCTTGATATTTAACTACCAACTGAGAATCATAATCTTTGTTTCTTCACACAGGTTTTGAACCCTGATTTAGCGTTATTACTTAGGTAGACATTCGCAAGGTCAATTTGTGGTCACTCAAAGATCGTCCATAAATTATAGTCTCATTAATAACAGAATATTGCCTATCGCCTAATAATCTATCGAAGAAATAAGTAGTATTGCCATGATATTTGAAGTTTCTTAAAGAAATTCATGATTTGCATACTTTTATTGTCTCTTTTAATCTAATGGTATATGTTCCATTCCGATCAGCTTTGCTACTCAAAACGAAATTGCTTTCCAGATATATCTGAATTCCTCTTCCTCTCAGTGATAATATATATCAGTTCCTTTTTGAGTATTCTCGTTTTTCTGAATCTTACGGATTTAGTTGTACTACTATTCATATAATTACCTAAATGATGTGTGCTACTGATATAGACAGATATAAGTAATATGTATCATCAATCGAAAGTAAAAAGCCTACAGGCAGAAGGCTAAGAATGTTAGAAGAGAGGAGTACTAGGACAGAGAATGCATGGTATAATGATAATGATAATGATGATGATGATGATGATGATGATGATGATGATGATGATAATGATAATGATGATGATGATGATTTGGAAGACGATGATTCGCACTGCTGAGGAGTCCCACAATGGGACGAAACGGCCGTCCAATGCTTCGAGGTTTTGCATGGTGGTCTAGCTTCAATTGACTCATGATTTCAAGTATTGGCATTACTATATTATGTACAAAAACCCTTATGATAGATGTAATAGATTATCTATATTTTGATAAATGTATAGCTATGAATACAGTTTAGTAGGATTTTGGTGACTCCATATCTGACTCCAGTTTCTTCTGTTCTGATGGTTATTTAAGTTGATATATTTATGTCACTAATCCTCGTATACAATGATCGATTTAAATCATGTTGGTGAATAACTGCATTCAAGATTGGTCAAATACGAGAATGGATTTTGAATACGTATATTTTGTACACTGATCAATCTGCATAGACAATCAGAGGAACGAAGCGAAACAATGTGTAAGAGATATTGTGTGTGAGCCATATCGCTTTAATCAAGCATTAATTGATATTTATAGTCCGATCAATAATAGGTTACGGAAATGTGGTGAATTACGATAAGATTTGAACACACACACTCACATGAAAACGGTGAAGGTTGATAAACGAATGATGAACAGGGTCAAAACGTGACTCGATGAGAATGAATAAATTGCCTTGCATGGAACCTACAATAAACTATATGGGTCTAACCCAGCAACCAACACTATACTTTCCATTCGTTGTTGTTTATCACTAGATTACTTATTTGAATTCGTTCGTTTATTCTTCAACCTTCCAAAAGAATGTTTAAAAAAATATAAAACTCAGTAACGTTAAATGGTAGATGGTTTCCATAATTTACCTTTCAATCACCTCACGGGATCAATCAAATTCTACTTTGATTATGACTAACAAATATCAGTATGGTATAAAACTAATCACAATAGCTGACATCGGATTTTAAACTCGGTTTATTCGTGTCACACTGCTACTGTTCTGACGTTTTGACTGATCTCAAAGTGACGAGAGAACAGGTCGTGGATTTCAGCGCGAAATTCATTCATCCATTTGGCTAAATAGCGTTTTTGGCGTTGTAGCTCATGTCAGGTCGTGATGAAAACCCCCTTCAACTAATTCCTAACCTTAATCATCAAGTGTTGATCATAATCTTTGTTCTTCACACTGGTTTATAACCCTCATTTAGTCCTAATTATTAGGTGAACACTCTGAAGGTGACTTGAACGTCACTCAAAGGTGGTCTAGAAATGATAGTCTCATCGTGTCGTATTCACTACCAGTAGTCATTCTTTCAATCATGTTACATACTAAAGTATAGTTCTCGTTGTACATTAGATTGAAAGCTCTAGTCATTACTGAATGTATGTTTCTTATTCCACTGATTGGCAGTGGAACCTAATTGTTCCGTTTATTTCTAAGAGAAACAAAATCGGATCAATTAACTTCATATAACGTGTAGATAATAATTTTCTCGTTGATGATTAAAATAAAGAAAATAAATATGAAAATAGAAGAAAACAATCAATCGATATGAGCATTGACTTTTTTCTTTTAAAATTCTTCTTTTAATTTGTGAATAGACAAAGAAATGAAAGAAAGTGAAGGTCACTTTTAAGAAATATCTAATAAACAGAAACAAGAAGGTATTTTTTGTTTGAATGTTTCTATGGATGAGAGATTTAGTAGTTGGGTAGGTGTATGGTATTGGTTTGAGTCGTGAAGTGATAGACGAACACTGGAATGTAGATCTATCCAGTTGAAAAGTTTTAAATAGGATGAAACCTGGGTCTTGGATTTCATTACTAGTCACTTACTATCTTTGTTTAGAATGCTTGTGAATTACTGTGATATAGAGGCAATCCGTATAGGATGCACGTATGTTAATAAGAGATTGATAAATTGCAGTCCTTAACAACAATGGGAAGATTGAAGTAAAAATGTGCCAAGTGAATTTTAACTTACCTCCATTGCACAGGCATGTGGCTTGCAGGACTCAGTAGCTAAGTGGATAACGCGAACGATAGTACGTTTGAGTCCCATAGTGAACATCAACTCTGAGATGCTGTTTCATTCATGTTGGTCTAGCTTCAATTGACTCATGATCTCAACTATTTAAATGGTTTCTTATCAAAGCTATTTTGTAAAGCTTTTCTCCGGTGGCAGAAGAATTCAGGGAACAGTTTAGTCATCATAACACAAAATTAGATATTAACATATAACTTAGTGTGTCTATTTCTCCTATCGGTCAATAATCAATTGTTTATGGTAATAGAAAGGAAACTTTAAGTTTGATGACTTCGACATAGGATCATGTTGTAGTACTCTAAGACTTCAACGCAATACCGTTCGCAGGTATATTCAGCCGTTGAGTCCCAAATAGGACGAAACATGTGTCTCGATTGCTGCTAGCCACCTTTCATCTTTGCTTATTCATTTTGTTTGTTCTCACTGACTGGTTTAATATTGTGGTGGACCAAAAAGTATAATAACCAAAAATCAGTGATAAAGTTATTACGTCCAAAATTAATGTAACAATAATAGTTTATAAATTAACAACACAAATTAAAAGTTCAGGGACGTTACTTAAATCGGCTAGTGGTTGCGTATTCCGTTGAGTTTTGGTCCCATAAACCCACAATTATAAATGCGTAATAATTCCACAGGGGTAAATATGACGGCAATAAGTTTCTCTGACGTAGGATATGATGGAAATGACACAGCAGTCTAAAATGAGGATAATATCCAGTTTAGAAAGCAATTGACGCGGTAACGAGCGAGAATAGAACAATGCGTATGTGCGTAGTAGTGTATTTGCGAACCACCAAAAGTATGTCACGCTATGTTAGTAACACAACGGAAAAAGTCTTCAAGGTCATTTACTTAAACAACAGGTACAATCATTTAATGATAAATGTACATTCAGTGAGAAATTGACAAATACAAATATTAAAAACTATTTACAAGATAAGCTTGTCAGACCTATCTCCACAATATTTTCTCAGAACATCACTTCAGCGTCCTGATGGGACAGTAAGCATAGGTAATTTGTAAAGCCAGTCTTGCATTACGAACAAGGGAACATGTATATTTTGATCAAGTAGTCGCCTTATATGAGTATAAATGTACTGTGAAAGTTGTTTGTCGACAATTGATAATGAAGTATTAGTATTGTTTGTTTTTTCTTTGAATAACTGAGTGGAATATGGATCATAACTGAATCAGACGGTTGGATTCAATTACAATTTGAACTGAAACAAATTATCAACAAGTTATCAACGAATAACATTCCAGTTTGTTTGAAGAGAATTTTTATAGATTCGATCAACTCACCGATTGTATTCATGAAAGATTAATTCCACATCAAGGTAGATACTATTAAAGACTAGAAAGCGCTAGATGAACATACCAATATAATACAGGATCGTTTAAGAATAGGTGATCGATTGAACACGAATCTTATTTGATTTCGTGAACACGAAATTCAAAAACTGTGTTTCATACACATAGTTCCCTGTGCAGGTCATCCATGTCATGTGTGATGCTATTGCTCATCGAAAGCAAGAGAGCATAGTCGCAAAATTTTGTTCAGGAGTCCGATTGTTGGACGGAACGGTCGTTGACTGATTGCAGGTTTTCAATGTTCATCTCACATTATTCGATTCACCACCTCAAGTAGTCATAATACATCCAATATAAATAGATTTAGTAATGGTGGAAGTAAATGGTAATTAGGAATCTTTGAATTATAGTATGAACTAAGATTCTCACAAACAACGCAATTCAACAAAGAAGTACTAGATAAGCACTAACGAATGTATTGTATTTGGAATTCGAATCAAGCAAGCAATCACGTACAAAAAGAATCCCTAATTCATACAAACAGCACAAAGGAGTAAAAATAAAGGTAGTATAGCGTATGATTAAAGTGTGTGTGTTTTATTTGTATGGACAGAAGAATATAGTATTGTTAAAGAATTGAAAGTAGAATTCAGACGGAGAATAGCGGAAGGAAGAGAAAAGAAGAGAGAAGATAAAACGGTTAGCAACTAAAATAAGAACGGAAATGAAAGGACGATGGTGTTTGTGAAAACCAGTTGAAGGAAGTTAGGCAAATTATTTACATCATGTACTTTTTACACATTTCAGTTATGCAGTATGTGTATTGGCATAACTTAATAAATCTGTTTACTATTACCTACTCTCTATATTAATAACAGATGTAGTATTGGTAATGTTGATAGTGGCAGATTGTCCGGTAGTTGCTAATGTGATGCAGGCAGAATAACGCGTAGTAATATGTTATTAGTCATTTCAGAATCTGTAGTAGTGTGGGTATAGAATTATCGTCTACTATGATATTAGTACTGCTCTGATAATAGAGTGGAACCTAAAATTGTACATTTGTTATGATGTAACTTCCTTTTCTTTAACATCTTACGTGGAAGTCACATTATTATCTATACAAACACGTCGTATCGTAACACATTGCAATTCATGATGAAGGACAGACTTAAATTAGAGATAGACGGGCATGACATTCAACTAATTTCGAAGTGTTTCATCTTCACTGTGCTTTTTACGTCCAGAAACTCTTCTCGTCGAATATGAAAGGTAACTATTTCGACCCCACGTCCCAATCCTTACTACTTATAATAATGATAATAATAAACAAACTGCAACAGGATTTTTCAGCTACCTATAATATTGTAATAAGTAGTCTTAAACCATCTATATAGAATAGTAAGGTATTGCGTAAACAAAATACAAACAAACAAAATCCATTAAAGAAATGACTTCAGAAAGACAGTAGAGAATCGAAACAGCTCATTGTTTTCCTAATAATAGCTTTAGCAGACGTCTATGAACGATATTTGTTTTTGCTCCCACTCGAAGAACCCTCACATGACCACGTGCATACAATCACTGACAATGAAGTCCTACTCGTTACCTTCTTGTAGCATTACTGTTATTTACTAAGTTGTGAAGACGAAAAGGGAACTCGAGAATAGGAATCGTTATCTCTCGCTCTACAAATGCTCTCACATAGCCATGCGTAAACAGCCACTGCCAGAGAAATCCTACTGTCTGTTTTCCCGTAGCATTACCGTTGTTTACAATATTAAGAAGATGAAAAGCGAATGTCCGGTACTTTAACCAGTTTGCTGGATTTGGAGGATACACTCAGCGGAGTTGGATAACCGTCATTCCAAACCAATGATGCATATGGGCTCCAGTATCCTGAAGGAACAAACAACGTATGAACCGATTGCTGATCACCGGCCACCATGGAACTGCATCTCATCACCTTACTCTACGGCCTCATGGATTAGTCCTTTAATTCATAGGCTCTGGGTGTAACACACTAAGAAAACCACTCACTTCATTCTGTGTACCCGGTTAATAGCACAGCTCACGCACAAATCGATCAGTTTAAGTGGTACATATGTTGGGTTATTTACTCACTCGCTCACTCGTTCACTCACTCGTACACTCAAGTACTCACTCACTCACGCAATTACTAGCACACCAATTACTCACTCATTCACTCACTTCACTCAATCACTTCAATGTGTGTTATTCTATGTATTCGTTACCTAATAAGATCATTTTATTAAATAACAATCAACGAATATCACAATACATGACGTGTAATAATTCATTAAGTTCTCTTATTCAATATTCAATTTCAATATTACTCATCGTATCATTGTTAACTAGATAAACCATGTATATTCATGTTCCTCTAATTAAAAGCTTTGTGGTTTGACCTACAGACTATTATTATGATACAATTAACCATTGTTGATTTATGCCCTGTCGAATATGAATTACTGTGTCCCACATTCCATAGTCAATGTTGGTTAGCTCTTGTAGAAACGTTGTTTTTTTATCATGTGGTTTGATGTGGTCTGTTTCGTTTGTTTATAAACCGAATAGTATGTTAGAGTACTAGAGTGGACACCAACTCTGAGATGTAGGTATATCCAGCTGACTGGTCTCAAATAAAACAAATCGCTTGTCGTGGTGTCCACTAATTGACACTACCCATCTTTGTTTATATTGCCCGTGACCCAAGGCAATATTGGAGCAGTCCGCACAAGATGAACAATTATAGTTCTATATAACATCGGTAAGAGATCTTGAATATGCACTAATGAGGGATCCGATACTACAACGAATCAACCGTTTAGTACTTCTAGGTTTTCACTGGTGGTCCAGCTTACATTGACTCATGAATTGAACTATTGAAATTATTACAATCTCCACAAGTCTTTATTTTTATTATTCTTCTTCTATGATTATGAATCTTATTTCATTCAGATGAATCAGCCTTGTTTAAAGTAAATGTTAAATAATCTAACACCATCCATAGATCAGTAACTTGATGCTATTTCTTCACGACCTATAGAATATTTGGATTCACTGTATGGTCATTTCGTCTCAGCATAGGACTCCTCAGCAATGTGAATCCACGATCTCACTCATGAGTACCAAATCGAAGACGTATAGGTTTAATGCGTGAGTGCTCTACCTCTAAACTAATGAACCGGCTGTCATACAACTGTATCACCGTGTAATCTGTTGTTCATTTTGTTTTATTCTTATAAACTGAATCAGATTATTTTAGTGTTACAAAGATATAATTGTGATGTTTGATTCGAGTTTATTTTGTGTCACAACGATTGGCATTTGTCTGAAACAATGTTGAAAACGAAAAATGCATGAGGGAAATTTGCATTTTTACACTAAATTTGTGATTCGTTTTATTTAAACACTTATTGAATCATGTTGCGATGTGTGCTACAGATGTCTCCAGGTATGAGTAGTATGTTTCATCAATCGAAAGTAACAATGTCTTGTGGATTGTACTGATTTAGTAGTTAGATTCATAAGCCAACTAATGTCAGACTACCTTTAAATTCGTGGAAGCAGTTGACGGCCGTTTCATCACAGTATAAGACTCGTAAGTATCATGAAACTACGATTCCCCACGCAGGATTGTTTGGAATCGGGAAGATTAATGAAGAATTCGATGTTAGTATGTGAATGCGTTTCATTATATTTGTTAATATTAAATGATTAGATCAAATTACTTGTTAACTTACTTGCGTCTGTTACTCCTCGTGTAAGAGCATAGGCTGCACATCATCATTCTCCATCCTACCCTGCCCTGGGGGATCCTTTCCAGCTCTATCCATTTATCTTTCATCCGTTTCATATCGGCTTCTGTTCCCAGACGTTTAATGTTCTTTGACCTTCCTTTTTTTCGCTTCCCTTCAGCATTGCAAGTTTATGCTTGTCTCATGATGCCGTTTGATGCTTCTTGTAATGTAAGTTGTATCCACTTACATCGCCCACAGTAGACTGTTGCTGATAGTATACGGCCTATAGATGTTCAGTATCTCACGTAGACTATTGTTTATAAATACTCGTACCTTCTTAATGATGGTTGAAGTAGTCCTCCACGTTTCAGCTCTGTACAGTAGAACTGTCTTGAAGTTCATATTATAGATTGTTATTTTGATATTGCATGACAGTTGTTTTGAGTTCCCTATGTTCTTCAATTGTAGGAGTGCGGTCCTTTCTTTGCCAATCTTTGCCTTCGCGTCTGAATCCAAATCTCCTTGTTCATCGTTGATACTTCCCAGGTAGGAGAGGGATTGCTCAACTTGCAGATTTTCATCATTAAGTGTGATTGCGTTAGTATTATCGATGTTGTATTTGAGAATCTTGGTTTTTCCTTTGTGTATAATGAAGCACACTGATGTAAATCAAATTGACTCAATATAAATTTTCTTAAATTTCATCTACTCTTCCATTATCATACACATATTACCTATATTCAGCATCCCTTTCGTATTTTTTTATCGCTGTGTAATACGTGATCTGTATCTTGTTCAAATGAGCTCTCATTTTGCCAGTAGAATATGCGACCTGTTAGATCGAAATGGATTAAAGCTAGTTTCCATACTGCTTACATTTGACTAGTTGACTAGCTCAATTATTATCGCTTAGACAAATAAAGAAAGCGAATGTATACATTAGTACAAGTTATATTGCTGTGTGTAGCTGAACGCCATATATGAGACTGGAGGCTCGATATTGATATTGTGGATAGTTCAGCAATACTTTGATAAGTTTTGCTGACTGCTCATACGCAAAATCGATTTGTTTGTTAACCGATTTCATAATCACTAATGATTGCATTTAAGCGTTCTCAAAGATCATTGTCATTAGGACAGGATTCGATCGACACTAAGGAGGTCTTGACACACATGACATTGATCACCACTCAATGATCAATCAATCGTGATTACATCTCAGTCCTAAAGGAGGTCGACCGCGGCTCGGATAGCTCAGTGGTAACGTCTGTGGCTGTGAAGCTGGATGACACGAGATCGAATCCGCCAGGGAGCACCAGTTCCCTCGAGATTACAGGTACAACTTGCTGACGAGTGCCAAGTAGCACGAAACCCGGGTCCAAGGTTTCCTGTTGACTACCTCCAACCACCAACTAAATTTCATTATATAGTGCTCACAGTGTCAAGTCACCTAGACTGGTGACCACATTGCTACATGGTCGATAGCATTCGATCTGCACTAATAGGGACTAGACACGCATGACATTGATCACCACCCAGTGATCAATCAATTGTGACATTGGTAAGAGTTTGACTATCGTGTAAGTCTCATCTCATCCAATTTTGATACATGTTCATCTGCTACTTGAACTCTACTTAGTCTCTCCACAATTTCTTTTACTTAAACCATTTCAAAGGATAAAAGCCTGAACTTCTAAGACGAGTGTAGGCATAGCAAACAATAATGTCTTGTAAACATTTGAAAACACTTGAAACTACTAAGGAGTAGAGAGTAGTGTGATGGATTTGCACAGGATAATGCCACTCACATGAAGACATTTCCAGTCCCCTTTTTAATGTCTCCGTCATTATTTCTAGGCAATATGTCATTCACAACAACGAAAGCGATTTATCGTTCATAAGAAACTATCATAGGTAATCAATAATACTATCCGACATTTCGTAAATAAAATAGAGCGGTGAATTTGTTTTGATACTATCAGTTAAGTAACTTTGATTTATTGTTCTACATATAGGCCAATATTTTCGACCAAAGTATATTTCTTGATAACTATTTCCTATATAGAAGCGATAGATTGAATGGATGAGGCGGAGGATGCCTTATTTACGCTCACTCTAGCCTAAACTCACTACTATGTGATATGCCTGAACCAAACAAAATGAACGACTCGGTGTGGATTGTATTAAAGCCGTCGAATTCCGTTACCTTACTGCTCGGTTGTGTTTATCGTCAACCTAACGCATCAATAGATGAAATAGCAGTATTATCGGAGGTGTTCACACTAGCATCATCCCTCTCATTCACAGGCAAGCTCATTTGCGGTGACTTCAATATGCCCGAAATTTCTTGGCTCCCAGTCAAAGCGCTGAGAAGTTATGAATCATTTATTGAATGCCTAGAGCTCGGACAATGGACTCAGTATGTCGATAGCCCTACCAGACATCAAAACATCTTAGACTTAGTCTTTACCAGTGGCCTCATCCCCAATACTTTGTTTATTGGAAAAAAGTTCCCAGGTAGTGATCATAATATTGTCATATGCAGCCTTTATGTAAAAACCACAACCGGTAGAAGTAAAACCGTAACACTTCGTAGAAACTGTCGCAAGGTTGATTGGAATAACTTCCACAATTACCTAAGAAGCACTGATTGGAGAACTTTCTTTGCCTCAAACAATACCGACACATTAACCAATATATTTTATCACAACATCAAAAGTATCATCAACAACATCGCACCTTTAGAATACTGTAGACCTACGTTCTCCAAAGATCTCTATATACCGGTCAGCACAAGAAGACGTCTTCAAAGACATTGTACTCGATTTCACAACTTAAATGACTTTTCCTCTTTAATAACGATGACAGAAATACCTGTCCGAACAGAGACAATAAGTAAACAAAAAGCAGTTGCACAGGAAAAACGTGCAGTTGAACTTAATAATAACTCCTCTGCACTCACCTTGCTACTCCAAAATAAACTTAAACGTTCTAAATCAATAGGAAGCATATTCATTAAATACAAACAAGTATACGAAGATCCCAAACTTGTCACAGAATTATTTAGTGAACACTTTTGTTTCTCACTAACTAACAAAAAACCATTTAATGATTCAGAACCAATCCCAGTAACTCCCTGTGAAATTACTAATGTAGAATTCAATGTACAAAATGTCTCCAAGGCAATCAGTACATTGAAACACTCCTACACTGATGGACCAGATGGTATTCCATCTAGCATGCTAAAACGTGGAGGTGATGATATGTGTGTTTTGCTTCTCAAACTATTCGCGATACCACTCTCTTCAGCGTCCTACCCTACTGCCTGGAAAACTACACATATCATTCTTAAAATTAAAACAAGACCTGAAGCAAACGTTGAAAATTACCGGCCTATAAACATAACTTCAGTGGTATTCAGAGTGATGCAAAAAGTAGTTAACGCGGCTGCGGTCCAACATCTACTAACTAATAATCTCATCTCGACCTCCCAGCATGGATTTCTTAGGTCCAGATCATGCGATACATGCCTAGTAGACTACCTGAATGATATAACTCTGAAACGAGACAGCGGACTCCTTGTATCAGTCCTATTCCTAGACTTTACGAAAGCCTTTGATAAGGTCCCACACAAAAAACTACTCATCACACTAAAGTCCTTCGGAATACACGACCCACTGTACTCATGGTTTGCTTCGTTCTTAACAGAACGTAAACCGATGGTAAAGTACAACGACTGTCTCTCGACACCTAGACCAATCACCAGTGGAGTCATCCAGGGAAGCGTATTAGTCCACTTTTATTTCTTATGTATATAAACGATATATGTAACACCAAAGAATTTGGGAAACCATACTTATATGCTGATGATCTCAAAATAGTATACAGCTATAAGCCTGAGACACTAAGCGAAAGTGTATCCCAGATCCAAAAGGACCTCAATAACTTAACTATCTGGAGCGAAAAATGGCAATTACCATTTAACCTCAACAATTGCGGGATCATGCACTTTAGAAAACATCCCTATAGACCACAACTTCACCTAAATAAAAGTAGAGTCCAAACACCCGAATCAGTACACGATTTAGCAATTAATTACACAGGAAGCCTGAACTTAGAAGAACATGCCTCCTATATTATTTCTAAATTTAGACGGCCAATTGGTTTCTTAAAGAAAAGTTTTTTCACAACAGGGGCTAAGCTTACTCTCTACAAAAAATGTGTACGACCCTCCCTTGAATACTGCTCTTTTGTCTTCTCTAATATGAATATGACAGACAAGATAAGAGTAGAAGATGTCCAAAGACGTTTCACACGTCAACTACTAGGATGTAACTCGAATCTCGATTACACAGATAGATGTAAGCATCTATCTTTAGAACCTTTATGGCACCGTAGACTAAAGAACAATTTAATATTTCTCTACAAAGTGATATATGGGCTCTCCTTTCTAACCTCCTGTCCGACTATGACCCACGACCCAGCCTATAGACTTAGAAACAACGCATATACACTACTTACCGTAAAACACCAAAAACAAATGCGTTGTAAGTTTTTTACAGTACGGTATAGTTTATTGTGGAACAGGCTGACAATGCCTATCTGTAACTGTGATACGTTTGCGAGATTCAAAAAGCTAATAACCCTATTTCTAGACTCCAAAGAGCTTCAACATTTCCTTGAACTCCCGCCCACCAATGAGGCACTTTATTACGGACCGCCTAGTATCTAGAAAGAACAAGAATATAACAAGTTCGACTGTTATTAATATGAATATAACCAAATCACAGAATATATGGCTTATCCTTTCCTATTATTCATTGTTTATTAATCATGGCCTTATGCTGCTAACCCTAGCTTTCAGTTCCCAAATCTCTCTACAGGTTAAATGTACATTATTCTTCCTAAAAGTCATGCCTCTTTTTTCTACTGAAAGTAGACAGATAGCTCAATCTTATGGATGCTGATCTACTAAGGCCGATCATACAAAGCTCAAAATTTGGTCACAAACTCTTGTGAGTTTCTCAATGTTTTATTTGTCTCACCCTGAAAACTTTTTTCTCTACAATTTTATACCATCTCATATCTCTTGACTTGCTATTAGTCCTTACTTCTTTAAACCATTACTTATTTTCACAGCAGTGTGATATAATATGTGGACATTTAACCCATAAAACAAAATTGTCAACTATCTGATTTGCTTGTAACATGGACCTAGTAGAGACAGTGTATTCCAACAATGGGCTTTGATTAAAGCAGTATCCATACTTACCACAAACGTAAGAGCCTAACATCACAAAAGGAGGGAGGGTGGTGTTACTGACCAGCAAACACAATGGTGGGGAGATAAATTCAATTCACCCATGTCTGTAGGGCAGAACAATTTGTTTAATTACAGCTCCTTATGGTTTAGTGGGACGTAACGAATTAATGGTATTGATGTTGATTTACCACGCAAAATACCTCTTTAAATCGTGTTACGAACGTTGAATTGGTTTCACTTCCTACCCAGAAATCCTATTACAAGCAAACTAGACAATTCGGTAATATACGAAGCCTACTCAAGAACCTATTATACCTATAAAAAAATAATAATACAAAAAAAACGAAAGGGGCTCCGATAGCTTCGAAAAAAGGAAGGTAGCCAATAGTATATCACAATACTGTTTCTAGCACTATATTTTATTGCATAACCACACATAATTCCATACTCTCAGCTCTTTTCCGAATCGCCTTCATTTGTCAGTTGTATGTCCACTCACACCTTGTTACCACTTATTTTCTTTGACCTATTAAAATGCTTTTGCTTAACAAATACCCTGATAAAAGAAAAGTAGACTGAGTGATCATACCTTAAACATTTCTTCATGAACATTGGCTACTCTGCCTCTCATCCTTCCTTTTACTTGCTCCCTCTTTCAGCCCCCATGTGATATGGAACGAAAGATTTTATCCTGCACCATCCTCAAAGCCTTAAACATTCCAAAGGGACATAAGGTTGCGACTTTCAGAAGCTCCCACCTTCAGTGGACCTATCCTTGACCATCAGTTGCACATTCGCAACGCAACTCTCATGAAGCGCGCCAACTGTGGTGCTGATTAGTTTCAGTTTCAGTTTCGGAAGGACAGGAGGCTCAATGGCCTATGTTAGTCCTGGCAATGATGGTTTCTCAATTGATCCAACTTTCTTTTAAAACAGTCGACGGATGGAGCCTCAACCACGTGCTGAGGTAGTGAATTCCACTCGTTGATGATTTGATGGAAAAGTCGATAGTCAGCTGACAAGTAATTTGTTCTCGGCTTATGAACATTTTTGGAGTGTCCTCGTAAATTCTCTGTTTTGGAAGACAAGAAAAATGAGGGCATATCAGGTGCAAATTTGGCACTAAGCAATTTGAAAACTGTAATCAGTCCCCAGTAACCTAAATCTATCCCACATTTTCCTTTTCTCACGGAGAAGGATACGGACCTCCTTACTGAGCCATGGTGGTGAGCTTTTCGGCCTTTTTGGTGTAGTCCAAGGGATGTGAGGTGTGGTAACTTCTTAGTATGAATTTCGAAATGCGTCCCAGGCCGTTTCAATGGAGGACTCTGGGTCTATTGTCCAATCTATTGACGATGCTGAGTGCATGATGTCTGGTGTGTTTGCTTTCCAGACGTTGGGTCTGGACTGGACTGACGCGTGCTCGTGACTGACAGTTATACGGAGGTCGAAAGTTAAAACTGCGTGGTCACTTTTACCTAGGGGTGGCATATGATGGAGGTTCGCAACATTATCCTCATAGTGAGTCAGTATAAGAACTAATAAGGATGATTCAGTATCCGGATCGTACCTTGTCGCTTCTTTCACATGTTGCACTAGAGCACATGCGATAACCCCATCAACTAGTTCCTGCTCGAAAGAATTCTCCGACGATTTAGTTCGCAGATTTTCCCAGTCTACCATAGGTGCATTGAAGTCCCCAAGGATGAGAAATCGACCACTTTGTGACCAAGTATTGAGACTGCTTAACAGGATCTCATTTGCCTCACAGCTTGGACTGCGATAGACCAAACCAATCAGCAGCTCTTGTTCCTTGCATTTCAAGCGAAGACTAATTAATTCACACGTCCCACTCTCATGGGATACACTATCGATAATGGAAAATGGGATAGCATTCCTAATGAATAGAGCTACTCCCTCTCCTTCGCGCTTTTGTTTTCTGTCGGCCCTTACTAACGTAAAACCCTCGACATCAAGTTCCATACTATCTATAACCTGTGTCAGCCAGGTTTCTGTTACTGCGATTATGTCTGGCTTTGTAGAGTCAACCTGTACACCTAGTTCCGATCGCTTATGAAGTAAGCTTCGTGCATTGGTGTAACCGATCCGAAGTCTGTTCAAGTGCCTTCGTGCTTCACCCAGAGTGGCTTCGGCATCATTCTCTGTCGATGTCTTACAACCCGAAAATTTACAATTTTCAAGTCCTTTTCGCCAGCGTCTAGCCTAAGTTGTAGTCATTTCTCGGCTTCCCGTCTTTTAACACGGTCTGCCATTGGTAGGTCCTTTCGGATAAAGACTCCTGAACCCTTTGATTTGTGTCCATTCTGTAAAATTAGGTCACGTTCGTTCGAAGAGCCGAATACTACTTTAGGCAGTCTGGGATGATTTGGTTTCGAGTCCGCTAGACTCCCTAGTCTGTACACCTTTAGCTAGGTGACCCCGGTCATATTTTGAGGCATGAGTTGATTAAGCAGCTGCCTAATCAGTACAATGTCATGCTTAAAACGAGTATTAGGTTCAGAGCTCTCGCTCTCCTTGATTCTATGAAAAATAGCTGATCTGTCGCTATGATCAGCTTTTGATTTTTCAACTACTTTTACGGAGGCAGGGTTCCCTTTTATATCCCTACTTTTTTACCTTACAACCTGTACCCATTTGTCAACGGTGCTGGTAGAAGCAATAACAGTTGCGTCAAACCTAGTGTTGGATTTTGGGGGGTTGTCGACGACCTGAGAGGTCGGGTTATGTTTACCGCTTGAAAGCGATCGAGCCTTGCGATTGCGGCTTCTAGTTGTTGTCTGTTGGATCCCATCTGGGAGACGGGGAACAGAAGACCCTAGTTTTCTTGAGCTTTTGTTTAAGGCAGGCCCCTTTGGAGACTGCTTTTCCTTCTTTGACGGGTGTGAGTCATCTGTCATCGGACTAACCTTGGTTTCCTTCACGTTGAGTTGCATGTCGACAGATTGAGTGCTGTTTGACGCGTTGCGACTATGCTTGCTAAAACACTTCTTTGCAGCATCACCCAGTGAGATGGCCTCGGTTAACAAGCTGTTTGCATCCGAGCAGCACTGTTGACAAAGCCATACACAACCCTTCTTACTGAACCGTTTGAAAGCAGCAGGCTTTAAGTTCGTGCAAACTTCGTGGTACCAGCCTTTGCACTCGTCGCACTGCATGCCGCTTTCAACAGGATAACGACAACCCGGACGTTGACAACTGCTATTTTTACACTGTCCGGTCATTCAGAAGGGTTCTTTTTTAAGATGCGATGATATTCAGAAACAAAAAGATAATCAATGACCAAAAAAGTGAAGAGCTGTAGATTGCTAGGACCAAAAGTACTAACAGGTACAGTTGAAAAAGAGGAACTCAAGAGTACCGACGACAAAACTAATTGAGAGAACAGTAAAAACGATACTCTAGTCGAATACTTTAACTGAAATAAATTCAATTAAAGTGAAAACAGTAGTCTTGCTAAGTAATAAACGATCAAAACAAAGAAATTTACTCAGCGAAAAAAATGCCACTGCCCTTTTTAAATAGCGCGCGTACCATCTACATTCATATCCTATAAATTATCAACCCAGCTATGTTATTTTACTACAGTGGATATTCTATCATTTGTATCAATTTGATCTTGCCTGTAAACTGGCATGCCTCATGTAACAAACTGTTATTTGAGAATAAATTATTATTATTATTATTATCACACCCCATTTTAATGAAAATTGTATATTATCAATAATAGTTGTAGGTGACTCGTATTGCAATTTCAATTATTGCGATAGTGAGTCAATTGAAGCTAGACCGTCATGGAAAACATGGAAGAACTAAACCAACGTTTCGTCCTATTTTGGTACTCCTCAGCAATGTTCATCCATGGATCCAACCACTGAAATTACTAAAATATCCACAAAAGCCCTTCTTATGTGAATCAATATATGCTCACTGGTGACTGGCTTCAAGTGGTATTTCTTGGAGACCTAGTGAGAAGCAGTGACCCGTGCAGTTCAACGCTTCTGTTGTGAGATAGTAACTCACTGAAGAGAATGATGGACATAGCACTCAATCTCGTGGATTGTTTGCAGTTGGACATTGACAGTGTTGGATGTTGGTCGGCTCACAGGTCTAGTGATTAAGCGCTCGCAAATGAGACTGATATATACTGGGTGAGACTTGAATTATGTTTATGGAAGCTTGTCGGTGAGATAATGATATACAGAACGTGACTTGTTGTTTAAAACAACAATGCTGACGATGAAGATTGATCACAATCTGACATCCGATAACGGTGAGGAGTATCAACCAGTCTCATGTTAATGTATCTAGATAAGTGATGACAGTTCCACAGATACACAAACTCGAGAATTCTGTAAGATTAGAATCACTCAGGCTATATGAAATAAGATGGTAAACATTTTTTGTGCATATTGATGGCTGGTGCCAAATATTCTCTGGGAGGATGATAAACTATTTTTTATCAACTCATTATCTCATTAGGAACCAATCTGTAATTGCAAAATGAGAAACTTATTCATTTTTCTGCTGTGTGTTTATCGTTGATTGTCAGTCATATGAGTGCATCATTAGAAAGCGACATTCCTTTCTATACTCAAAGTAAATATCACGCTAATTACACAATAGAAAACATCAGATAACCCAATTATTAAGATGAAATATGATGATAAACAACAAAATGTTTGATCATTGACATTTCTACAAACAACAAATGAGGTCAACAGACTTATGTCGGCATATCACGCGTTCAGATAATGTACATTATTATTTACACTAGTGTTAAATTTAGAAAAATATTTCTTTTACAGAAGCGCTAAGTAGATTAGAAGACCTGAAATATATATGCTGATTTTGAGTAATATTTAAACACATAATCGTGACTGAATCGCCGAAGTACAGTCCTCAGTGTGAATGGTTTCACGAGTGTGAGAGTAGCACGTGTTGTTTTTACTTCAAACAAATACTGTTCATCGACGATCATATGTTACTGATGAACAGTCATATCATATTGAATCTCCGATCAAATACATTATTTGTGGTCAATCACACTATGGTCTTGAGTAATTCATGGATGTAAAAGATGGATGCCCCTGTTGACCAAAATGGAGAAGACGGAATTCAAACAAGTGAAACAACGAACAATTAGTGATATTCATTATGGAACTGAAATCATGCATCAATATCTCTCTGATTACCAATAATTAGACATGTCAATTGACATCGGTTTGCAGAAATTCTCCAGGAATAATCATCGGGTTATATCAAGCTCATCATCATTTGTGCATTTTGTGCATATTGTAGGATCCAAACTACGGTTTGGATGTTGAAGAATAGCCGACAGGGGGTTTTAGACACGCGCCCTTTCCCGTCAAAATCAGAACAAGTAATCGGGTAACTAGCGGTTCTATAATTCATAATAAATTTAATGTAAATCATTACCTAAACAAATATTATCACCCGGCTATTCAACCAATGATTGTTCAATCAATTAAATCTAAATTACAATAATAAAGAAGTTGATAGAAGATGAGGAAAAATTACCAATCACAACAAATCAACTTTATTCTATCCTGGCTGGATAGATCACACACACAGGAGGAACAAATCAATATGGCTACCGCCAAGAACAAGTGTCAAGTAAAACAACACAGATGCAGTTCAGGAAGAAACACAAACTTAGTGAATGCGTAAGAAAAACAAAAACTATAATAAAAAATACAAGTATTAACAACTCAAATGTAATCAAAATACAACAATGTACAACTAAGGGAATCAATAGGAGCAAAGTACGAGTATATACATGGAGGGATTTTCACCAACACATAAAACCTTCAAAATGGATCTTACACATATTGATCTTCCTCTTCAGGGAAGTGAACATGATAAATTACTGTGCATACTCAAAGCAATTGAACCTGCAATGTCCTTATTAGCTCACTCCATTTCATTTCAAATGAGGTCCACTTCAATAAGCTTGATCGCATTTGACAATTTTGTCAGCCTATCTATTTTATCACAGACTACTACTACTACTGCCCTACTTCTGTTTGGATTTCAACAGAAATTGAGCAAATTAATGTTGTCAATAGTTCGATGTGTTCTAATGTACGGTTAGAGAATTCTGTCAAATCCTTATTACTTTCTGTTTGTTCCCGGTTATCTACATGTCATAACAGGAAAGTCTTGTATTCTATCACAATGATCTAACATAACTTTCTCTAGTCGTCATTATTCAAATTAAATTGTTCGGAATATCAATGATCTGTTGAATACAAGTTAACGTGATAAAGTCCGAATTCATTTCGTAAGCACTCATTACGAGCGTAACTGTCTCTCAAGTTTGTGACGTCAATTTCATGTGTACATTTCTTGTAGCAAACTCTCAGTATGAAATGTGATGCGGAATTAACATGTCGCATTTAATAGCTCACCTGCATTTAAACTTGTTCACGTTTAATTTTATCAACGTAATCTACTATTGCACTCATCATGAACATGTTCAATTATTTTAAATTATTGCATTCACATGATTCACAATATGCGTTGAAAGGTTATCATTAGCAACAGCGTACTGTGGGAAAGAACAAATCAGCTTCCATCTGAGAATCAGACGTATATCACAAAAATCCTCAATCTGCATCTTTAAGCAAGCGCTGAGTTGGAATGCTGAAGGGCAACAGAAAAGTGGAAGGCCAAATAACACACAGTGTGTCGTGAATTGGAAGCAGATATCAAATGGGCGAATAGCAACTGGAAACAACTAGAATGGTTTGTCCAGGCCAGAGTTAGTTGGAGAATGTACGCGAAGGACCTATGCTACGACGAGGTGCAACAGTTGTACTTTGATCGAATTTATCAGTTGATAATACAATGAACATTATACAGAGAATTCATTAGTCTCCGTTAAAGATATACTGGAGAAGAGATAATTCATTTGACAAAGAATAGTCTCTGTCTGGATTGATAAAATACACTGATTCACGCCACACGTGACGAATTAGTTGTTTCAAAGACCTTTTGTGAAAAGTGCATGGCTCTCAGTAGACAATCATGAATCCGCGAACGGTAATGTATAGCATTTGAAAGTCGACAATCGTCTCTCCTGTCATCATCAAACTACATTGAGAGATAAAGACAATGATTTGCAATTGTCATGATGAGTATCAGCTTTATTCATTGCTATGTGTTTGTTGAAACATAAAAATCTCAGCATCGGGTATTCCACATTTTTTTTTAAAAAAAAGAGATAAAGTCGAAAAGAGTATATAATTCGAGTAGATAAACTACATGGAATTGAATGGGTTGTCTTTTGGAGAAATTTAGGCACATTCGGCAAACTGAAAGTCACAACAGCGAATAAATACAAAACAATTTATATAAACATTTAAAAGTACCACAATGCTCAAAGTGGACACTTTCTTGAAATACAATTACACAAACATTGTTTAGATTGAGAATATAAACAACTGATGGTGACAACTATGGACAGAGTTTTCGATTTGGAGCATATCACAACTGTGGCTCAAATAAATTACAATAATTTCAGATGAATCAATTCGCAATCACGAACTACATCGATAAAGTTCCAGATTATCAATCAACTAGATAATTGTCAAACAAGTTTTAAAAAAACAATTGACGGGTATAACAGAATTGAGGCACCCTTGCAGAATTGGAAACACCCAGTGTTATAAGGCAACCAAATATTATTTTTCGAACGAATCTGTGTGTGATCCATCCAGACAGGATAGAATAACATTTATTTGTTATGATTGGTAATGTTCTTGCATCCTTTATCAACTTCCTTATTTATTGTAATTTATATTTGATCCATTAAATAATTATTGGTTGGATAGCTTAGTGGTCATATTTGTTTAGGTAACGATGTACATTTAAATTTATGATGAATTATAAAACCGTCATCTTACCCAATTAATTTGTTTTGGTTTCAAACGGGCAAGGGCGCGTATCTAACCCACGTAGACAGCTATCCTTCAGTCCAAACCTGAGTTTGGATCTAACATTGACCATCATCTTGTTCACTGCCTTCAGCACATTTCACAAGCCCGTGAACAGAAAATGTAGAACAGTAAAAAATAATAGGTTTCATGCAAGAATCACCGAATTTTACAGCCAAATTGAGTACTTACAACATATTTACTTGTAACGAAATGTAAAATACTTATCCTGAACAGACTCGCTTTCTTCTCATAATTAGGTACTGATCAACAGCACAGAGTGAACAAAGTATAATTGAAATTAACTTTGATGTTCATTCATTCATGAAATTGCACAACAGTGCATTGTTCTACAACACTGTGATGCTCGAGAAAACAACATTTTCATTACTGTCAAACCCCTTCTAAAGTAGAACAGTACATCTCTAATGTACCAAGCGAATATCTATTTGCAAGCTCAAATGATATATGGAAATAATTGATTGAAATACTAAAATGGAAATCAGCCTTTCCCTTCTGTGTAAACAAATTTATTGGTAATCAGATACAATAATCACTGTTGTAACTACAAATGTGTGTCTGGTTCAAGAAGTCGTTCTGAATCTTCAAAAACTCTCTTCTAACAGAATGCATTGTCTCTCTATTATTACAATCTGTGACGTACTTAATCCCCGTAATTGGACACAGTCAGCCCCACTTCTACATGAAGGATACTTCATTTATTATCTTTTCTTAATCCGAATACCTTTGAACAGCCAGTGGTATAAAATGGTGATCGAACAGAATGCATGTGACTGCATTATGAAGTTACATGTTCATATTAAACGATGATGAAATCGCCTTACAGAAATTTTATTCAAATGAAGTTTCAGTACAAAAGTGAAATTCGTTTAAATCTTCAGTTCATTTCGAAATGATTTATCCATTCCATGTGAAATTATCAATCAAATTGGATGTTTTCATTAACAAAAATAAAGGTGATTTACATATATTTCAAAACAACAAGAGAATTGGAGAAATCTCGAATGCTCTACCAAATTTATTGTCACCTCGTCTTTTGAATGAGAATGAAATTCTTTAATTATTTAGTTGTAGTTTGTTTTGCTTACTTTTCACAAATACATTTTGCATATATGGAATCTCACCGACCTGAGATTTCTCAGTGAAGTAAGTGAATCAAGCTAAACAAATGTGCAGTGATAAGCGATATTTTGAGTTAAATTAGTTTGTACTATTGAAGCAGACAATCTGGAAAGTCTTATTTGATGCCCCCAAAATTACTTTTCTAACACTGACGGGATTCTTAAAAGTTTAATGTCTCGAAGTCGCTGTCTATCGACCATCGTATATTCAACTTTTTCTCTATAATCATATTCATATGGTGTAGTGACTCACATTTATCACGAGAACACGACTGGTTTAATAAAAACAATTATTGTTGTAACCAATTGTACCAGTGTTTGTTTTAATGTGCTTCTATTTAACTGTGCTAATTATAGGCATTTTGTGCTTCCATTCTTATACTCACACTTCGATTGTAACTTCGCGCGAATTCGGTTACTTTCTGTAACCAAGGTTGTATCCTGGCACGATCTCGGTATCCTCTCGATGCCACGAGATCGCCAGCAAATATAACTCGACTTGGTCCATTAATTGCCTTCTGGTATTTGGCTTCTCGGAGATTTTATGGATCTATTTGGTTACGTCCAATTTTCGCCTTCTGATTTATTTGGCACGTCTTTCTTGGTAGCGGTGTTCATAGTTAACCTCAACTCGACACCACGCTACAATTGGTGATCCCAAAGTTTGGAAAACGCCTCAAACTCTGGTCAAATCTTCCAAAGTAGCCAATTCGGTGAGTCTGTAGAATTATGGTCTACTATGATATTAGTACTGCTCTAATAATAGACCTAATCCTAAATTTGTAGATTTGTCATGATATAACTGCCTAATTTATAAGATCTTACGTGGAAGTCACACCATCGACTACACCAACTCACTGTGTCGCATCAATTACCAATACATGATGTAGAACAAGGTTAGGCTAGAGAAAGAACAATATATTTAATATGAATAGAAGATATAAGGTAACATTCAGCAGAGACCACGCCTGCATGGCCGAGCCATGCCACTCGATCAACTCTAGTACATTCAACTCATTGTTTGCGCCTTCTCCATTGTTAGGTATTTCTCCGCGTTAAATATTGAATATCTATTCTCTGAGTAGTCTCGTGTTCAGCTTTGTGGATTGTGCGGTTATTGTCCAATGCCACTGCACTACTCTCCCACCAGAATCAACGTGATGTTGGTTCGATAGCGAATTGGTTGGGATCGTCGTGCGCCGAAGGTTACCAAGACTAGGAAGAATCCCCCGGGTAATGATAAGCTGAAAGATAAATCAAAAAGAAGGCGGCAGCATCTGGTCGGGAATTACATGTAATAATTTTTAAAAAATCTGCCTTCATGCTTAACACGCTTAAAATGACAATTTGGGTAGAGATTATTTGAGCTATAAAAAATGGGATTACAGTAATAATAATAAAACAATGCGTGTTAATAGCCGTTGGTTAATAACTTAACGTATAGGTAGTAAGTATTTTGTGTTTAGAAATATTAAAGTAATGAATATTGTAGAAATGTTAATATTAGTATTAGTTTGGTTTAAATTATGAAACCAATTAACAATTATGCCGGTAACCCGTCCTATGTGAATTCCAATTACATCTGTATTAGCAGGCTAACTGAAAGAACAAAAGTATTACCGTGGAGAAGAATTCCAACTAGTGTTCCAGTTAGTTTGATACGGTTTATTTAGTTACGGGGAGACTTTTTCAACCTCATTTTTACTTGACCGTGATAGAATTTAGTAATACTACTAATACACATGAATGTTTATCAAAACAAAATTTAAATACGTGAGTGATGATTATATGAATTTTGGACAGATAGCTAGGAAAAAATCGTTAAACATGAGTGTATTCGTAAGAGACATGCTCTAGACTCAATGTTCTGATCTACAGCAGACTATTTATTTATATTTATACTTGTCGGCTGATTGGGCATAGAAGTTAGTTGCAAGTATGCAGTTTATCATAAGGCGGAATACGATTTAATTAAGATACTGTGGTTATAAGTTATTGAAATCAGATAAGCCTATTTGTCATATTACTAGGTGATGTGGTGCTGCAAGATGAATTCGGCTAAATAAATTTTTACAATATGATTAATAGTGTGTGATGCTCATGTGATTACCAGGGAGAACATAAGTTGTAACCAAGGGGAGTACACTCTCAGCTCATGTCTATGATAATGGTTTGAACCTTATTCAGTGTTGGGGTAAATTCGACATTGATGTTTTCAGTTTGCAGGAGATTTGCTCGACTGCTTATACTGATTATTTGCATGCATGATTGTATCGCTAAACCATCAATTAGACTGACAAGGTTTTGAGATATTTACTGAATGAACAACTGATAGAGAAACATACTGTAATCATCTGCAATGGATGAAGATACCGAGAAAACACTATTTAATGATAATTATAAGTCAATTTGCTGACCGATTTTTTCAATAGTTTCTTTAATATTATCAATCATATTACATGATTGTCAAGTCATGACAATGCTTTATGACGATATCCTGAAACTATTAAGTTTAACTAGTTATAGTGTTGATTGAGGATTAGTCAGTGGAAAAATAGGTATTGTTGCTTTAGGTGATTCGAAATTATCAGAAATTTATAACGTTAAAGAATCCGAGACGCCTAATTTAATTATAAATTTCAATTCAGAAATATTGGTTTAGTGTTAATTCTAGTAGGCTACGGAGTTTTGATTTTAAACGTTTGTTTAGCCAACAGCTACCTGGGGATTTAGTTATTTTACTAGTGCAGTTGATAGTACCTAAATTTTTTATCTTATTATCTAAACTATGTTCGGATTTTCGGCTGCTAATATGATAAACCAATCCATAAACCCAAATACGATTAGCAACAACGACTATGATGGGTTTATTGATAAATGTTAAAGGCGATTCAGATGATTTCTAAGTTTAGATGACATGAAGATATAGTGTAACGTATGTACGGGCCAGGTTAACAAGCAGGTTGTTGACGTATATGACAATTTAAAAATAATGAACATGACCGGATAAATAAATTCAAAGTTAAGACTGCTTATAAAACTTCAGGCAGGAATATGATGCGTTATAAACACTCCATAAGAAGTTACTGCATTTAGCCTAGGGACACTTACAAATATATGGCAAAAGCAACTGGTGAATATATACATGTTAAGTACAAAAAAACATTCAGTAAAATAGCTGAACTCGCCTGGATTATTTCTGAATATTAGATTATTCAGTGGACGACATATATAACGCCATTCGTGAGTAGTAATGATCCAAAAGCATCCAGAATAAAACATGCAGTATGGCAATCACTTCCAGGGTGCTTGATGCTGTTGAGGTTTTTGGGACTCGCTCTAATTAGAACAACTGGATGAATCCAGATAATTGTGTGCCATCGAATGAGCCACCTAAAATGAACTTATGATTGCAGAAAACTTATAGCTGGAACTCACCGTATTTTTTTTGGAGAAGTGTCATCCTTGTTGTTTGGCAATGGAACTCGAAAATATGAAATAAGGCAGGCAGTGGTCGGAAGAAAAGATATTACAGGATAGTGCATAGTTTAAAACAGGATGGTATTAAGCTAAGGAACACTAAGAATTAGATCCAGATAACTATTCAATCCTTGATCGCATTGTTAGTCAATGTATATTTAAGCTATTTACGGATCATATTTGCTAGAGCTTGATGTTTAAACAAGTCTATGTCGCTGAAGCAGGTAAATGCTATTAAAGCTTGTTAACGAACCATCAAAGCTAATTAGTTGATATAGATGATCAACTTTTATTATCGATTGGGCTAGTAAGTTATATGAACTAATAGATATAATATTACAATAATATATGTGACGATTAATCAAAGGACTATTAGAATACTGTGTTTACAAAAATAAAAACCGATTGAGAAGGTTAAGGTGGAAATAAGGATTAACAATAATGGGTTGCGTTTCTTTAGTTGGGCTCACCAATGTAGAATTATGGCCTACTATGATATTAGTACTGCTCTAATAATAGACCTAATCCTAAATTTGTAGATTTGTCATGATATAACTGCCTAATTTATAAGATCTTACGTGGAAGTCACACCATCGACTACACCAACTCACTGTGTCGCATCAATTACCAATACATGATGTAGAACAAGGTTAGGCTAGAGAAAGAACAATATATTTAATATGAATAGAAGATATAAGGTAACATTCAGCAGAGACCACGCCTGCATGGCCGAGCCATGCCACTCGATCAACTCTAGTACATTCAACTCATTGTTTGCGCCTTCTCCATTGTTAGGTATTTCTCCGCGTTAAATATTGAATATCTATTCTCTGAGTAGTCTCGTGTTCAGCTTTGTGGATTGTGCGGTTATTGTCCAATGCTACTACAAGTCTACGATTTATCTATCCACGTCTGTCGTATATTTTCATATTATCTATTAATATTTAATATACACGACATGACGGATAACGATAAGAATAGTATTAATATAATAGACTCACATGTATGTGTACCGAATCCTTGTCACTTTTTATTCGCGTGACGATGAATTCCACGCTTTATTCGAGAAATTTTTCCCTAATAACTATTCTCCTCTGTGACCCGGCTGCTTGGTACGGAATGCATTCGCATACGCATTAACGTCTACCTCCGAGCATCAAATGGTTAAGTTGAACGGTTTCATTGCCAACTTAAAAGTGCTTTACGAGCACACGAGAACGACAACTGGTACGAAACCTTACTGTTCGTCCTCTTGGGTATTCGAACGAGCTTGAAGGCAGGTATACAATGTTTCGCCGCTGAACTGGTATACGGCATGACATTGCGTCTGCCCGGAGAATTCTTCACACCACGGAGCAGACCTGATTTCGGTAAATCAGACTACGTCCATCGACTGTCTGCATTTATGCGAACGCTGTCTCCGGTGTCAACTCGAATACAACATCGACAGGTCGCTCTCCCTCGAGAGTTATCTACCTGTTCACATGTTTTCATACGAGTAGATTCGGTACGCAAACCTTGGCAACAACCTTACGAAGCCCCTTTTCACGTGATCGCTCGTCACGAAAAGACCTTCAAGGTTGATCGACGCGGCCGCGTCGAGATCGTCAGCGTTGATCGTCTCAAACCAGCACACGTCGATGACAGTGCCCTATCTGATAACCTGAGATTCAATGCTAGACCTAGCAAACCTACTAGCGGGATCCTCAAACCATCTTCAGGTCCCACGCTAGATACATCTTAGACCTCATTCTCACGTCCCAGTCAACAGCACGCGTCATCTGCACCGTCTACGTACGAGACGACAGTCTCACATCCAGATCAGCAGACCACGCCGCCCTTGACTTCGGATGAGATTGCAGGCTCACGCGACGCGAACGAGACAGCCGTCTCACGTTCCGGTCGTCGAGTACGGTTGCTCGTACGGTTCCGCGACTAGTCGCAGTCAACAACCGATACGGTGTAGGATTATTCCTATACTACACGCATGCTACACTCTTCCTTTTTGTGATTTTCTTTTTGTTTCCTGAGCCCACGCCTTCGACCATCTCCGTTTGGTTCCGTCGACTTCAGTCCACTTTGGCGAAAGCCGGCCTGATCACCCATGCCCTTGTCAACGTACTCAGTCGATATATTGGTCTCGAATGCTTGGCATACGCTTGGTCTCGAACTTGGTCGTTACGGTCGCTTCTGGTTCATCGGCTCAATGTGGTTTCGTCCTTCTTCTGCAGCGTTTCTGGTCCGCTTTTCCTACGAACGCCATCTTCAGATTCTGGATACAAACCACTCGTGTGGCATGCCAACTCAAGCAACAAATACAGCACATCGCTCCTGGTACCGTTCTCTGAAAACGACTTTCGTTGGCAACTCGACGATCAACGATCGCTTTCCTGTTCGCCAATTCCTCCGTTCTACAATCGCTCGTCAGCCGATCAGTCCCACGATTTAAACCGCTATTTATCGAAAGTGTAACCCTTTCTAGCGAGGGGCTCCTGTAGTGACTCACATTTACCACGAGAACACGACTGGTTTAATAAAAGCAATTATTATTATAACCAACTGTACCAGTGTTTGTTTTAATGTGCTTTTGTTTAACTGTGCTTATTATAGCCATTTTGTGCTTCCATTACCTTCCATCATTGTTCCGCGGTTTTTGGTACTGTTCGTACTTACTCCTGTCTTTTGCTTCCACTTGTACCATTCCTTGGCACGATCTCGGTATTCGTTCAATACCACGAGATCGCCAACGAAATAAATCTGGTTACGTTCAACCTTTGCCTTCTGATTTACCTGACACGTGTTTCTTGGTAGCGGTGTTCATAGTAAACCTCAAATCGACGCCACGCTACATGATTATGATCTTTGAATCCAAACAATTTCTGATAAAGCGGACTAAACAGTAGTCCAGTACAAGAGTCTTTACCCAAACTAGAACACCTAGAACATCAAATTTACATCCGTATATCTCGAACAGCTATACGAATTGATGATCAGCAAAATTTAACGTCCAATAAATATTGAAAGACAATTACTCGGTCAAAAACGTTCGAGAAAAATTAACAGAAAAAAAACATTCTTCTAACTTAGTTAGATTGAAGCGTTCATCATATCGTTGAAGTGACAATAATCCTTGAAGCTTCCTCATAAGCGATGATCGAGCATTTCACCACGCCCTTTCATGTAAATGTTGGAATGAAATTGATAACTTGTATCCAGAGGTAGTTCATGTTAAAACGTACATTAATTAAAACAGATGGATTTTCATTTTACACATATTTCATTATCTATTTTATTTTCAATAATTCAGAGGGATTATACGCTATCAAATTGTCACTTGGTGGAGAAGATAATGGTAAACGTAATTCATTACATGTGAAATATGCACACCTGCTTCTTCACCCCTTGTGGTCACTCACTGTTTGTGCGAATCACTTATCAGAAAATGGATATGTAAAACTTTGTTACTTTTCTGTAAAATGAGGGTTGAACCAAATGTGAAATCCACTCACAGTTTGATAACATTGATTGAGACTTGAACGTCAGTTGACATGAGCTGATAATGAGTAGATCAGACAAGAAAAAAAATTGATGTTCATTGCCTGTTTGAAAACCTGTGCACAGATACAATTTTGTTTAAATGCTTCCATGAAACCATTGCTTCAAAGAAAATGAATCGTGTCTTATGTTCGTCACAAAGCCATTCCTATGCACATCATATTCATCTACACTTACATTCATCACACAGTCATTCCTCTATATTATCCATTCACATTGAGATTACATACTGAAATCTACTCGTCTCTCATCTACAACAAACAAACACGGTGGTCAGAGTTCGTTGATCGATTTAAATATCCATATGTTAGATGAACAATGAGATTCTCAAGTTGAGTTTGTAAATAAACGCTCCACTATTTATGTCATACACACTTGGTGTCGATTGTTACAAGGAAAGTTATATAGAATATTGCTTACGTGCGAATATCTTTGCAGTATTAGACCTTCAATGATTCAATAGTAATACGGATTCAGAAACTGGGCATTTCACACTAGTTTGGAATGATGCATGCTCGTTTCATTCACATCAAGTTGACTTCAATGTTTTTAATGCGAATCCGACTGAAGAAAGCATTTGACACAACTCAGTAAATATCCACTAAATGTGATCACTTTGTGAGTGAGCACATGCTGTGTTACACCTGTCTTTCAAGTTCTATGTATCGTTGCTCTTTTAATTGTAGAAAATACGTTCACAGTAACTAGTCTGATATATCCGAATCGGAATATATCTATCTATTATGAGATCGTAAGTTATAAAATTGAATGGAAATATAATTTTGATCAAGTACGAATACTTTTGAATATACTAAGCTTGAAAAACAAATCTTCTTGTTGCAAGAAAGCAATGGATAAAAGCTTTAGACAATGGAAAATCAGTGAATGTTATCTATATAGACTTCAGCCAATTGTTTGACAAGATGCCATCAAATGGACTGCTATTGCAGCTAGAAAATCATGACATGGCTGGACCTCCCGTATTATGGCTTAAAATGTTTTTTGTCGGTTGTAAACAGGAAGTTGAAGTAAATTGGATCTGCTCCATCTGTAGACCAGTACTTAATGGAGTACTTCAAGGTTCTATACTAGATCCCTTTTTTATGCTCCATGTAAATTATCTCTCAAGTATAGTTGATTCCCCAAAATTATTATAAGCTTATGATGTGGAAATCTGGCAAGAAATAATGAGAGATGCAGATGCATGCGACTAACTTTTCGAAAGAATGACTGATACCCACCGACGCGGCGAATTGTGTCATCATACACTTTAAAGATGCAAAGTTGAACAGCCACTGCATAGGGGATGTGCCTGTGAAAGCCTGCAAGTCCTTGTTTGAAAATTGACTTGCATATCCTCGAAAACGTACTGGGTGCAGCTACTCGTGCGATTTCAGAACTCTGATGTTCACAACAAAAAGAGAGGATTGAAAAACAGAACTTTTTACTCCATCTTATCGTAGACAAAGAAGTGACCTGATTTTGATGCACAGAATATTAAGAAATGATTTTGGACCCAAAATATCCTCTCATTTGCTTCACACTAGATGCCCAGAGCAAAACAGGTAGTTTCCTTATAAAGCCACATCAGGACACTTCGAACGAAATATGCAATCCACAAGGTGGGTGATGCAGTTGCATGGTTGCCTCTGACTAGTAACAGTTCACCCAGGATCCCAAGCTTCATCTGCACCATTGGTTTGAAACTAGTGTTTTCCAACTCCCTCAAAGTGAATCGTACACATCTACTAACTCGAGTAAACCTCCGACCATTCTCAATTTGTCCTCGTCCCTCTGCGAGAAGTCAGTGAGTACGGCTTGCCTGACAGTGGTTGTACGCACGTGATGGCCTATGATTTCGAATTCCTAGTTTGTTTTCGCTCATTCAGTTCTTTCTATGTTAAATTGCAGGTATTTGAGAATTCCTAGTCAGTTCTATGATTCGCATATTTTTTGTTATCATAACAACTACTTATGGAATGTTGTCATTCGACGAACGATACGTACAGCACGATCGAGTCCCTCCGAAAGAGTGTCTTGCTTATAATTTCTAACGTAAAATTTGACTTTGCGAAGCCAAGTGAGTATAGACGGACGGTGTGTTTGCATTCACTCAACGTATCAGGGTAATTCACTTGATCCGACGCCTTAAAAGTACTGACCGCTATATCCAGTAGTAATGCGAGAGCTCAATTCTCAAAATAACCATTTTAAAATGAGAAACATGTGATATTCATGTCACTTTGTCTTTGTCTCTCTGTTTCCACATAACAGTTACAAATCATGTAACCAGTCCAGTAGTTAACATGCATGGAAAATCATACTGTCTGGTTCTATTGATCATGAATCATTGATTATTAACTACGTACATGTGGATATAGGGTTTTAGTTTGAAAAACAACTGTTTTTCAAATAACGTCGTGTGAGTAATCGAAGTTTCCAGCAAGCAGTTAATTGCAATAACTTACTGACTAACATACGCCGCGCAGTGTGTTATTTGACCATTATCTTCTCCGCTTCACTTAAACACTCCAAGTTAACAGTTGCTTTGTGGTGCTGTTTGATGTTTTCAGCGATATATGTTTTATTCATCTTTGGCGACTTTTCCCAATTTTCTCTTTTGGAAGTTGTTTTGTTCTCTCCTACAGTAGGCTGTTGCTAGAAGTTACAAGTACTAATGCGTTTTTGATCATGGTTATGGCAGTTCTCCTAGTTTTATCTATATGCAGTGTAACTGTCTGACGTTCGTTGAGGCTCGTGACATTAATATTGGTTGACAGTTCCATGTCTTCTGTTTGTTCAATCTTTCAATTGATTCTGAGCTGTCTCTTTTATTCCATATTTTTTCTCAGATGTGAAGCTATTCATTAACCTGTGAAACAGCAGAAGTAAGCAAATGTGCGAGCGTAAGCAGTGGTTTATCTGTTTCAATCGGACTCAATTTTTATTTCAATAGGACTCAGCTATCTGAGCATAGAGGATGAGTTTTGCTTAGCGAAACCAATATGATTAACACGCTTTCTCCGTTGCATGTCCTTTTGTTTGGTTTCCACCAGTTAATTTCTCCGGTTGCCTGTCTGGATCAATAGTGTGTGAAACATACACGTTCAAGATACATTCTTGTATTTGTCTCATTTTATTCCGTCATTGTCGAAAAACAACTGAGTGGATAAAAATGCACTTGAATTTTTGGCATGTATATTTCTACGACAATCAGCATACGATCTACCTTAAGTTAGATAAACGACCACTAATACAGATATCACTGTGCCCAATATTTGATGATCAATTAGTGTTCAAACGCATATTTCACTACCTCCATTGTGTTCATATTTTTCAGCATGTCATGTTCTATGAGACTCTCATCAACAGGCTCGCACTATGCATACAGCTGGAAAGAAATGTATCACCCAATTGAAGTTTCTGTTGCACATAATTTACTTTGAAACGCTTCACCGTTTTTCGAAATTTGAGGTTGTATCATCCGTTTGTCTTTTGTATTCAAAGTAAGTTTATCTTTCAGCTGTGATGTTAGTTCTCTTCTGTGTTAAGATAGCACACTAATGATCAATATTGTGAATGATATAATTTTTCGTGGTGAGATACTTACTAACCAGTTTCATTTAGTGAGAAAGTGCTCACTCGCTCATCCTTTTTTTATACATGACTGTTCAAGGAGTCGGCTGAAATCTGCTGTCTGAGCTCTTTACTTCAAATCATTACTGTTTCAAAGTAGTAGTCAAAAATGTAAGGTGAAAGACGTGAAAATTGTTCTCACTCAACTGAACTTGATTGCTTTATATATGAAACTTTGTTTATTTCTACCGATTAGAGCTGTGTGAAGTAATAAAATTCATTTATTTATTCATTTATTCACCGATAAGAGCCGGCCTACATCGAGTAATAGAACATCAAAAACGCAAATGACTACTCGTCACAATATCACAAACAAGATTATTATTATTCTATTTGGCAGAGTTTAACTAAACCCATTTTTCTCTCATGTACAATAAGTACTTATTCCCTTGACGAAGATGCAAGGGAATATGAGTTATAAAGTTAGTGAAGTTGAACGAACATCTGGGCGAAAATGTAACACTTGTAATGACTAAATAATAGCCACATTAGCATGAACGTCAAGGAGATTAATAAGTGGAAACGATTGACTAGCGTATGGTAAAGTTGTTGATTATCAGTAACTGTTAGAGATTCTGAAAGCTGTGTAGGCAGTACGAGATTTATATAAGTTTTCTCATCCTCAATATACAAGTCGAATAACTGTAGTTTTATGTCTTATCTATTTCAGACTGTGTTTCGGCACCTTTTATAAGTTATTCCAAGTATTTCGGTATTTCACTGTGATTTTCAATAATATAGAACCATTTGATCAACCATAGAAACGTCACTTTGAAGAAGTTTTCCTTCGTAATGTTTTTCTTTTTTCCCTTATTTCTATTTGACTATTATTGATGATTTAAATTAATGTTAAGTATTTTACAATTGACTGATCACTGTGTGGTGACCAATGTCTTGTGTGTCAAGTCCTCATTAGCGTACATCGCGTGCTATCGACCATGATGCAATGTCGCCACCAGTCTAGGTGACTCAACACTGCGTGCACTATTGTGAGATTAGATGGTGATTGGAGGTGGTCGACAAAAAATCCTGGACCCGGCTTTCGTGCTGTAGCAAACCTGAAGGAAGTCATCTACCTAATGATTTGTAGATCAGTTGATGAAATAGATCTTTTGAAGTGACCACTCACACATATGACTTTGGAACCGATTTTATTTAAGTTGGTATAACTATGCACGTGATTATCTACTTTGAGAGGTTTCAACAGTCATTATTCATAATTTAGCGGACATCTGTATTGTTTGGTGCTCCTACTCGTTGGTTGAGTGAACGAAAGTTGATTTTTCAGTTTAGAGTCACTATTATCATTTAAAACACAGTTGACATGATAACAAAAATCAGACACAAATAAGTTACAATATTGAAGAAAATTTGGCGGAGTGTAAATGTGTGAGCGATTAAGGAAATTGTTAGTTTATAAGTGGAGCTGGTCACTGTATAACCAATTTACAATCATGACGTTCAACAAAATGTGCGAAACTTTCGA